>CM057456.1:180930000-181400000 GCA_016271365.2 Neoceratodus forsteri
CCGGGTTATGGCACTGCTCCAAGACTGCCATGTTCCCACTGAAAATTAAAATTTACCATTATGGATACTGACTGATGCCTTTTATGGCATTCCTGGGGGTTGTAGAAGAAAGTGAAGAATGGACCCAACATTCTTGAGTTTCTCTTGGCAGAAGGTGGTGCATTGTTGCTACTGCTCTCCCTAGGCAGTCATACTGAGAGGCCCTCTGCAATGTGGAGTTTTGTCCAAAGTTGGGTAGATACCCAGCCATGCTCCCTGACACATCCAATCACAACCACTTGTGTGGAGGGGCATGTGAAGCATCAATACTGTGGATGCTGCAGAGTGCCCTATGGTGACATCCAGCCCACAGGGCATGCCATGATTTTTCTGTACTTATGTACACACGGCTGTGCTGTGAAGATTTGGATAGGGCTCTATGCCTTTCTGGTTCAACAGTTGCCTTTTCTAATCCCCGCAGCTCCCCACTCCTTCCGTTTCAATGCTATCTTTAGTTCTCTACCCTTCAATTTCGCTTTCTACATCAGTGTCAGCTTTGCTTACTAGGTATGCATCTTGTAACTCATTAAATGGTTCCAGATTTTGGTGATGGGGACAACTGGCCCTGTGCACTGCTCTCAAGCATCTTACAGACAGAATCCACAAGTGAGCCTTGAAGGGCAGGACGCAAATACGGGGTGGTCTGAAACATACATCTTAGGTATGGATGAAGGACTGATCACCTCTGCCATATTTACTGATCTTGCTAAAGCTTTTGACACCATGGCACACCCCTTCCTTCTGGACAGGATTAAAGCAACAGGTCTCTCTGACTCCTCAGTCAGTTGGTTTCACTCCTACCTTAAAGGAAGGTCTCAAGCTCCATTTTCTCCCCATTCCTCATCTGCTCAGGCATCCCTCATGGGTCTGTCTTTGTCCCTATTCCCTTTTCCATATTCTTGAACAACCTCCCCTCTACTCCTCTGCATCCATGCATATGCACGCTGATAATACCACACTTTTTGCATCTGACTCCTCTTTTAATAATATTCGGCACTGGATCAGGTCTAACCAACTGTCCCTCAATGCCAAAAAGTTTCCATGACTTTTGGCACCCAATTGAGCTTACCAGGATCACCTCCTCCCTTTATTCCACACCCTTGATGGTGCTATGATTTAAGATGCATCGTCCTTTAAAGTAGCAATATTTCTTAGCTGGCAAAAAAGTCATCTTATTATTTTTTTAGTAAAATGTATTTCGGACATCTTTAGATTCATCCTTGGTACAATTTTAATTTTCTCAGATAGCTTTAAAACAGTGTTTATGGCTGATTTTGTAATAAATTATTCACATAATTAAAATTGACTGCCACTCTCAAGTTTTAAGAATCTCTTCTGCAGAGGTTACCAACCTGCTATCAAGGGTAACAGTAAAAGGGGATTTACATCAGGTATGGGGGAACACAAGTAGCAACAAACAAAAAAAAAAGGAAAGCTAGGAACATGGTATTGGGGTAAGGGTACATAAGTATTTCCAGGTAACACATGGAATATGGAAATTGGGAATGCTAGGAGTGGTGCAGTGCAGTGCAGTGGTTATGGGGTGGCAGTTTTCAGAGACTTTCTGAAACATGCTGCTGCCTCATCTGCGGCACCTCCTAGGTTGAGGGGAAGGCCCTGGACCCAGGCCAAGTTGGTTAGGATTTGGGGAATTTCTTCCCCCACCCAGTGGCCATCAAGTTTGACACCAGTACCCCAGAGGATGCCAGGGAGTAGGAACAGCTGAACTATGGTGGACTCTGGTGGGGTGGGGGTCAGAGGCACATTGCTGAACTGGTACCACTACGCAATTCCTACACTGCTCTAGTGAGGCAGGACTGCCAGGAGGAGGAACAGCTGGACTATGGTGGACTCTGGTGGGGCGGGAGTCAGAGGCACATTGCTGAACTGGTACCACTACACAATTTCTACACTGCTCTAGTGAGGCAGGACTGCCAGGAGGAGGCATCCATGGTAGTGGCTAACAAGGATGTGGATGTTCTCCATAGCAGAGACCCAGAAGGAGGAGCAGAACCTAAGTGGAGGAGTCAGTAATTTCTGGTGGGGGACTCAGTTGTGAGGGGTAGATTTAGGAATAGGAAAGGGTGGGGATGAGGTCGGTGGCCATGCGGTGCCACAGCCTGGAAGGATTCAGATGCTCGCTAGGGCAGCAGGACAGGCGGCAGAGCTAGATGTCATTATCAACCTGGGGACTAATGACCTGGCTAGGGATGGGAATGGGCTAGTGCAGGGGAAGTTTAAGGAGCTGGGGAGGGGTCTTAGGTAGTGCACTCAGTGGCTTTCGCTGAGGTGCTGCCTGTCTGTGATAAGAAGAGGAGAGGGATCTCTATACCAAGACCTTCAACTAACAGTTGAAGGAATAGTGCAGAAAGGAGGGATTGACTACACTGGGGAATGGAGAGTCACCTAGAAAGATAATGGCCTTTACAGGAATGATGGCCTGCATCTGTTCAGAGGGGGAATCGCAGTCCTTGGTGGACAGTTTAGATGTTACATTGATAAATGTTAAACTAGCTGAAGGGGGTTGCAGAAGAACTTGGGGAGGTAGCCACTGCCTCCCACAGGCTGAGGTAGAAAATAAAGAGAACCTGAGGGGAATGAAATCCCCCAGAGTGGAAATTAATAAAGAAAGCAAGGTGGTAGAATTAAAGGGGGAGGAGAACAGAAGCCAGGGGGAAGGAAAGAAGGCGGTAACAAGTAGAGTGGTATCAAAATCTGGAAGGCCATGTGTGTGAATGCTAGCAATGTAAGAAATAAGATTTCAGACGTAGAGGTTATAATGGTAGATACTGACCTGGATATTTTGAGACCATTACTGAGTCATGGTGCACTGAAAACCACGATTGGGACATGTTCATACTAGGTTATATTCTGTTGAGGAGGGGCAAAGTGGGAAGGAAAGGAGGAGGAGGGTATTTTTATAAGGGAAGGCATAAAAGCAATGGAGACACAGAAAATGCAGGGGGCAGAGATAATGTGGGTCACCCTAGAGAGAAGGGAACCCTCTTCACACGGCATGATCTACAGACCTCCAGCAGAGGCGTTAGATAAAGCACTGGTGGAAGCTGTTGCCTTGGTGGCAGAAAAGTGAGAGGTGCTGCTAGTGGGGGACTTCAGTTCCATCGAATGTAGAGTGGAACTCCCCAGCTGCATCTTAATCTAGAAGAAGGGACATCCTGGACTCTCTCTTCAGGAGGCATTCCTCAGTCAGTGAACCCACTCATGATGGAGCAGTACTGGACCTGGTACTCAATAACAGAGACAGTGTTGCAGACACCAAGGTAGGAGGCCTCCTGGGGAACAGCGATCACCAAACAGCGTGGTTCAGTATAAGGATGGCTGCGGAATTGAACCACACAAGGGTGAGAGTCCTGAATTTCAGGAGGGCAAATCTTAAAAAGATGAATGAATGCCCCAGGGATGATCTGATAGGGGGAGGATGACCTGGATGGGGTAGGGTGGGGTGGGGTGGAGAAATAATGGGCACAGCTAAAAAAAGGACCCTAGGGAAGGCAACACACCTCTGCATCAAGGAAGTGAGCAAAAGCAAGAGGAAAAAGTCTTGGGAGACCACAGTGGTTCTTGAAAGAGGTGGTGGAAAAGATAAAGGCTAAAAGGGTAGCATTCAGAAGGTATAAGGAGGATGCAGAGGGAGGATGATAGGGAGGTGTATCTGCGGGACACAGAGGGAAATAGGGTGCACACTGAAGAGAAAATAGCTCAGAAAGTAACAAATTGGGGGAAAAGACATTTTTTCAGGTATGTAAGCAAACGTAGGAAGACCAGGGGAGGGATCATAACATTAAAAAGGAAAGGCAGGGACAGTGCAGAGGGAGAACAGGAAAAGGCAGACATCTTTAACAAATACATTTGTTCGTTGTAGAGGAAGGAGAAGGGGGGGTGCAGTAAAGTAACAGAAGCATTGGAGACAGGGAGGTGGACATTAGTCCATTTTCAGAGGAGAGTGTCCTGAAGGGGCTGGCTAATCTGAAAGTGGCAATGGAGCCAGATGGGGTGCATCCAAGGGTACTGATGGAGCACAGGGAATACTGCTGCATGTCTGACAGTCCTATTTAGCAGCTCATTGGAAACAGGAGTGGTTCTGGAGAACAGGAGGAGAAACATAGAAACATAGAATTTGAGGGCAGATAAGGACCGCTTGGCCCACCTAGTCTGCCCATTTCCTACCTAACGGATAAGCTGCAGATCCTAGTTAACCAACAACCTATTTCCTCCTACTCCCACTAGAATTGCCTTATGTCTGTCCCATGCATTCTTGAATTCCCCACTGTTTTGACTCTACAACCTCCTCAGGAAGGCTGTTCCATGTATCCACCACCCTCTCTGTGAAAATACTTCCTCCACATTACCTCTGAGCCATCCCCCCTATATCTTCAAATTGCGCCCCCTTGTTTTTGCACATCTCCTTTTCTGAAAGATGCTACCCTCTTGGACTTTGTTGATTCCCTTGAGGTATTTAAAAGTTTCAATCATGTCCCCCTTCTCCCTCCTTTCCTCGAGGCTATACATCTTTAAGTCCTTTAGTCTTTCTTCATATGTCTTCTGATGCAGACCCTGCATCATTTTGGTTGCCCTCCTCTGGACAGCCTCCACCCTGTCTATGTCTTTGCAGAGATGGGGTCTCCAGAACTGTACACAGTACTCCAGATGTGGTCTTGCCAACTGTCTGTACAGAGGGCCAACAACTTCCTGTTTTCTACTGGTGATGCCTCTCCCTATACATCCCAGTATCCCCCCAGCCCTCCTTACTGCCTTCTCACATTGTTGGCCCACCTTTATGTCATCTGATATGACTACCCCCAGGTCCCTTTTCATTTTTGTTGTAGTCAGTATCTCACCCCCCATTGTGTCCTCTTCCCCTGGGTTTTTGTTTCCCAGGTGCATTATATTGCACTTCTTTGCATTGAATCTAAGCTGCCATACATTTGACCATTCCTCCAACCTTGCCAAGTCCCTTTTCATCCTTTCCACCCCACCTTGTGTAGCAACCCTGTTGCAGATCTTTGTGTCATCTGCAAAGAGACATACTTTCCCTTCCAGTCCCTCTGCACTGTCACTTATTAAGACATTAAAAAGGACCGGCCCCAGTACTGAACCCTGCGGTACCCTACTAGTAACCCTCCTTTCTTCACTGTGGACTCCATTTACTATTACCCGCTGTGTACTGTTGTCCAACCAGTGTTTTACCCAAGCTACCACCCTGGGACCCACTCCCAAGCTGGCTAATTTGTTTATTAATCTTTTGTGTGGAACTGTGTCAAATGCCTTGCTAAAGTCTAGGTAGGCCATGTCCACAGCCCCTCCCTGGTCTACTGCTTTGGTCACCCAGTCAAAGAAATCAATTAGATTTGTCTGACATGACCTTCCTGCTGTGAAGCCATGCTGCCTTGGGTCCTGTGCCCCACTGGCCTCTAGGTACTCAGCAATTCTTTCCTTCAGAAGTGTTTCCATCATTTTGCCTACCACGGAGGTCAAACTGACAGGTCTGTAGTTTCCTGCCTCTGTCTTGCTCTCACTTTTGTGAAGGGGAATCACATCCGCCCTGCTCCAGTCCTCAGGTACCACACCATCCTTCCATGATTTATTAAAAAGGGTAGTCAGTGGTGTTACTAGTTCTTCCCTTAGTTCTTTTAGAATTCTGGGGTGAATCCCATCAGGCCCCATTGCTTTGTCCACCTTCAGTTTTAAAAGTTCTTTCAGAACCCTTTCTTATGTGAAAGGACTAATATCAACCCTCCTATCCAGAGTGCTTCTATTGACCGGATTAGGTATTTCCCCTGCTTTTCCATTGTGAATACTGAGAAAAGTATTCATTCAGTATCCTGCTTTTTCACTGTTGCTCTCTGCCCAACCACCTTCCTCTTTGTTCAGCCTCAGTATCCCTGCCTTAGTCTTTCTTTGCTCCCTAATGTAACTATAAAATGTTTTATCCCTTCTCAACCAAGTTGGCTATCTTTCCTCGGTTTGGGCCTTTGCTATTCTGACTGCCTTACCTGCTTCCTTCTGCTTTAACTGGTACAGTTCTCTGTCCCTGCTCCTTCTGTGTTTCCTTATACTTCCTGAATGCTATCTTTGTGGTGATGTAAGCTGGGAGAGCATGGGGATGAGCCCCATACAAGTCAATGGGACTTTTAAAATTTTTAGTAATGTTATGCACTTGTAGAGGAAAATTAAAGCAATTGTTCAATTAGTTGAGCGATTTGCTTTAATTTTCCTCACAAGTTCATAAAGTTACTAAAAATGGTATTTTAAAAAGTCCCCATTGACTTGTATGGGGCTCGCCCCATGCTCTCCCTGCTTATACATCACAAAATCAGAGAGCGCGGGGGCAGAGCGGAGGCACCAGGAAGCTGGAAGGGATTGGCTGGCCATGGGTTCGGCACCAGTTACGATCCCATCCCATAGTAAATGGAGTCACTTTTAAATAAAAATATTTGCACCAGTAAGCTCACACTGGCATAAGATATTAGGCTATGAAGCCCAATACCTTATACCAGCAGGTTGGAACTTCACTTTAGTGGAGTCACTGCTGAAGGAACGGATTGTACAATATCTTGAATTCAGTGGATTACAAGACTCAGCGAAGCGTGGATTCATGGTGTGGGGGGGACATCAAACAAATCTGATACATTTCTTTGACTGGGTGACTAATTAGATCTGGGTTGAGTGGTGAATGGGATCTAGCAGCAGGGAAGGAGCTGTTTCAGGGAAGTGCTGGCTTTTTCTGTTTCAGTTGTGATACTGGAATTGTTTGTGCTGGGAGGGGAGATGTGGGGATTTAAAATCAGTACTGGGAGTTCTAAGTGTTACTGAGGGGCATCCTGGGCTGTGATATTTAATCTGTACTGTTGGAATGTTTAGAGTTCTGGCCGGGTGAGTTCCTCTCAGGTTTGGACCTCACGCAGGAAGTTGTGTTTGGCCTTGTACCATTGTGTGGGGATTGAGAGGTCTGGCGGGAAAAGGTCAGGACCGATTGACTCTCACAAGAGTCAGTGTAAGGTCCTAATCCCTCCCTCCCCCATCCCTGCCACCCCAGGGGTATTGCACATTTACAGGGGAGGAGCTACCCTACAATTGGTGGACAGGACTGCCAGGTGCAGCCCATTTCATTCCCTGGCCAGAAGTCTGAAAGCCACAGGGTGTGGAAACATATAGCTGGAGTGGAAACACACAGGAGTAAAGGCTGCAGGATTAATGTAGTTGGAAAAGCTGTACTGATATGTTGAATGGGTGAAAATAGTCAGGAACAAGGGTCTTAAGGAGATACTGCTGCATAGGAAGGGACTATAAGCTGAAGAGAGATGCAGGCACCATTAAGGAGTTTAACATGCAAGGGGGTAAGGCAGCACAGAGGTATGAAAATGGAGAGATGAGGGAAGGCGTGCCAGAGGGTGGCACTACAGAATTAGGGAAGATGGGGACAGTGTAATGGAGGAGGGTACAGGAGCAGCAGGATGCTGGGGGGTTAGCCTGGGAAGAATATGGGCTGCAATAGCTGTGGGTTGGCTGTTTGGATGAACATATTATGGAAGCTAGGTGGATGTCCAATCTGTCATAGGCTGAGGAGGCTGGAGGGAGGTGCAGTGGCTGGGTAAGGAGTTGGAGAGGGTGAGGGAGGGGCTGGGGCAGGATGGCCTCTGCACAAGGTAGCATGATGCCAAGGCATAGCAGGAGCATCTGAACTGAAGAGGGAGAGGCAAGGAGGAGGAGGAGAGGAGGAGTCAAGATTACTAGGATCTAGTAACAGAGGAAAGCCTCAGGGAAGGAGGAAGGAGCCTAGCTCAGCAACACTGAGAAGGAAGGTAACATATTTGCAGTGTTGGCAGAAATTGTGGAGGAAGGTGCTGGATCTCCAAGATGGGCAGGAGGAATAGGGGCAGGGACAGCCATGTGACAGCAGTTGGACAGAGAAAGGAGGGAAGGGGAGAGGACACAGTTGGACTGGTGGATGGAGGGACAGGGTAATGGGGAAGGGCAATGCTGCTGAAATAGATGCGGAAACACAGCAGGAGAGGGATGAGGACCCGGGTAGAGGATAGAGAAGGGAAGATAGTGAGGGAGGGTCGGGGGAGGGGTGAAGGCCAGGGAGGAGGTTGGGGAGGTACAGGGGATTGGATGGAGTCACTAAAAGGCATGGTAAGGGGAGTCTACGAACGAGTACATGGAGAAGAGATTGGGGGAAGGTATGAGGCATGAAGGGGGGGATTCTAGTGCTGGGGGATTCCATGCTGAAGGGGATCAGGTGGGGCAGTAAGGGGAAGGCAAAGCCAAATCTGGGTCGAATCCATACCTGGGCTGACTGCAGACAGGGTGGGGCAGTCTCTTCTTAAATGTGCAGGGAAGGAAGGAGGAGACCTTATGTCATGGTACACATGAATATGAATGACCTGGCAGGAGATGGTATAAGTAGTGAGGAGAGGTTTGAGGAACTGAGAAGGCTGTGTGAGGAGATGGGGATTGGTGGCCTTCTCAGAGGTGCTTCAGTACCCTGCACAAGTACAACAAGGAAAGGAAGGATAGGTGAGTTTAATACTTGGCTAGGGAATGGTGTCGCTCAAGGGGTATGGCTTGGTGGTGGCTGGGCAGAACCTGGGACAGGAAATGACCTGATCGCTGGGACAGACTACACCTGAGCAAAGAGGGAAAGCTGTACTGAAGCAGAAGACTGAGGAGTATACAGAAACAAAGATGAATTTAAACTAGATGAGGGGTGGTGAGTGGTCAGCTGGTAGACAGGGGTCCTGGAGAGGGGGGCCTGACAAGCTTACACCCCTAGTTAATGGGGAAGGCAAAGGGGAAGGGACACAAGGGGGAGAAAGGAGGGAGAAGGGTTAGGGAAGGGAAGGGAGTGGGTTGGAGAGTGGTCTCACTGAACACGAGGAGCCTCGGAAACTAGTCAGCTGAGTTTTAGGCCCTATTGGCAGAGGGGAAGGTGGACATTGCAGCCATCATGGAAATGTGGGCCACCCAGTACCAAGACTGAGCGTTGATGGTCCTGGGGTATAGGATATTCAGAAAGGATAGGATCAAAGGGAGAGGGCGGTGGCAATCTATGTACAGGAGGGGATAAAGTGTGCAATGGATGAGGGGGAAGAGGGCAGGACAGAGGCCCTGTGGATGCATTTTCAGGACTCAAAAGGCAGGACACTGAGGATGGGGTTAGTTTATAGACCACCAGCTCAACTGGAGGGCATGGACAGTGAATTAGCTGAGAAAATCCGAAGGGTCTGCAGGAAGGGTAACATGGAGGTGGTGGGGGGACTTCAACCTACCTGGGGTGGATTGAAGTACCCCAACCACCACAAGTGCAAGGGAGCAAGTCCTGTTAGAGGCGTTTCAGGACAGCTTCTTGATACAGTTGGTCCATGGGCCAACTCAGATAGGAAATACTCTGGACCTTGTACTGTCCAATGGGAAGATGGTAAGGGATCTGGGGGTGGAGGACCCACTGGCAGGGAGTGATCACTGCTCAGTGTGGTTCACATTCAACATGGGGAGGGAAGCTGGGGGTACAGGTACCAAGGTGATTGACTTTAGGCAGGTGGACTTTAAAAACATGGGGGAAATTCTGGCGGGGCACCTGCATGTAATTCAACCAGGCTGGGACACAAGTAAGAAGTGGGATATCATAAAAAAGGGGCTAGTGGAGGCTACAGGGGCATGTACTAGAACACAAAGCAAGAAAGGGAGGGCAAACAAGCCCAGTTGGATGACTCAGGAGGTCAGGGAGGGGGTGAGGGCCGAGAGAGAGAGAGAGAGGCATTCCAGAGGTTCAAAAAGTCAGGGAGGGGAGAAGACAAGAAGGTGTAGACAAAGAAATCCAGAGAGGCCACCAAACTAGTCAGAGCAGCCAAGGTTTTCAGAGAGCTGAGGCTGGCAAAGGGTATTAAAAACGGAGAAAAGGATTTCTTCAGATACATAAGGGAAAGAAGGAACAACAAGGCCCAAATTGTGAGGATAAAAAAGGACGGGAGGTTGGTGGAGAGAGGGGAGGATCAGGCAGAGGCATTAAATGAATACTTCTGTTCTGTATTCATGCAAGAGAAAGTGGAGCCGGTACCCACAGGGGAGGAGTGGGGTAGGTGGAGGGAGGGTGTGGCAGATGCGAGGATTACTGAGGACAGGGTACTGGAAGGACTGAGGGTGGACAAGGTACCTGGGCCAGACGGCATTCACCATAGAGTACTCAAAGAGCTGGCTGAGTTTCTATCATGGCCACTGGCTGACCTGTTTAATACCTCCCTGGACATGGGATGCATACTACCACAGGACTGGAGGATGGCCCATGTGGTGACCATCCACAAAGGTGGCCCAAAGGATGAACTGAGAACTACAGGCCAGTGAGCCTCACATCAGTTGTGGGGAAGCTCATGGAGACAATCCTGAAAGAGAGGCTGGTGACCTTTTTGAAGGACAATGGACTCCAAGATGGGCATCAGCACGGGTTTGTCTCAGGCAGATCCTGCCAGACCAACCTCATTGAGTACTACGATTGGGTGACAAGGGAACTAGACAAGGGCCATGCAGTGGCTGTTCTGTATTTGGATTTCAGCAAGACCTTTGACTCTGTGCCACACGGGAGGCTGGGGGGAAGCTGGAAGCTGTGGGAGCAGGAGCGAAGATGGTGAAATGGATAACGAATTGGCTAAGGGGTAGGCAGCAGAGGGTGGTAGTGGGAGGGGAACTCTCAGCACTGAGGGCAGTGACGAGCGGGGTGCCACAGGAGTTGATGCTGGGGCTGGTGTTGTTCGGGTTATTCATAGCTGATATCTCACATGGGATCTGAGGCAAGATCAGTATGTTTGCAGAGGACACCAAAATGAGGGCAGTGGTTGATGACATTGAGGGATGGAAGGGGCTACAGGATGACCTAACTAAACTGCAGGGATGGTCAGAAACATGGCAGCTGGGGTTCAGTGCCAAGAAGTGCAAGGTAATGCACTTCTGAGCAAAGAACCAGGGGAGGGACTATCAGCTGGGAGGGGTACAGTTGGGTAGCACTGTGGTGGAAAAGGACCTAGGAGTACTTGTAATGGGGAACATGAACAACTCTGCTTGGTGTAGGAAGGTGGCAGCGAAGGCCAACAAGATGCTGGGGTGCATAGCGAGGGGATTCTCCTCCTGAAGTAGGGAGGTAATTCTCGCCTTGTACAGATCACTGGTTAGGCCGCACCTGGAGTACTGCATGCAGTTCTGGTGCCCGTACCTGAAGAATGATGTTAGATTGTTGGAGGGAGTGCAGCGTAGAGTGACAAAGATGATCTAGAGATTGGAGGGCAAGCCATATGAGGAGATCTGAGCGAGCTACGTAAGTATTCCTTGGAGGAGAGGAGGATGGGGGACATGATTGAGACCTTTAACTACTTGAAAGAGATAAACAAGACTTGAACAGAGGGGATCTTCCAATTAAGAAGAGGAAGGGACACGAGAGGGCACAGTCTCAGCCTGGGGCGGGGGGAGGATTCAGGAGGGAGGTAAGGAGACAGTTCTTCATGGAAAGGGTTGTGGACAAGTGGAACACTGTACCATAGGAAGTGGTGGCCTGTAAGATGGTGGGCAGTTTCAAGAGGGGATGGGACAGGGTGAGGGGGAGGGTAAATCTAAGGAGGGGAGGAGTAGGAGGGGCAGCTGCGGGATGAGGGGCTAGCTGCACAATTGAGTAGACTCGACAGACCATGAGGCCTATTTCTGCTGGCATTTTCGTATGTTCGTATGAATGTGGCTTACCTAGATATCAGTGAGGCTTTTGACACCATTCCACATAGAAGGCTAGTAAGTAAGTAGGTAGGTAAAGCTTTATTTATAAAAAGCACCTTTCTCAAAATCAAGGCACTTGTACAATACAAAAAATAATTAAAATCAATATAAACAGGTCCAACAATTTAAAATTCAATAAATACAGCAGCGGCCTAGCTAGGTAGCTTAGGAAGTGGGTCTAAAGGTAGGAAACTGGATAAGAAATTAGTTAGGGGATAGGCTGCAGAGGTTGGTAGTAAATGGAAATCACTTTGAGGAAAGGAGGATGACCAGTGGAGTGCCTCAGGGATCAGTGCTGGGACCGATCCTGTCTTTATAGGTCACATTGCAGAGGAGCTGAAGGGAAGCTCTGCCTCTCTGCAGATGACACAAAAATCTGCAATACGGTGAACACTCCGGGGGGCTGGGGTGGAAAGGATGAGCGGAGACCTGAGAAAACTCGAGGAGTGCTCAAGGGTATGACACTGGGTTTCAATGCAAAACAGTACAAAGTAATGTACTTGGGGCACAGAAACCCAGGAAAGAGACAGGGTGTAATCATACTTAATGATTTAATGCTGGCCAGGCACTGCGGAAAGGCAGTTGGGAGGGCACGTGGGATGCTGAGGTGCATAGGGAGGTCTCACACCAGCAGAAAGAGGGAGGTGGTGTTGCCCATGTATAAATCACTGGTAAGACCCGACCTACAGTACTTTGTCCAGTTCTGGAAGTCATGGGCTGGTTTAGCAGTTACCTTATGGACAGAGTTCAGCAGGTGAAGAGAGATGGAGTCTTGTCAGATGGTTGGAAAGTGAGTACAATGGTCCCCCAAGTATCCATCCTAGGACCCTTGCTTTTTAGCCTCTTCCTAAACCACCTTCTCCTCATCTGCCAAGATAGATTCTCCTCTATGTGGATGATGCAGTACTCTTTATATGCAGTCCCAACCCTGTACTCCTGGAAACGCAGCTTTAGTGGAATTTTGCCAGTGTAGAGGCTTGGTTCCTGAAACACAAGTTACTGCTGAACAATAAAAAGCAAGATTATGACATTTGCAACCCCCCACAACAAATACAAATCTCACCAGCCCACCATCAGCAATATTTTGAGCACCCCCTAGAATTGGTCTGCTTTTTCAAATACTTAGGGGTTACACGTGACAGCACCTTATCCTATGATATCCATATTGACCATGCACCAAAGTGGTCAATGCAAAAGTAGTATTCTCTATAGGCACAAACACTGCATGACTGCTGATGCTCTCAGGTTTGCAGTAAACAGTTCTGTCATCTCCATAATTGACTTGGGACTGGTAGTTTATGGGGCAGCATCTGACTCTGTCCTTAAAAGGATCTCGACAGCCTTAAATAAGGCCTGTAGACGAATCACAGAGGCCCACTGGCTTACACACACCTGTGACTTATGTGCTTTAATGGGGTGGCTTCTCTTGAAAGGAAGGTTGTAGTACCAGTCTTATCTGCTGGCTAAGAAATCATCCCTGGGCCTGGCCCCCCTGGGTGTCTGGAACCTACTATACCTAATAGCTAACTCCCGCTGCACCAGAGGCACAAGCAGTCAGCCTTTCAAGGTCCCCTTCTGCCACGTCACAAGGGCAAAGATCATTTAAGTACCAAGCCCCCGACTGACTCAACTCCCGTGGGAGTGACCTACTCGCTGAAACAAAGCTTGGCCCTTTTAAACAGAAGCTTCATCTGCACCTCTCAGGACGCTGGCTGTGACTGTCCAACATAAGTCGGATCCTTCTGTACACTATTCATGGCCTGACCTGTGCACTCGTGAAATGCTGCTTTGCCCATGACTCCCCCTCCTCCCATCTACTTTAATCCCATTTCCTCCATTCCTTATTTCTCACTCACCTTTCCCATTTGCCCTTCTCCCCTCCCTCCAACCCGCCCAGCTATTGACAATGCCTTCTTTGGCTGACTCATTTGATCAGCAGCACTTAATTCATATATATTGACTTTTGTTGTATTGTGCCCTGTTTGCCTTTGCTTTCATTGTATAACCTGTAATCTCAACTGAGCCATTGTTAATGCTCCTAAAATACTGTACACATGTTTGTCTTTACTTGTATTATATCTTCCCATCATTACTGTCCAATACCCATGTTCCTTTTTGACATTTGTACAGCATGTATGTTTTTATTCTGTGTATGTATGTTACCATTTCCCCACTGACGTGAAACCTTTATAAAACAGCTTTCAGCTCAAAGGTACTTGTAATCCAAAATAAATAAGTGTATAAATAAAACTTTTCTAGAAAGACATAGACATAGCAGAGGCAGTCCAGAGATGGGCAACTAAAATTATGCAGGGTCTGCATTAAAAGCCCTAGGAGAGATTTGAAGACTTAAATATGTACACCCTGAAATAGAAGAGGGTATGAAAGAGACATTTAAATACCTCACGGAGGGTAAACAAGGTACAGGAGGAAGCATTTTTCAGAAAAAAGGTGCTCAAGTACAAGAGGCATGATCAGAAGCTGAATGGGGTTAGATTTAGGTAAGATGTGAGGCACTTTTTATCAAAAGAGTGGCAGATTCCTGAACAGTCTTCCAACGGAGGTGGTGGGGCAAAACAGCGATGGTATTCAAGAATGCATGGAATAGGCGTAAGGGAATCTTAGGGAAAGGAAAGTGGGGTGAATGGGCTGGAGATCAACTAAGATCTGCGGTGATACTGTAGGCAGGACAAAATGGGCAGACCAGGTGGGCCAAGCTGTCCTTATCTGCTGGAAATTTCTGTGTTTGAAAAAATATTAAGAGAAACAAATGGTTCAAATGAAAATTACTGACTACATCGTGTCAGAAACAATACCGACTGAGTGATTGTGAACAAGATCACGAGCAAGAGAAACAGCTACAGCTGATTCCTTTCTAAAGTTGCTTTTTCTTTTGCTACTAACCAAATAAAATACACGTAATCAGTATTTGAATCTGGTTTTTGTGGTTATTCAGACATACCAACACACACTCACTCACACTCACTTTCTAAACGCTCTCTGAAACACAAAACCAGTCAGACAAATTACATGGACACTGTTTGTAATGAACAAAATAGAATATGCTGGATATCTCAGTTATAAGCAGTGTCCACTGTATCTGTAATCAAAGAACATTAGGGCATTTATATTACCATACAGTTTATGTCAATCAATAATATTTATTTTTATTACGCCTGCCCTTCTAGATCTGTCTCTTCTTTCTCCCCGAATGACAAAAGACTCCCCATGGTCAAACTTTATCTGTACCATAGGGCCAGATGTCCTTAAATCTTTGCCTTGCAAGGTGGAGGTCCCTGTGATTCTTTCCATTGTCCCTAGTTCCTCCACTTTGCTACACCACTACTCTGTTGTGGCAGCTACTGAGTAAGACATTTTGGTGTGTTTCAGTGTGAGAACAGTGGAGGAATCAAACCACATGAAAGCAAAGGTCCTGGATTTCAGACGGGCTGACTTTGCAAAAACTGGGAATGTCTCAAGGAAGCCCTGGCAGGTGAGGAAGAAGGGGGATGTAGAGAAACAATGGGCTACTGCCATAGCAGAGGCAACAAGCCTCTGAGTTTGAGAAATGGTCTGAGGTGGCAACTGAGGTTTAATGCAAAGAAGTGCAAAATGTTGCCCCAGGGCATAAAACCTGGAAAGAGCTACAGGATGTGGGGAGTTGCTGACAGTCACCAAGGAAGAAAGGGACCTGGGATTATTTCAGATGACCTGAAAATGTCAAAACACGAGTACAAAGGCAGTAGGGAGGGCCAGTAGCATGCTGGGGTGCATAGGCAGGGGTATCACCAGCAGAAGGTGGGATGTAGTGATGCTGTTATTTAAACCCTCATCAGGCCTCACATGGAGTACTGTGTGCAGTTCTGGAGGCTACACCTTTGAAAAGACATAAACAGGCTGGAGACAGTCCAGAGAAGGGCAATTAAGATGGTTCAGGGCTTGCACCACAAAACTTACGAGGAGAGATTGAGGGACCTCAATATGTACTTGCCGAAGGAGAGGGGGGACATGATAGAAACATTCAAGTACCTCAAGGGCATAAACAAGGTGCGGAGGGGGGGCATCTTCCAATACAGGAGGAGGACAAGAACGAGGGGGCATGACATGAAATTGGAAGGTGGCAGGTTGAGATGGAATGTGAGGAAGTTTTTCTTCACAGAGAGGGTGGTGGACACATGGAATGGTCTGCCACTGGAGGTGGTGAGAGCAAACACTGTGGCTGAATTTAAACAAACATGGGACAGGCATAGGGGAACCATAGTGGTAAAGCACAGGGAGGGTCAGAAGCCATAATCAAATACAGGGCTTATGGGCAGACTGGATGGGCCTAGCGGTCCTTTTCGTCCGACAATTTCTATGTAACTAAGCAAAACAAAGTGAAAGAAAAAACACTATGGTTCTCAAAGGATATGGCTGGAAAGGTAATAAAAGACTAGCTTTCAGGACGTACAAGGAAACACAGAGGAGGACAGACAGGGAACTGTTTCTGAAAAAGCAGAGGGAGGCAGGGAAAGTAGTCAGGAGCAAAAAGGCATAAACAGAGGAAGAAATAGGCCAGGCAGTTAAGAAAGGAGACAAAACCTTTTTTCAAGTCCATTAGTGAAAGAAAAAAGACCAGGGGTGGGATTGTGAGGTTAAAAAGGGAGTGAGTGTGTGTGTGGAGGAGGATTTAGAAAAAGCAACCATCCTGAGCAAATATTTGTGTTCAGTATTCACAGAAGAAGGGGAAGGAGAAGGAAAAGGACCACTGTTGAGCGATAGGAGCACAAATGGAGAGAGGTGGACACCAGTCCATTTACAGAGGAGAAGAGTCCTAAAGGAACTTGAGAATCTGAAAGGGACAAGGCTATGGGTCAGATGGGATATATCCCAGAATATTAAAAGAACTTAGAGAGGTGCTGGCATCACCACTAACAGCCCTGTTCAACAAACCAGTAGAGGTGGGTGGTCCAAGGGAATGGAGGAGGGCAAATGCAGTCCCTTTCCACAAAAGTGGGAACAGTGACAAGGCTGGCATTACAGGGCAGTCAGCCTGACCTCAGTGGTGGGGAAATTAATCTAATCACTGCTGAAGGAAAGGACTGTGATATTTCTTAAATCCAGTGGAGCACAGGATCCAAGGCAGCATGGATTCACAGTGGGAAGGTCTTGTCAAACAAACCTAATAGTGTTATTTGACTGGGTGACCAGGGAGGGGCAGTGGATGCGGCCTACCTGGATTTCAGCAAGGCCTTCGACAATGTTTCACATAGAAGGTTGGTACTAGGTTTAATGGGTGAATTGGACAAAAGGAGGCCAATGGCCCATCGTGATTGTTCCCCTTATCGACGGGAAAATTAAACCAGTTTATTCTTAGAAAAATAAGCTATATCCAAATTTTTCTTAAAGAGTTCGAAACTCTTTATCTTAAACAAATCTTGTGGCAGCCTGTTCCGGGCTTTGGCCACTCGTGTTGTGAAGAAATTATCCTGTTTCTTACTGTTAGCTCTTGGTACTATTAACTTCCTATTATGGGATCTCATGTTACCCCTAGAGATGCTAAATTTTATCTCCATTTGACTACACAATATGGGGTCTTGCAGAGTTTTATACAGCAGCAAAAGATCCTCCCTCTGTCTCTTACACTCTAGTGAAAGTATATTAGTTTTGCATAGCCTGTTCTCATATGTTAAACCTTTACAATTAGAAATGAGTCTTGTTGCAGCTCGCTACACACCCTAAATCATTGCCTTATCGTTTAATATATAAGGTGACCATATCTGGGAAGCATAATTTGTAAGGGTCCTCCTATATAAGGGTAAAAAGCATTGTTCGTTTTACAGATAAATGTTTTCTGAATTCTTTTAATAAGCCACATAGCTCTCTAGTTATAATTTTACATTGGTCTGAGGAAGTAAATTTATTATCAGTTGTTACCCCAAGATCAACTTTGAGCTACTTGATTTAATTATTTTGCCATCCAATATGTATTTATAATTGGGGTTATTTATACCAAGATGCAAAACAGTACACTTTTCAGTGTTAGAAAACATTTCATTATTTACAGCCCAGATTTCTATTTTATTTAAATAAGCTGGGCAGCCTGGAGATGGGCCCTAAAGTGGTAAACTGGGTCAGAAACTGACTGAGTGACAGGACATAGAGGTGGTGGTAAATGGCATCCAGCCCACAGGAGGGTGGCCCAGGATCCCACAGGGAAGGAAACAACTCCTGGTAGGGACTCAGTTGTTAGTGGGTAGAACTGGGGAGGGAGGGAAAGGGAGGTTAGGTGCCTGCCCGGCACCAAGGCTTGGAGGGACAGGAAACGAATCCTCAGGACCATGGGAGCAGCGGCAGTGGGGAGGGAGCTGATGTCATTATCCACCTAGGGATGAATGACCTGGCTGAGAATGGGATCAGAGCAGTGCAACAGGAGTTTGTGGAGTTGGGGAGGGGCCTTAGACAAGTAGCACACACGGTAACTTTCTCAGAAGTGCTACCTGTCTATGGCATAGAAGAGGCTAAGGTACTCTGCACCATGGGATTCAATGACTGGTTGAAAAGCTGGTGCAGAGCTCAGGGATTTGGCTTCATTGGGGACTGTGGCTCCACCTGGAGGGATGCAGGCCTATACAGGCGCGATGGTTTGCATCTATCCTGGAGGGGAACCAGGATCCTAGGTGATAGGTTTAAATGCTTCAGTGGCAAGCATTTAAACTAGCCAAGGGGGGAGGCACTGAAGAGGAGAAGGGAAATCCTAGCACCCCCCCAAAAAAAAATCAGGGTAATCAGTGAGGTAAGCACCATGATAGAGCAGTCGATAGGGACAAGGGGAGGGGTAAATGGAGAAAAAGACAAAGGCAGTAGGGACAGGGATGGGGCAAAAAGAAATAAAGCCATAAAAAAATGGAGGGTAATGAGTACCAATGCCCATAGTCTAGGTGAAAAGCTCCCTGAAATAGTGGCCTTGATGGAAGAGGGATGCCTAGATATTGTGGCAGTCACAGAAACATGGTACACAGAGAACCATGACTGGGATGTCAACATGCCAGGGTACACAATCTACAGGAGGGACAGGGAGAGAAGAAGAGGAGGAGGAGGAGGAGCTCTCTATGTAACTGAAGGGATCAAAGCAACAGAACTAAAGGGTAAACAGGGAGGAGAGGAAGCACTGTGGGTCACCCTGGAGACTGGAAATGGCTCCACAGTCCGCACAGGGGTTGTATACAGACCCTCATCTCAGGGGGAGAAAATGGACAAGGAAATGATAGAAGGCATTCTTGGGATGGCAGAGAAAGGGGAGATATTGCTGATGGGGGACCTGAATATGCCAGATGTTGACTGGAGCACCTTTGCTGCAGCCACATCCAAGAGCAGGGCCATTCTCAATGTTCTACAGGGGGCATGCCTCAGACAGCTAGTTTTGGAACCCACTTGGGAGAGAGCAATCTTAGACCTGGTACTCTCAAATGGGGATGGAGAGGATCTCTGATCTTGAAGTGGGTAGCCATCTGGGAACAAGTGACCACCAAACAGTGTGGTTCACGATAAACTTAGCTGTAGAGTCAAGCCACACAAAAGTGAAGGTACTGGACTTCAGGAGGGCTGATTTTGTCAAAATGGGAGAGTGCCTCAAAAAAAGCACTAGAAAACAGGCAAGAAGGTGGGGTGGATCAAGAAGGTGGGGTGGAGCAACAATAGGGAAACATCAAAACCACCATCACAGAGGCAACAAGCCTTTGTGTCAAGCAAATAAACAAATCAAAACAAAAGAAAAAAACACTATGGTTCTCAAAAGAAGTGGCGGGGAAGGTAAGGGAGAAAAAGATAGCATTCATGAAGTATAAGGAAACACAGAAGGAGCAGGACAGAGAACTGTACCAGTTAAAGTAGAAGGAAGCGGGTAAGGCAGTCAGAATAGCAAAGGCCCAAACCGAGGAAAAGATAGCCAATTCAGTTAAGAAGGGGGGATAAAACCTTTTATAGGTACATTAGGGAGCAAAGAAGGACTAAGGCAGGAATACTGAGGCTGAACAAAGGAAGGTGGTTGGGCAGAGAGCAACAGTGAAAAAGCAGGGATACTGAACGAACACTTCTGCTCAGTATTCACAATGGAAAAGCAGGGGGAAATACCTAATCCGGTCAATAGAAGCACTCTGGATAGGGGGGTTGATATTAGTCCTGTCACAGAAAAAAGGGTTCTGAAAGAACTCTTAAAACAGAAGGTGGATAAAGCAATGGAGCCTGATGGGATTCACCTCAGAATTCTAAAAGAACTAAGGGAAGAACTAGTACCACCACTGACTACCCTTTTTAATAAATCATGGGAGGATGGTGTGGTACCTGAGGACTGGAGGAGGGCGGATGTGATTCCCCTCCACAAAAGTGGGAGCAAGACAGAGGCAGGAAACTACAGACCTGTCAGTTTGACTTCAGTGGTAGGGAAAATAATGGAATCAATTCTGAAGGAAAGAATTGTTGAGTACCTAGAGGTCAGTGGGGCATAGGACCCAAGGCAGCATGGCTTCACAGCGGGAAGGTCATGTCAGACAAATCTAATTGATTTTTTTGACTGGGTGACCAAAGCAGATCAGGGAGGGGCTGTGGACATGGCCTACCTAGACTTTAGCAAGGCATTTGACACAGTCCCACACAAAAGATTAATAAACAAATTAGCCAGCCTGGGAGTGGGTCCCAGGGTGGTAGCCTGGGTAAAACACTGGTTGGACAACAGGACACAGCGGATAATAGTAAATGGAGTCCACAGTGATGAAAGGAGGGTTACTAGTGGGGTACCGCTTGGTTCAGTGCTGGGGCCAGTCCTTTTTAATGTCTTTATAAGTAACATTGCAGAGAGACTGGAAGGGAAAGTATGTCTCTTTGCAGATGACACAAAGATCTGCAACAGGGTTGATACGCAAGGTGGGGTGGAAAGGGTGAAAAAGGACTTGGCAAGGTTGGAGGAATGGTCAAATGTATGGCAGCTTAGATTCAATGCAAAGAAGTGCAAAGTAATGCACCTGGGAAACAAAAACCAAGGGAAGAGTACACAATGGGGTATGAGATACTGACAACAACAAAAATGGAAAGGAACCTGGGGGTAGCCATATCAGACAACCTAAAGGTGGGCCAGCAATGTGAGAAGGCAGTAAGGAGGGCTGGGGGGATACTGGGATGCATAGGGAAAGGCATCACCAATAGGAAACAGGAAGTTGTTGGCCCTCTGTACAGACAGTTGGCAAGACCACATCTGGAGTACTGTGTACAGCTCTGGAGACCCCGTCTCCACAAAAACATAGACAGGGTGAGGCTGTCCAGAGGAGGGCAACAAAATGATGCAGGGTCTGCATCAGAAGACATATGAAGAAAGACCAAAGGAACTAAAGATGTATGGCCTCGAGGAAAGGAGGGAGAGAGGGAACATGATAGAAACTTTCAAGTACCTCAAGGGAGTCAACAAAGTCCAAGAGGGTAGCATCTTTCAGAAAAAGAGATGTGCAAGAACAAGGGGGTACAATTTGAAGATAGAGGGGGGATGGCTCAGAGGTAATGTGAGGAAGTATTTCTTCACAGAGAGAGTTGTGGATACATGGAACAGCCTTCCTGAGGAGGTCATAGAGTCAAAAACAGTGGGGGAATTCAAGAATGCATGGGACAGACATAAGGCAATTCTAGTGGGGGGTAGGAGGAAGTAGGCTGTTGGTTAACTAGGATCTGCAGCTTATCCGTTAGGTAGGGAAATGGGCAGACTAGGTGGCCAAGCGGTCCTTATCTGCCATCAAATTATATGTTTCTATGTTTCAGCCAAGGAGAGGGGGGGTGACCAGTGGGGTGCCACAGGGATTGGTGCTGGGGCCAGTCCTCTTTAATGTCTTCATAAGCAACATTGCAGAAAGCTGGAAGGGAGAGTATGCCTCTTTGCAGATGACACTAAGATCTGCAGCAGGGTCGACACTTCAGGGAGGGGGAGGATGAGAAGGGACCTAAACATACTTGAGGAGTGATCGAGAGTGTGGCAGCTAAGATTCAGTGCAAAGAAGTGCAAAATCATGCATTTGGGGCACAGAAATTCAAGGGAGGAGTACAAGATGGGGGGTTACTGAAGGTCACCAATTAAGAAATGGACCTGGGAGTAATCATATCTTATGACCTAAAGCCTAAACACTAAGCTAATAATGATTGGGGACTTTATTATTAACTGGTCCTCTCCTGATGCTGGCCCCTAGAAGGACTTGCTATCCTCACTCAATCTCATGCAACTGATAGACAACCCTACATGGCTTAATTACCGGACAGGCACAGGTACCATAATTGACTGGATGGTCAAAAAAACCAGCCTGATAGAATAATCTCCACTTCAGTTCTCCCGGACTCTCTCAATGACCACTCCCCAATAATATGCAAATGGTCCCCAATAATGTGCAAGTGGGGGTCTGTATACCACCCCTGTGTGAATTGTAGTGCCATATCCTGTTTCCAGAGTAACCTACAGTGCCTCCTCTACTCCCTGTTTATCCTTTAGTTCCATTGCTTTGATCCCTTCCCTTACATAGAGAGCTACTCCTCCTCCTCCTCTTTTACCCTCCCTGTCCCTCTGGGGAAGGTTAAGGAGAAAAAGGTAGCATTCAGGAAGTACAAGTAAACACAGAAGGAGCAGAACAGAGAACTGTACCAGTTAAAGCAGAAGGAAGTGGGGAAGACAGTCAGAATAGCAAAAGCCCAAACTGAGGAAATAGAAGCACTCTGGATAGGGAGGTCGATACCAGTCCATTCACAGAAGAAAGGGTCCTGAAAGAACTCTTAAAACTGAAGGTGGACAAATAAATGGGGCCTGATGGGATTCACCCAAGAATTATAAAAGAACTAAGGGTAGAATTAGTGACACCACTGACCTCCCTTTTTAACAAATCATGGGAGGATGATGTAGTACCGGAGGACTGGAGGAGGGCAGACGTGATTCCCCTTCACAAAAGTGGGAGCAAGACAGAGGCAGGAAACTACAGACCTGTTAGTTTGACCTCGGTGGTAGGGAAAATCATGGAATCACTTCTAAAGGAAAGAATTGTTGAGCTCCTAGAAGCCAGTGGGGCACAGGACCCAAGGCAGCATGGATTCACAGCAGGAAGGTCCTGTCAGATGAATCTAATAGATTTCTTTGACTGGGTGACCAATGTGGTAGACCAGGGAGGGGCAGTGGACATAGCCTACCTAGACTTTAGCAAGGCATTTGACACAGTCCCACACAAAAGATTAATATACAAGTTAGCCAGCCTCGGAGTGGGTCCCAAGGTGGTAGCCTGGGTTAAAAATTGGCTGGACAACAGGATACAGAGGGTAATAGTAAATGGAGTTTACTCTGAAGAAGGGGGGGGTTACTAGTGGGGTACCACAGGGTTCAGTACTAGGACCAGTCCTCTTTAATGTCTTTATAAGTGACATTGCAGAGGGACTGGAAGGAAAAGTATGTCTTTGCAGATGACATAAAGATTTGCAACAGGGTTGATACAGAAGGTGGGGTGGAGAGGATGCAAAGGGACTTGGCAAGGTTGGAGGAATGGTCAAATATATGGCAGCTTAGATTCAATGCAAAGAAGTGCAAAGTAATGCACCTGGGAAACAAAAATCCAGGGGAAGAGTACACAATGGGGGGTGAGATAATAACAACTACAGAAATGGAAAGGGACCTGGGGGTAGTCATATCAGATGACCTTAAGGTGGGCAAGCAATGTGAGAAGGCAGTAAGAAGAGAGAGCTGGTAGGATACTGGGATGCATAGGGAGAGGCATCACCAGTAGAAAACAGGAAGTTGTTATCCCTTTGTACAGACAGTTGGTGAGACCCCATCTGCAGTTCTGTGTCCAGTTCTGGAGACCCCATCTCTGCAAGGACATAGACAGGATGGAGGCTGTCCAGAGGAGGGCAACTAAAATGGTGCAGGGTCTGCACCAGAAGACAGAAGAAGAGATTAAAGAAGCTTATATATATATATATATATATACACACACTCGAGGAGAGGGGACATGATAGAAACTTTCAAGTACCTCAGGGAATCAACAGAGTCCAAGAGGGTAGCATCTTTCAGAAAAGAGATGTGCAAGAAGAAGGGGCACAATTTGGAGATAGAGAGGTACGGCTTAAAGGTAATGTGAGGAAGTATTTTTCACAGAGAGGGTTGTGGATACATGGAACAGCCTTCCTGAGGCGTAGTGGACTCAAAAACAGTGGAGGAATTCAAGAATGCATGGACAGACATACAGCAATTCTAGTGGGGGGGGTAGGAGGAAGTAGGCTGTTAGTTAACTAGGATCTGCAGCTTATCCTGTAGGTAGGGAAATGGGCAGACTAGGTGGGCCAAGCGGTCCTTATCTGCCATCAAATTCTATGTTCTATGTCTAATAAGGCCCCAAAGGTGCCAGCCAAAACTGTCAATTCCAGACTCCTGAAGAAAGGCAAACTGGAAGCTGTAAGAGCTCACCTCAGCCTCCAAGACTGAACTTTCTTGACCCCAGCACTGACATCAACGCTGCCCTTGAAAGCTTCATAAACAAGTTTAATGCAGTATGTAATATCTATGCCCCCTACACTAAATGAAAGAGCCGTGATTACAACAGCCCCTGGGCAGGGGTATTTAAATCAAAACTTTTAGTACTTGCCCATCCATGACTAGCTGAATGTTCACTTGCCCCTATTCATTAAAATGAATTAAGCTCTCATTTTATACTTGCCCTTCAAGGAAATTTACTTTCCGCAGACAGGGGACAATGAGATTTGCACACTTCTGCCCCTGGGTTACCCCCCAGCTACTAGCCATCATCATGAACATAGAGATGCCCTCAGGTGCAAAGCTAGAAACTCTGACACCTCAGCAGACTACCAGAATTATAGAACTGCCTGTAATAAGTGCACCTGGGCTATACATAAGGCCAAAAACAATCACTTTAAGAGTGAGCTGACAAACTCCTGGGGCAACAGCTGTCGGTTCTGGCAGAACATCAAGTCTCTAACCAGCAAACTTAATAAAACTCCTCCCACCTTTTTGAACATTGAGGGTCATCCCACGCGGGATCACTACCGCATAGCTAATGTTTTCAACAAGGCATTTACCAACCTCAGCGGCGTGCTGCCTCCTAGCTTCCTCCAACACCCAACTGATATATACCCCACACAAAACCCAGGGACCCAATCAAACTCCCACCTGCCTTTCTACCTCAGAGTTATCACCCCTCACAAGGCTAAAACTACCTCATAAAAGCTCTCGGAAATTCCAGGACTAGTAGTGATCAAGCTAGACCTCAAACTAGTTAGACTCACCCTGGACATAGTTTTCACTCCCCTAACCAAAATCCTAAATCTTTCCCAGATATCTGACAAATTCCCATGAATCTGGAAGGTGGCGGTGGTCACCCCTGTCTTCAAAAGTGGAGCCAGAGCCAGCTTTGCAAACTACCGCCTGTCACAAACCCACTCAGCAGGTCAGCCCTCTACTCCCAAAGTGCCAACTTCTGAGCATAGAATTGTGAACAGTTTAACAGAACAAGGTAACCCTCTTGTATGTTTTGTGGGTTCAAGTCACCTTTGTCCCAAGTTCTGGAGGGATTCAAACTGATAACCTCGTGTTAGCGTACTCAATTGTCAGGCTCAGATAATTCTGTCTTCGGGGGGCCAGATATCTTTGCCTACGGGCACCTAACCAGGTATTACAAAATGAACTCTTAGAACTCTATGCAAGACCTACAGAACTCTTATCCATTTCCCAGTTTGGTATCACAATAAGCACATGCACAGTGTCAACTATAACCATCTAAGCTTCACTTATAAAAAAAAAAGAAGTATCAAGGCACACCAGGCAGTTTCTGTTTTTAAAATATATATCTTTACTTTAAAATAGGTAAAATAGGAAAACAGTAAATACAGAACAAAATATCCCCAACACATACAATCTTAAAAACAAAAACGGGTTTAAAAGTGCAAATTCCTATAACACCTACACTCAGACTGGTCTCATCTAAGGTCTCCTTACTTTCTTAATCTTTCAGTGCTTCGATGTTCCTCTTTTTCTCAGTCAGAAAATGAATGTCTCTCTGTAAGGTCTGCTCAGTATCTTTTAAAAGCAGTCTTGAGCCGGCCTTCTCTCTGAGGTCACCTAACTCCACCTTGGTGTATTAAAATTTATATTTTATAACACAGGATGTCCTAATAAGATATTTTAAAGAAAATAGGTGACATCAGTCATCTCCTCTCTTCATGTAACTTCCTCAATACCAGTCTGTGATCTGCTTCATACAGACATCAAAAGGCTCTTTGATGTAATTCCTGGCTTCCTGGGACGACGGTCCAAACAAATACATATTGGACTTCCCCATTTAGTCTGGGACCTGCTTCACATAGACATCAAAGTCTCTTTGATGCAATCAGCTGGCTTCCTTGGAAGACAGTCCAAACACAGGCATATGTCCCTTTTCCTCATGATACCTAGTGCAAATCAAAGGATATCCCTGAGGGCATTATAAAGTGGATATCCTGGTTCCTGACTTCAAGAAAACTTAACAAAGTAATTGCATTTCAGATTTCTGCAGTTTAAGCTACATCCTGTCCTTTGAACTTATCCGGAAGTTATGTATCAGTTTCAGCAAGACTGTAGTGTCTCCTGACAGACACTCCCTTATCTATTTAATATTGCAGAAAAATATCATATTGTAACCAGAACCAGCTGTCCACGTGCCACACCGCCCAATATCAGTCTTACCCCCTCTCTCAAAAGTATTAGAGCCTCGGCCTCCTACTGTTCACTTTATTTCTAAACAACCTCCCACAATCTGTAAATGATCACGTTCTGCTTTACACAGATGACGCGGTGCTATATTCATGCAGTGCCGACCCCATTATGCTTGAAAAGTAAATACAGGCTAATTTCTCCTCTGCAGAACATTGTTTCCTTCAATCCAAATTACTCCTTAATTACAAAAAAAACAAGACCATGTTATTTGCATCATCACATAACACTGTACTCACCAACTTCACATTCTTAACAGTCAGAACTCTCCCTTGAAATGGTCTAAACTTTTAAATACTTGGGAGTGACACTAGACAGCACCTATCATTCAGCCAACATATTGACTCAGTTGCAAAGTCGTCCAATGCAAAACTGGGACTACTGTACAGACATTGTCAATGTCTTACTGCCGAAGCGCTAAAAATTGCAGTAAACAGCTCAGTGCTCTCAGTGATCGACTGTGGGCTAGCAGTCTATGGGGCTGCTTCCCAGTCCTCACTAAAATATATCAGAACAGCGCTTAACAAATCATGTTGTCTAGTCCTAGGTGTACCCCACCTCACCCACACCTGTGAGCTATACTGTCAGATGGGGTGGTTCAATCTTGATTGCTGCATTCAGTATCAAGTTTGCTTTCTGCCAAGAAATCTACTCTTGGACTTAACACCACCAGATGCATCGGGGCAAACAATTTGACCCTAAGCATCTCCTTCTGTCGAACCACGCAAGGTCAATGGTCCTATGAGTACCAGGTGCCACTATGGCTAAATGTGCTTGACATAAGCATTACGAAAGAAGTAAAGCTAGAACGTTTTAAATCTAAACTCCATACGGCCCTAGCCTCAAACAGCAACTGTGATTGTGGGACCTGATCCCCTTCCATCTACTCTCCTCTTATCAGCCTTCCACCTTCCTACTTGCCCTCTAATCTTGCTCCTCTCCCCTCCCTACTTTCTGTTCTATCCCCCTGGCTCTCTCCCTCCTTTCCCTCTTATTTCCACCCTTTCTCCCCTCCACCCCCACTGTCCCATCCCAGTGATGCTCCTATTCCCTCATCCCCCCTCCTCTCCCTCCCCTGTGTACCTCCTCCTTGTTTTCTTCCCTTTGTTTCCCTCCTCCCACCCCACCCCTCTCTGCCCCTGGCTTTCCCCATGCTGTCCCATCCTCCATCTCCTCGCTGCCCATGGTCATCCCTTTGCCCCCTCTCTCTCTCTGCCCTCCCCCATGTTTTCATTTCCCTGACCCCTCCCCACCACCTTCATTTTTCTTTTGTTCATCATCTCTCTCATTTTATTTTTGTTCACCTCCCCCCCAAATAGGCTTCAGGGTCTCTGCCTTGTCACTTCTCACTCTGGTAACATGGGCCTCCCTGCTGTCTATTCTTATTAGCACTTCAGACAATGCAACTAATGCTTTAACATGTTCTGGCAACCTAAATAAGTGTTTTAATAGCTTACCTAATTTTAGTTCTGACGCATACCGTGTTTTCTGAAACATCCTATATAGCTAACTGCCTTATTTTCTTAACTGGACCAAGTGACCTTGTCCTGGTTATACTACTGTGTGATACCCTCACCCCAAAGCAACTGTCTGTGTCTACAAAAGTGCATAACTTTACCAACTGAACCTGTTCTAGTATTTTCTGCTCCGTATTTTGTACTCCTCATTTGATAATTTTACTGGTTGTAACATTGCCTACTGTAAACTGAACATTTGATGATTGTGTATATAACCTCTGTATTTGAATTTGTACATATGTGATTGCTATGATGTGGAACCTCTGTAAGAGAGCCTTTGGCTCACAGGTACTTTCCTAGATAATAAATAAATAAGTAAATAAACAAAGGTAACCAAACAATGTGAGAAGGCTGTGGGGAGAGCTAGTGGGATACTAGGGTGCATAGGGTGAGGTATCACCAGCAGAAGAAAGGAGGTGGTTATGCCACTGACAGATCACTAGTGAGACCTTATCTGGAGTACTGTGTCCAGTTCTGGAGGCCACATCGCCAGAAGGATGTAGACAAAATATTTATTTTATTTATTTATTCATTCTTGGATTACAATACCTCTGAGCACAGACCACTCATTTACAAAGATTCCTGTCAGTGGGGAGGAGACAAACATAGAAAGGGGTAAAAGTACAATGTTTCCAAACAATAAAGTGAGCAAATAAATATATATATATATGTATGTATACACAGTTTTATCGTTCTAATAGGAGGAAAGCATAGATGAGAAGGGGAAGGATAAAGATGGGAGAAAGAGAAAGGTAAGAAGTGGCAGCCATAGGCCTTGTCAAGCTGGTGTGGGTGGTAGGGACAAGGGGTGAGGTGGGCAAGGGGTAAGAAAGGTAGGATGTGGCAGCCATAGGCCTTGTCAAGCTGGTGTGGGAGGGTGAGGTGGACGGGGGTAATCAGGGGCCTTGTCAAAGTGCGACAAGGGGGGTAGACTCAGAATTATAGAGGTAGTCCAGAGAAGGGCAACAGAAATGGTGCAAGTACTGCATCAAAAGTCATATGAGGAAAGACTAGAGGACCTCAGTATGTATTCCCTGGAGGAGAGGAGAGAGGGGGTAAGATGGAGACATTCAGGTACCTAGGGTATAAACAAGGCACAGGAAGGGAGCATCTTTCAGAAAAGAAGGTGTACAAGAACAAGGGGACATGATATGAGGCTAGTGGTAGGCTAAGGGGCAAGTTGAGGAAGTACTTTTTCACAGAAAGAGTGGTGGATGCTTTGAACAGCCTCCCTGTGGAGGTGCTGGGGTCAAAAACAATATAGAAATTCAAGAATGCATGAGATAGACATAAGAGTACCTTCACAATAGGAAAGAGAGGTAAGCCGCAGATCGAGCAGGGTCTGCTGTATTGCATTACATAGGGGAAAATGAACAGACTAGGTGGGCCACATCATCATTATCTGCCTTCAACTTCTATGTTTCTATTACTGTCACATAATTTAGTGCAGCTACTCTGAGTATCTGTACCAGTTTTTATTTCTGGAACTTCTTAGTAATGCCTCTAAACGTTTCTGGGTGTAGCGCAACCTGATGGCTGTGATCGGCTATCTGACTGTGCTACCTGGGGTGGATTTTTTTCCATATATTTTTTGTAGCATTTTTTCCCGTTTTCTCCCCGTAACCCATCTCCTTACCTTGGACACAAATATGCATGTGGAGGCATGCATATGCTGCGTCTCAAGGTGCCTTCCCAATATGTGTCACCCCTTCTGCCTACACTAACCACTGGACCTCCACTCAGTGGCAGCGGGACTACGGGGGGGGCGGCAACCACTCCGGGACAGGAGTGCTGCCTTCCAGCTACTCAGTCCTGCTCCCACCCACACGCCGTGCCACCTCCCTGTTGACCCGAGTCCGTTCATGAACCTGGTTCTCCGGCATGGCTCAGTAAGGCATCCAGCACCTCAGCTCTCTGCACCACTGGCCGCTACCTGGGGGCAGATTTTGAGGTAATGGGCATCTCAATGTACAGTAAAATGAAAATGAATTTATGAAAGTAGAAAATATATATTACACTAATAAGGCACATTTATGGCCCCATTGTTCTGGGTGCTGCTTAGGTTGGGGGTAGCAAAACTGACAGATGCAAATACCTGTCAGATTTTGCTACCTAGGGGTATTTTGAGGGAATTGGAGTACCCAATATACAGTAAACCTGAAAAGTAATTAAAAGAAAGTTGAAATAAAGCTGGGCCAGTGATATAAGGGTTCCTCTTTTGTCATTCTGGTGTCCTGAGTGATACTTTGACTAAGGGTAGCAAAATCTGACAGATGCGACACTTTAAAAGCATGAGAACAGTCTCAACTTAGCACAGAACTGGTGTATATTTTCCTTTATCAGAGTACACCCCAAAAACAGGTACTTTCCTCTGGGAAGCACAAAGTCAGATTACTCACGTTTGGTAAACAAAACAGGCAGCTTCAAAGTCCTGGATCAAAATCAGGGGATTGCCCCTCGGATCCATTCTGGCAGTCCTTTTCCATCTCTCCAACAATGGAAAATCAGGAACTCCTGCTCTAGACAACAGTTTCCACCACTTCTCTTGGCAGGCAGATGTTTCTCAGCACTAGGGTAAGAAAATAGACTATTCTCTCAGAGCCCACACTGCAGCTATCACTCCTCCAACTGCTCACTACAGACTAACCCAAGATTCTAAAACTCTCCACTCACAGTCAGCTGCCATGGCTTATGCTGCTGTGAGAGTTCTAAATGACATCACCTCTCTCCTCTCAGCTGAGACCAAGTAAACAGAGAGGGGGCAGGTGAAAAATCCATTCAACCAGTTATTCACCAGCTGCCTTCCCTGCCTAGCACTAACCCCAGGGGACTGGGTGGTTACATTAGCAAAAATCTGACAGATGCAAATAGCTGTTAGATTTTGTTACCTAGGAGTATTTTGAGGGAATGGGGTACCCAATATACAGTAAAACTGAAAAGTAATTAAATGAAAGTTGAAATAAAGCATGTGCAGTGATAAAAGGGCTCCTGCTTTGTCATGCTGCTTTTCCTGAGTGATAATTTGACTAAGGGTAGCAAAATCTGATGGATGCGAATAGCTGTCAGATGTTGCTGCTAATGGGCATTTTGAGGACTGGGCTACCAAATATACAGTAAAACTGAAAAGTAATTAAAAGAAAATTGAAATAAAGCTTGGCCAATGATATAAGGGCTCCTGCTTTGTCATCCTGGTGTCCTGGATGATACTTTGACAAAGGGTAGCAAAATCTGACAGATGCGAATAGCTGTCAGATTTTGCTGCCTAGGGATATTTTGATGGAATGGGGTACTGCATGTATAGAAAAAACAAAAAGTAATGGAAATAAAGTTGAAATAAAGCTTGGGCAATGACATAAGGGCTCCTGCTTTGTCATTCTGGTGTCCTGAGTGATACTCAGACTGAGGGTAGCAAAATTTGACAGATGTGAATAGCTGTCAGATTTTTCTGCCTAGGAGTATTTTGAGGGAATGGGTGCAAAATATACAGTAACACTGAAAAGTAATTAAATGAAAGTTGAAAAAAAAAAGCTTCTTCAGTGATATGAGGGCTCCTGCTTTGTCATTCTGGTGTCCTGGGTGATACTTTGACTGAGGGAAGCAAAATCTGACAGATGTGAATAACTATCAGAATTTTGATACCGAGGTATTTTGAGAGAATGGGGTACAAAACATACAGTAAAACTGAAAAGTAATTAAATGAGGCTGGCCCGGTGGTGCTGAGGGTTGAGGCTCTGGATGCCGCACCTTGAGCCATGCCAGCAACCTGGGTTAGGGAATGATCTCGGGCCACCGGGGGTCAGGAGGGAAGGAATGGAGTGACCAGAGGACTGCTGTCCCTTCCTTGGGGAGGGATTGGGCTTTCACGCTGCTCTCTAGCAGCTCCTGGGGGAACTCAGGGGTAATGCAGGGAAGCGTTGCCAGCATAGCAGGGAGAGGAGCAATGGTGGCACGTGCCTTAGACATCATTGCATGTCCGTGCTCCTGAGGGAAAACATCCATGGAAAGATCCCCGGAGGACTGTGGAGGTGACAAGGGCTCCAAGGATCTGGCCGCACATCCCTAACGCCAGGCCATTGCCCTGATGGTCCCCAGGCACCACCCACAGGATGGACCCTTCTAACTTCAGAAAGATGCCACCAAGGTATGTGGGGCAGGCCCTCCCTGTGGGGGGATCCGGGGGACTGGAATGTCCTGGGGGGCCATCAGTGGTAGGGCCTCGCAGGGAGTGGCAGGAAGCAGATCGAATGAGCACCTCTGAGAGATGCGCAGTCTGACAGAGTGCAAAATAAAATCTAAAAAAAGTAATTAAATGAAAGTTAAAATAATTCTTGGGCAGTGATATAAGGGCTCCTGCTTTGTTATTCTGATGTTGTGGGTGATACTTTGACTGAGGAGAAGCAAAATCTTACAGATACGAATAGCTGTCAGATTTTGCTACCTAGGGGTATTTTCAGGTAATGTGGTACCCCGTGTACAGAAAAACTGAAAAGGAATTAAATGAAGGTTGAAATAAAGCTCATGCAGTGATATAAGGGCACCTGCTTTGTTATATTGGTGTCCTGGGTGATACTTTGACTAAGGGATGCAAATAGCTGTCAGATTTTGCTACCTAGGGGTATTTTGAAGGAATGGGGTACCCAATATACAGAAAAACTAAAAAGTAATTAAAATGAAGTAGAAATAAAGCTTGGCCAATTATGTAAGGGTTCCTGCTTTGTCATTCTGGTGTTGTGGGTGATACTAAGACTGAGGCTAGCAAAATCTGATAGATGTGAATAGCTGTCAGATTTTGCTACCTAGGGGTATTTTGAGGGAATGGGGAACCCAATATACAGTAAAACTGAAAAGTAATTAAAACAAACTGAAAATAGTGATTTTGCGGTGATAAAAGGGCAGATGTTTTGTTTGTCATGTGGCTGGGTGCTGTTTGGTTGAGGGTAGCACACTGATGGATACAAGCAGTGAAAGCAGTTAGCACAGTGTGATTTAGGTGCACCTAATTTTGATATATGTCAACTAAATAAAATTAATATCCTTCTTAACTAGGTTTAAAACAAAGTTTTTTATATTCACTGTCATTTGCAATCCCACTTTGAGAGAATTTTGTATAAGATATGTTGCTCATTTATGTATATTATGCATATTTGTCAAATTTCAATTATGTATTAATTACATTGTTCAGTGTGTACTAAAACCATTTTACAGTTCAAAATCCATAATTGTAACAACTGACAGTGTTTTTTTACATCAGTGTACTACTAATCTATCATCTGGGTAGCAAAATCTGACGGGGAAGCATCATTTGACATTACGCTATCGGATTATGCTACTGGGATGCAAATTCTGATGGGGAAGCACGATTTGATACTACACTGGCTGGCCTTGTCAAACTGCAAGATATAATTATATCCAGAATGCAAAATATTGTTTTTAAAATCTTAAACGATTTAAACAGACCCATGGATTACAGAGGGGAAACTAGTACCCCTTCCAACTGTAAAACACACACCGTTTGGTCTGCTTTGGCAGACTGGAAGCAGTCCGCATTTGTTCTGTATAGAAATTGGATTATTTCTCTCACTTTGCCTTGCTGCTTCATTTTTTTAAATGAGCTCAGTAACAAGTAGGTCTTTGCTTCTTTCCAGAAAAAAGTCCAAACATTGATTATTAGGAGAGGAGCTTGACAGCAAATGTAAGTTATTCAATTTCTTTGTGTAGCAGGCTTTAACAGGGCAAGTAAAGGATGGTTTGGTGTATAGTGTTTGAAACAACCTTGCTGGACCACACTTGGTCACCACAAGGGGAGAGTGAGCGTGTTCCTTTGTAACACAGACCCACCCCCACCCCGCCACCACCTCCACTAGCCATTGGAGCCTGCTGTTTGGCTCCCATTCCTGTACTCTACTGCTATTTTCCACCAGTTAGGTGGACAGATGATTCATCTGGGGCGGAGCTGGTTTAACCCCATGCCACTTTTAGTAAGTTGGACACCCCCCATAAAAACAGGACTAGTACCCACATATGGCATATCATTAACTTTTAGCAGAAACTCAAGATTGGTACCACCCTTGGCATTAGGATGTATACCAGGCTCATTATCTAGAGGATAGGGGTGGGGATACAAGAACAAAACATGAACCTTTGTAACTACAACCAAGGTAGAGGATGCTAGGCGTATGCCAGACCTAAACTGCTGAGGGGGCCCCCAGTAATTCCACACAGAAATAAGGATTTGAATGTCCAGAGCAGCAACTGGGATTTTGCAGTATGGCTTTATTCAACAGATGTTACTAAAGCATCAAGTGGACACCACAGAGTCGGTCATGGCAAACAGATACAAAGTTCCTAAACTCTCTTTGCTAGGCAGAATAGCTCTTCAGAGAAATAACAATTCTTTTCTCTTTCCAATGGTGTATGCTCTTGGGCTGTGCCACATACCCAATCACATTTCCATTTTTCCAGAGTATAGTCATTGTGAAACTAAGCCACACACTCGGAACATCATCTTTCCCAGAAATAAGTGTATACTTGTGGATCCATACCACACACCTGAACTTGCAGCATTGGCTCTTTGCTCAGGTAAAACTGTCTCCCTTCCATGAACCAGTTAGTCCTGCCTTGTAAGCTTCCAGATGGCGTTCCTCCCACCCTTTGCCCCAAAGGACAGTCTCTGCCATTCGTTCAGGGTTACATCACAGAAGCCTCTATTCCCCACTGAAATGCTAAAGGCTCCAACTTTACTGTACTTCACACACTTGGGTGAACACTGTACTTCACTCACTTGGGTGCACAAGGGGCACTGACAGGTGTGATCTAGCTTTATCTATGGGCACACACACCCCAGAACAAACCCCTAATTGGAGAACTTGTCTCCCAAAACAGTACTTACGTTACAGTTGCTCCTTCCTCTAGGCATGGAGCAACTAGAAGACACCTTTTCTCTCGGTAGCATGTTAGAACCAGTCTCTCACCAAGTCCTTTTCAAAGGCAGCTGAAACACATAAGGACCTTCAGGGGATTGCCCCTTGGATCCACTGAACTCGCAGTCCCTTTCACTCCTCCTGGAGTGAAAATCAGGAAATCCTGCTTAAGAAGTCTCCACCACTTCAGAAGCTGGTAATTGTAATCAAAACTAGGGTGAGCAATCCTGGGCCTGGCCACAGAGCCCACTGACAGAGCTCCTGCCACTCTCACTACCACTACTAAACTAACTGGACAGTCTAAGGCTCGACAGAGCCAGCTGTACCTGAAAACAAGCATTTGTCAATGCTGAATGTTGCCTTGCTGGCGTTGGCATTGGTAGTGCAGGAGTTAGAGAGATGCATAATAGGAATTTCAGTGAAGTATGGAACTGACGCCAACTCCACCCCACCCTGCAGAGACTGACAGGCATTGAGGTGCGCCTTTGGGTCATCGGCCATAACACTTATGCCATTTCACCTCACCCTATCTTGCAGATTCTGACAAATGTCGCATTGTGCCTTGGGGTCATCGGGCCTTATGCTCACCCCATTCCATAAGGAAGTACATTGAGATGGGTGCAGTATAGGAGAATGGGGTGAACTTGGGCCAAAGAGTCCAAGGCACACCTTGATGCCTGTCAATGGCTACAGGGTGGGGATGGGGTGGAATGGTGTGAGCATTACAGCCGACAATCCAAAAGCACAACCCTGACGTCTGTCAGTCTGTACAGGGTGGGACATTATGGTTAGAAACTCTAATGCCCTGGCGTTTGTTGGTATTGCGTTCCAGATTTCAACATGGCCTTTTGTGACCCCACCTCATAAAAGCATTTGGGACCTCTGCTCATGAACAGTGGCACTGTGATTTTGTTAATCTGTCCTGAACGTTGATTTCCCACAGCGATTGCACCATTCTGTGCCAGATGTGAGGAAACACAGTTCGGGCAGGATGTGAAAAATGACAGTACCATTCATAAGGAGCATAAGGAGGTGTGATGAGATGGTAATGTTGAAAATCTGGAGTGAACATATTAAAAATTCTCAAAATTACAAGCGTGCGTGGAAACTGTGCAATGTATGCTCGTAACGCAGTCATTTTGTGGAATTTTTTCACCAAATTTTCAACAGAGGCATTTTGGGACCTCTGCTCATGAACAGTGTCACTATGATTTTGCTAATCTGTCCTGAACATTGATTTCCCACAGTGACCGCTCCATTGTGTGCCAGTTGTGCGAAACCACATTTTGGGCAGGATGTGAAAAATGACAGCAGTACAGTTCATAAGAAGGTGTGCAAAAATAACAATGTTGAAAATCTGGAGTGAAAATATTAAAAATTCTTAAAGTTACAAGTGTGGGTGGAAACTGCACAACACACACTCGTAACATAGTCATTTTGTGGAAGTTTGGCACCAGATTTTCAACGTAGGCATTTTGGGACCTCTGCTCATGAATAGTGTCACTGTGATTTTCTTAATCTGTCACGAACATTGATTTCTCACAACAACCGCGCCACTGTGTGCTGGATGTGCGAAAACACATTTGGGCAGGATGTGGAAAATGACAGCTGTACTGTTCATAAGGAGGTGTGAAAAAATGGCAATGTTGAAAATCTGGAGTAAAAATATAAAAAATTCTCAAACTTATGAGCGTGCATGGAAACTGCGCAATGCATGCTCGTAACAGTCATGTTTTGGAATGTTTTCGCCAAATTTGCAACATAGGCTTTTTGGGAGCCCACCTCATGAACAGTGACACTGCCATTTTGTTAATCAGTCCCGGAAGGTGATTCCACGTAGTGACCGCAAAATCACCTTTTGGGACCGAATAACAACATGGCAGTGACAGAATTCATGAGGTGGGGTCCCAAGAACCCCATGTTGAAAATTTGGTGCCAAAAGTCACAAAAATGGCCGAGATATCCACCTAAGTTGAACTCCCCCCCACGCCATTATACATCTTACCGGCATTTCTTCAGTTCGTGGTCGACTTTGAAGAGTGCAGACGTGTTCCAGATCTACCAAAGATTGTCGGGCCAGGCTCCAGAGGTGAGGGTGCGGAATGTAAAGTAGAGGGTGGTGCGGTTGGAGGAGGGTGCAACTGAAGACAACGATCTTTTTTCTTTTATAGGTAAAAAGAAAACATAAACACACTGTGGGACTTTTTTTTTTACAGGTTTGTTTGGCACACTGGGTGGGTTCCCAGTGTGCCACCTGTGCATTTGGGAGGGGGACTGAAGCCAGCGAGTTGGGCCCCATCGCACACAAAACCTGTCTGTGTTTTGGGGAGCATGATGCCGAGGAGATTGGGCACCCCTCGACATACAAACTATAATATGGGGACATTATGCTGATGGGTATTGGGCTCCCCGTCTGCAAATGGACTGGGGAGGGCATGCCGATGGGGGACTTAGGCACTCCGACATGTGTGCTGTTGGGGACTGTAGGAGGCGGACAGTGACAGCCGTCATAGTGTTTATTGAAATGTTACACAGGCAAGGTACGCCCTGCAATGAGGGGGAGTTACACTGGGAGAGCACACCAGAATCAAAACTGAAAGCACACTCAGCCTTTGCTGTTGTTAGAGCAGTCCATGCCAGAGATTACAAGGGAAGAGGGAGCGCGTTCTTTGTCTGCCAACACAACTCCTGGAGCGTTTGCACTTTATGATTCAGGTGTCATGGTGGACAGGAAATGGCATGGCTGACAGGAATACTCTCAAGGCCAGGAACACTGTCAGTACCATAACTGTATGTATGTCAGTTTTTCACTGGAAACACTTAATCTAACTTTTAAGTGAAAAATGGCCAAAAAGTACCAAAACAATTTGGGCAATGTGTTTTCAACTCCACAGTCGCACAATTTTGAAAAAAAAAACAAATTACAGAGGCAGACTTTCAGTATCCAGGGGTGACCACAGAGATTTTATTGATTTGGTCACTAGGTAACAATCACATAGAACACAAGTGGAAACCATGGAATTGAACCCTAGTCGATAGCAACATCCTATCTCATTCACATTCCATTACCCTAACCACTACACTAAACAGGAGAGCTGTTGAGACAGCCTCCGCCTCTCTACTTTATAGTTTGACATGGTACATGCTAATCCAAGCAGCGCACGAGTATTCTTGAGCAGTATTCTCAAGCAACACGAGACTCTCATCCGCCATACCGCTTCCTCTCCAAGGTGTCCGCGTTGACACCTGAATCATAAAGTGCAAGCGAACCCAACTCCCTCCCCTCCATCGAGGAACCACACCAGCTGTTGGAGCCTGCTAGCTCCTGTTTCTCTACTACTGCTGCAGTTCTCTGCCAAGCGGGTGAACGGACAACTCATCAGGGAGCGGAGCTGTGGAAGCCCAACAGAAGCAAAATCTGAAACACTCTCTGCCTCTGCTCTTGCTAGAGCACTGGCTGCTGGAGAATACAAGGGGAGAGGGAGTGCATTCCTTTGTCTGCCGACACTGTTCCTTCCCTTCCACTGAGGACCCGCTCCAGCCATTGGAGCCTGCTGTTTAGCTCCCATTCCTATACTACTGTTGCTATTTTCCAGGCAGGCAGACGAATGACTCAGGTGGCGGAGCTGGAGAAACCCACCAGAATCAAAATTTTAAACACCAAGCTATGTAGCCAGCAGCCAACTTCTTATCAATCTACCCTCCTCCCCATCAACGATCTTCTAAACAATATGATCTAACCAGATTCTGGAACTTGTCTGACAGTCATGTCTGTGGTAAGTGCGCCTTGCACATTTGCCTAACCATGAACAGCTGAACAATGGAAAGCAAGTCTGTTTCAAATGGCAGTGCTTCTTGCATGGGCTGCCACCATCAATACAGAAAATCTTTTTAATATGTATTATTTCAGCATATTCCAGAACTCCACAGTTAATATATAAAAAAACTAATCGAGTTCTGGACAGTTTTGATTATCAGTGCATCTCATCAGTTGCAAGAGAGACATTTAATTCAAACTCTCAGTCTGGTTCTGGAATGCATAAGAATGAACATGCAGAAACATTCTTTTTTTGTTTATTATTTATTTGTAGGTAGGTGTGTGATTTTTAAATCCTTGATCAAGTCTGTTGATCCACAGCATCTTAGCAGAACTGAAATCCTCGGAAACAAGAAGCGTGGCAGTGGAGTTTATTCAGACACACAATTCAAGGAAGATTGCATGCCTGTATAGAGCCATCTTCCTGAGAGGCATCACACAGCGAGAGAGGTTTCCCGTTCTAGTCCTATGATTTCTATGGGTGGGACTGTGCAGGAACATTAGGGAGATGGGTAGGATACATGAAAGTGGTGTGACAGTGCAGGCAGTCTGAGGAAGCGATTGGGGAGATGGGCTGGATATATTCCAGTGGTGGAACTGTGTGGGCACACCCAGAAGTGATGAGGGAGATGGGGGGATTGTGCAGGCAGATTGGGAAAGCAATTGGGAGGTTGGCAGAATATATGGCAAGAGTGGGATGGTGCTGGCCTGGCACACCAGGGAGGCAGGGAGGTGGGTGGGATATATGGCAGGGGTGGGATGATGCTGGCCTGGCACACCAGGGAAGCAGGAAGTGGAGTGGGATATGGCAGGGTGGATGGTGCTGGCCTGGCACACCAGGGAAGCAGGGAGGTGGGTGGGATATATGGCAGGGGGGGATGGTGCTGGTCTGGCACACCAGGGAAGCAGGAGGTGGGTGGGATATATGGCAGGGGTGGGATGGTGCTGGCCTGCCACACCAGGAGCAGGAGGTGGGTGGGACATATGGTAGGGGTGGGATGGTGCTGGCCTGCCACCAGGAAGCAAGGAGGTGGGTGGGATTTATGGCAGGGGTTGCAGCTGGAACTGTGCAGGTACACTAAGGAAACAGTCGAGGATGTGTTGGGATACATGGCAAAAGTGGGACAGTGCATACAATCCAGGGAAGTGATCAAGGAGATGGGGGGAATATATGGAGCGGGTGAGATTGTGCGGACAGACCAGGGAAACAATTGGGGAGATGGGTAGAATATATAGTACTGCAGGGATGAGATTGTGCAGGCAGACTGGGAATGTGATCAGGGAGATGAGCGAGATATATGGTAGGGTGTGGGACTGTGCTGGCCACCATGGAAGCAATTGGGGAGGTTAGCGGTATATATGGTAGGGCTGGGACTGTGCTGGCACACCAGAGAAGCAATCGGGAAGGTGAGTGGAATTGTGCAGGCACACTGTGGCAGCAAGGGGAGGTGGGGTATTTATGATGGGTGGGACTATGTACACCCTCAAAACAATTGGGGAAGTGGGTGGCATATTCGGCAGAGTTCTGTCTTTGTGGGCACATCATTGAAGCAGTTGGGGAGATAGGCAGATGTATGGCAGGGTAGGATCAGCGGGCAGACCGAGGAGGTGGGTGTGCTGTATGGCAGGGATGGAGCTGTGCAGGCACAATGTTGAAGTGATCAAGGAGGTGGATGGGATGGATGTCTGGCAAGAGTGGGACAGTGTGGGAACATCTGAGAAGTGATTGGGGAGGTGGGGGATGTCTGGCAGGGGTGGGACAGTGTGGACACATCTGAGAAGGGATTGGGGAGGTGGGGGATGTATGGCAGAGGTGGGGCTGTGTGTGGGTACACGGGGGAAGCAATCTGGAGGTAGATGCATATTTCGCAGTGGTGAGACTGTTTTGGGCTAGACCGAGGAAGTAATCAGAAAGGTGGACAGTATATACTGTATATGGGAGTGGTGGGGCTGTGAGGGCAAACTGTAGAAGTGATCAGGGAGCATGGGGAATATATGGCAGGGGTGAGACTGTGCTGGTACACCTTGGAAGTGATCGGGGAGGTTGGAGGGATGTATGGCGGGGTGGGACTGTATACCAAGGAAGCAATCCAGAGGTAGATGGCATATTTGGCAGAGGCGGGACTGTGCTGGCACACTATGGAAGTGATCAGGGCTTTGGGCTGGAGATATGACAGTGGTGGGACTGTGCGTTCACACTGCGGAAGTGATTGGGGATGTATGGCGGGGTGCAGCTGTGGCAGGCACATTGGAGAAGAGATTGGGGGTAGAGGAACTATATGACAGGGTTGGTCCTGTGTAAACACAGCAAGAAAGTGATCGGGTAGGTGGAAGGGAGATATGGCTGGGATGGGATTATGCAGGTACATTGTGGAGTTGGACAGGATTATGGCAGGTCTGGGACTGTGTGAGCACACCAGGGAAGTGATAGGGGAGGTGGGTGGAAAATATGGCAGGGGTGAGACTGTACTGGCACACCAGGCAAGCGATGGTGGATATAGGTGGGACACATGGCAGGTGTGGGATTGTGGGGGCAGACTAAGGAAGCGATCAGGGAGGTCGGTGGGTTAAATGGGAGGGGTGGAGCTGTGAGGATACATCAGAGAAGAGATTGGGGAAGTGGGAATGATGTATGGCAGGGTGCTACTGTGTGTCACAGCAGGGAAACAATCGAAGTAGGTGGATGGAAGGATGGCAGGGATGTGACTGTGGTGACACATCAGAAGAGATCAGAGAGGTGGGGGATGTATGGTAGGGATGTTACTGTGTGGGGAACAGCAAGGGCGATTAGGGAGAAGGGCAGGATATATGGCTGAGTTAGGACCATGCATGAACAACGGAAGTGATAGGAGATGTGTTTCGGATATATGGTGGGGTGGAATTGTACAGGAAGACGGAGGTAGGATCAGGAGGTGATCAGGATATATAGCTGGAGTGACACTGTGTTGGCACATTGTGGAAGTGATTGGGATGGTGGGGGAATATATGGCAAGGGTGGGACTGTGCAAATATGCTGTTGAAGTGATTGGGGAGGTAGGTAAGATATATGGCAGGGGTGGGACTCCACAGGCACACCAGGTAAGGGACTGTGGATGTGGGTGGGATATATGGGCTGTGCTGGCACATCAGGGAAGCAATCAGGAAGTTGGGTGGGTTATAGCAGTGGTGAAGCAATGAAGACCCATTGGTAAAAGATTGGGGAGGTGGGATGTATGGCAGGGGTGGCACTGTTTGGGCACAACAGAAGCCGTTGGGAGGTGAGTGGAATGTATGGCATTGGGTGGGTTATTTGGGGAATCGGAGCATTGTTGTCCTCCCCCTCGCTCGTTCCCTTTTTCACAGCTGCTGTTACTAGGTATAAAGCACCACGTCATAGTGGTAATCAGGGATATAGCACCATTATATCCTCTCAGGATGGTTTAAAAGTGCTTGTTAGTATCGGCTCCAGGGAAGCTGAGCATTCACTGATGAAAAACTGAACAGACACATTTTTCCAGAAAAACCTTAGAGGCATCCTTGGCCCGACTCTTGCCCCTTTTTCCCACGACATCCTAAGGGCTCTTTAACAACAGGCCAGACCGCTTGCTCTGCCCAGCTTTGCTTTAATGCCGTCCCTCGCTGGTGGCAATGCCCACCTCACATGCAGAGGGCTCTTTCGCAGTCCAGGACCAGCAAAGGTGAATGGGGGCGGGGTTTAATGGAAGTGACAGACTGAACTGCTTGCTCTGTCTGGCTCCACCTTCTCTCTCACTTACTGGCAGCAGTGGCCACTCACATGTCCTTCACTCTTATAGTTCGGGACTGGCAAGGGGAACTGAGTTGGGAGGTGAGGGGCATAGGCAATGCAGTTGGGTGGGCATGGAGAATGGAACCGAGTATGTAAGGTTGGCAGGGGGGAGAGCTGCAGAGAGAAGAAAAAAGTGCCAGAGAGGGTGAGGAGGGACAGAGAAAGAAAGCTAGAGGGGAAGCACTGTGATCTTATGCATTGGCAATGCTGTGCTGTGATTCCACTTGCACAGGTGGTGTGTGTGTGTGTGTCTCTCTCTCTCTCTCTCTCTCTCTCTCTCTCTCTCATATTGAACTTCTAACTTAATCAAAATCTTGCTGCCTGGATTTATTTGCTGACCCCCAAAAAAGAATAAGAATAGCTAGGTTGGACCCTCAGCATTTCAGAAAGTCTGTGTGTGCCTTCCAGGCTTTGAACATTGTGTTGGTGTCTGATTTTGTTTGTAAGGCTGGTCTCCTTGGCCCTGTCCACAACAGGGCTCCTGCAACATTACAGGCACTTTAAAATAAAATGTTGCAGGAGCTCCCAAATGCAGTTCGTGTCCACACCCATAACATTTTCAGACTGTGTTTGAAAACAAGCACGCTTATCTCATCAGTGTGGGCCAGGCGTCTGTGCTGTGTTGTAGTCTCTGCTGCCATTATAGTCCTCCGAGGGGCCATAATTCACTCCTCTCTCAACCCTGACTGCTGCTGACCTCTCTCCTCCAATCCCTCCACCGTTCACAAATCCCTACATATTTGCTTTTTTTGGTAATACAAAAAGGTATAGTTATATGGCTGATCCTGCTTCATCGGCATCCTGCACTTCAGTAGAGGTGGGCGAGCCATATTTAAACATCCATTGCATGGCAACATGCTGAGACTTGCAATGAGCCATCAGCATGTCCGCAGTGCAGTATGGGATAGCTGGCGAGCTGCGATGCAACACTGAGTCTTCCTGCCACAGGTTTGGCTTCCGGTGTGGGCGTGATTCATAACTGTGTTCAAACACAGTAAGGCAAGTCGAACACAAGCACAGTAAGTTTTAAAACGTTACCATCGAACCATGCTCAGTGTGGACAGGGCCTTTGTTTGCATGTATTTATTAAGGCAAAGCAACTGCAGGACCCTTGGTAGGGTTTTTTGTTTGTGGGTCCGTGACTTTCTAGAAAAACAAATGGGAGTCCATAGCTAAAAAGTGGTAGTTTCTGTGAAATTTGTGGGGTCTTAATTGAAATGAATTTGAGCCATGCCCATATCAATCAATCAATCAATCAAAATCTTTATTTAATCAGGCGAACATCATTGAGCATAGCTCATTTACAAGATGGACCTGAGTGGTCAAGAAGTGCAAGTGTTATTACATTGACAAGGGTAGCATAAACAGTAATACAATGACAGGGGTAACATAAACAGTAATACAATGACATAAGTGCTAATATATAACAATATACATATGTACAAGGCACATTAAAACTTTTAATCTGTGAGACAGAAGGTAATGGGCACATCAGGAGTAATATGTAGATTATAGGACCTAGCAGGCATTTTGAGGTGAATCTTGGGACTGGAAACGGAGTTTTATCAGCATATAGGAACACGGGGGTAGGTAGGGCCGGGTTTAGGCCTTGTGGAAGCAGTTGCAGAGTTCTGGGAATAGGGTGGTGAATAGTCTTTTGAAAGATATTAAGGATAGGAGGTTATTTAGCTTCATGGTTTTGGAGTAAATTCCAAACAATTGCTAGTGAGTAGCTGATAGCAGCCCTCCCAAACTGGGTGCAGACATTGGGGACCTTAAGAATGATAATTTTGCTGATCCTTAGGTTGTATGGCCTAGAAGTAATTTGAGTAAAACAGTCTGAGATATAGGTAGGTAGCTTGCCTGATAAGGCTTTGAATATCCAAATTGCAGCATTCCTATTTCTTCTGTGTTGTAATGATGTCAGTTAACTGCCTTATAAAGGGAGCAATGATGGGTGCTGAAGGAAGGTCAGTAATGAATCTGATGGACCTGTGGTATAGGGTGTCCAGTTTATTTAAGAGGGGAGTGAACAATGTCCTTACAGAAAGTCAGCATAGTCAATGAGGATAGGAATGAAGCCTGGATTAATCTTTTGGAGTCTCTGTTGAGGTAGTGCTTTATTCTAAAAATAAACCAAGCCTTTGTCTCAGTTTCTTTAGTAGCTCCTCAATATGGACAGAATAGTCAAGCTTGTTATCAATCCAGACTCCAAGGTATTTGAAGTTATCACAATTCCAGCTTCTCTCCAAGTAAGGTGGTTAGTTGTAGGGTGGTGGATGGTGGGGTAGTGGCAGAGCAACTCTTTGAGGTAAAGAACATAGCTTTTGTTTTTTGGCATTTAGAAGTAGTTTTTATCCAGTAGGTTGTGTTGTAGGATGGAAAATTCAGATTGTAGCAGTTCACAGGCTTTAGATAATGAAGGATTGCTAACATATAATACAGTATCATCAGCAAACAGATGGATGTTGGATTGAGTGAGGTTAGCATCAATATTATTAATATAGATGGCAAAGAGGATGGGGCCAAGAATAGAGCCTTGCGGTACACCTCTTAACAGTGGTTTTAAGGTGGATAGGTAGATTCCATTTTTTACCAGTTGTGATCTATCTGATAGATAGCACTTGAACCAATTGAGTGAAGGGGAATCCAACCCTAGTGAGCCAAGGGAGGTGATTAATGATTCATGATCCACTGTGTCAAATGCTTTGCTCAAATCCAGGAACACAGCACAGGTACTGTTCTTCTTATCCATAGCAATCTGCCAGTCGTTGGTTACTTTGGCTAGGGCCGAAATGGTGCTATGCCTTGATCTAAATCCTGATTGTGCTGTATTAAGGAGGTTATTGTTATCCAGGTAGTCCCTTAATTGTGAGTTTACTAACTTTTCGAGCATCTTGGATAGAACTGATAGGATGGAAATGGGCCTGTAATTATTGAGGTCCATGGGATTACCAGATTTGAGTAAAGGAACTACTTGAGCTGTTTTCCAAGTGGAGGGAATGGATCCAGTGGTGAGGGAAAGATTGAAGAGATAAGTGAGGGGGGCAGATAAGACCTGAGATGCAATCTTGAGGAAGTAGGGGTCCAGGGAGTCTGTACCTGCACTTTTTGAAGTATCTAAATTGGAGAGGGAGATCTTCCACTTCTTTCAAGGATATTGGGTTGAAGGAGAAGGTTGATGTAGCCTTTTGACCAACGGTGGATTGAAGGTTCAAGGAAGATCTCAGGAGATTTGCAGGTGAAGAGTCAAATGCTAGTCCAGCTGTGGTGAAGTGGTCATTGAAGGTATTTAGGATTTCTTGTTTGTCCGTAATTTCTGTGTTATTTAGTAGCAGTTTGCAGGTTAAGGCAGGAGTAGAGTTTTGGCCCAAGATACCCTTTATAGTTCCCCAGAGCCTGGTTGGGTTATTATAGGAGGCATCCAATTCAGCTCTATAATAGGCAGCTTTGGCAGATCTTATTTGTGTTGTACATGAGTTTCTTGCTTTTCTGAAATTTAGCCAGTCTCTGGAATCCTTAGTTTTTCTTGCCTTTTCCACAGTTTGTCTCTGGCTAGCAGGCTGTTTTAAGATCAGTGGTGAACCAGGGGCAGGACCTTGCTTTAGTTCTGATATTGGTGAATGGTGCATGAATATTGAGAGCATTAGTGATAATGTCCTTTAGGATCTGGAGGCTGTTTCCACTGAGGTTGTAAGGTAGAAATCTTGCCAATATATTGTGTTACTCAGGTCATGGAGGTATCCTGGTATGTTGAACTTCTTTTTTGACCTTTTGAGGACAAATTCAGCAGGGTTGGGTGGTTTGAGTGAAGATCTTATGCCAACTATGGGACAATGGTCATTTACATCATTCGGTAGTACTCCTGCATGCGTATATAAGTGAGGCTTGTTTACCAACATAATATCCAGGAGTGAGCTGTTGCTAGAATTTTTTAGGTTAACCCTGGTTGGGTCTTTAATTAGCTGTGTAAAGCCATAGGTGTCACAAAAGGTTACCAATGGAGCAGATGCATTAGATAGCCAGTTTAAATTCAAATCACCAAGGATGATGGTATCTTCAGGGCCTAGATTGGTTATTGATGCCAGGTGAGATAGTAATTTGAGGCCTGCTGAGGGGGGGCCTATAGCAGCCAATCAGTTTAAATGAAGACAAGTTAGGAAGGGATATTTTGATTGACAAACATTCAAATTCCTTTGGTTCGGATGTGTTGATGAGGCAGGTAGCAGAGATGGTGTCCTTAATGTATGGCCACCCCACCACCCCTGGAAGGCGATCTGCTCTGAAGAGCTGATAGTTGGTAAGGTTTACAACACTGTCTTTGGTCAAGGTCTGAGCCAAGATTCAGAGATGACCAGAAAGTCAGGCAGGGTATGTGCCACCCAGGCCTGTATTACGGAGAATTTTTTAAGAGGCTGCAGGCATTGAAGTGTAGGAGCTTAGGCCATTTATAGAGGATAGATCAGCAGGAAAATAAACTTTCAATGGGGCCAGGATTTAATTCAATGGTACCAAAACAGATCAGAAGGTAGAAGATTAATTTGAGGAGGCACCAGGGACAGGGATAGTGAGTGGTCAGAGCGTTTCCTCCTAATCCTGGGTGCCTGCTGTGAGATGAGTGATGGTCCTGGTATATAGGTGCGAATTTTATCATAGCATAATAATTTAATGGACAGGCATAGTGGGTTAATAAAAAGCCATGATACAAGTAAGGTGCCAGGGCTGTGCTGAATTGTTAGGGTGGCCTTATGTGGGATATCCCAGAGGTTGCATTGTAAACGTGGTTCGGGGTGAATAAGGAATCCGTGGTTGGCCATTGTGGATGGCAGAAGTGGGCAGGTCGTATTAACTGAGTTATTTATCTTGACACTGGGCATAACATTAATATCATAAGGGATTGGGTGAGATGCGAGGCTCAGGAGCAAAAGGAAGCAAAGTAGCATTGTGGAGGTTAGGTATGGGTTAAGGGAGGAAGGGAAAGGGATGTGGGCGTGGATTAAGAAATGGCGGGAGAAAGTGTATAAAAGGAATCAACCAAGAGGGGGGAGGGGGGCAAAAATTTTGCGGCTTTGCCCATACCTTTCTCGCCTGCTTCTCCCGGCCTCCTGGAACCCTTGTCGGCGGCACCAGGCGCTGGCCGACCAATGGCGCCTCGGAGCCCCTCCGCTCCCTGGACCTCGAGGGCTGCGCCTTCTACAAGGTGGGGGACAGAGGAGAAGGCAGTCAGCAAGGTACCTTTATTGCAGTAATCTGCAATAAGGTGCTAAAACTTAAGATTTGCACAACAATAGACTGGGAGGGTATGGGGGGGTTAGGCGCCTAAGCGTCTAGCCCACACAGCATTTCAAAAGACTGTAACACTTATTTTAAAATACAGAAAAACAGCCCATAAATCAGGCACAAAGTAAGAGAAAACAGCACTTTTTATGAGGAATTCAAAATAATTTAAAGAAAAGCAGAAATCCCGGCCAGAATAGTGCAGCAAACCCCAGTTTAAGTCTATGGGGAAGGCGCACCAATCGGAAGCAAGGCACAGACTGCGGTCGCTTTCCGATTGGTTTGTGGCTTTGCCCGTACCTTTCTGCCTGCTGCTCCCGGCCTCCTGGAACCCTTGGTCAGCTGCACAGGCGCCGCAGACATATGCTCAGACATTTCATGATATAAGAATCAGGAGAATGTGGGGATGCACTCCACTGGTTTCTATGGGGCCATTTTTTTTAAAACACGATTTTTAATGTTTTAGAGGGCCAATTCAAACAAATTAAGGCCACTGCTCAGTTAACAAGGCCCTTGTTAGTTGAGTGGTGGCCTTAATGTGTTTGAATTTGCCCTCTAATGACAGACCCATAGAAATCAATGGAGCACACCCCTGTGCTCTCCAGGGGCCAAATATTAAAAACTTTGTGCTGAGTGCAAACCATTTGCACTGGGTTTGTGTGGGTCCCCTAAAAGACCAAATAGCATGGGCAAACTGCATTAGCGATGGGCAAATTACAATGTATGCACCGTGCAAAGAGAAGGGCATGTTCATGAATACAGGCATATAGCTTTTTCAGAGTGTTGAGTGCAGCGTAAAGTGTGTTGCGTGACTTTGCACAACACTTTGCCCAGTGCAAATTACTGCCCAGAAAAGATAGTCTTAACTGTGGGCAAACAAGAATGGGGTGTGGACACAGCAGCAACAGGCAACATGGTTGTAAGCAACAGCATCATGGTGCACCTGATGACTGCAATCAGGAGGAGGCAGAGAGGGCAGATGGCCACTCTGGGCTACTCCATATGCCATGGAAGAGACATGTTGCATACAGATGGCAATGCACACGTCACCATCATCTGGCACTGGTCCCAAACCTGCCAGGCATTTGTGGGTGCCCCAGCGCCCAGTGGATACCTTGTCAGTGCCTCCATGCAGCGCACACGTCTAGTCCCCCCATAGGGGTACACTACCACAGTCCAGCACACACTTGCAGCACTGGGTTAAATGGAGGGTGCTGAGGGGAGGGTATACAGGTGGCCAGGCTGCACCACATAGTAGATGCTGTCATACAGCTGGAGCCGTTCACACACAGTGCACATGTGCCAGTGATGGGAATGCTCCTCACATCAGTGAGCCTGTGTGATGGTATGTGTCTGCCACCCCGGGCAGATACTGCACTCCTGTCCAGGCTCCCCATCACACATGGCCAGTCATGTGTATGTTAGTGTGGGAATCCCATGCCACTGGCGAAGCGTATGTGGGTCACAGGACAGTATAACTGTGGTGTCCACTGTCAGAACACACCTACCTGCTGTGCATGTCACTGTGTGGATAGCAGCAGTCATTGTTGCCTGACACACCATAAGCATTGCTGTGTCCCACATAATACCAGCTACTTTGGTACTGTACTGTCTAATACAACACTATAGCAGGAATAACAATATGTCTATGGCATGCAGCACAACCACCCATTCCTGTGGTGCTAGTCCCCTGGGTTACAGTAGTCTGTGCTTCTGTGTCCAAACCCAGCCTGCAGCTACCAACCTGTAATTCCAGTCTGACATACAGGTGGAGCTATGTGCACCATTTTATTTTATTATAGTCTTTGGTAGCCAGGTAAGGCCCACTAGGCACAAGGGCCTGTTTTCAGGGGCAACCTGGGAGGTTAAGTGACTTGCTCAAAGCCACACAGTATGCAAGTGGAGGTTGTGGGACTCAAACCCTGGTCTGCTGGATGTAGCAAGCTCATTACTCTAACCTCTAGGCCAACAGTTCTCAAACTTTGTCATAGTGAGCCTCCTAATCCATGGAAAGATCTTGAGCCTCCCGAAAATACTAAAATATTTTGGGCCTCCCCATTGAAAAATAGCCTACTTTTCACAGTACATGAGGAATAAATTGAAACCTCTTTGCATAGCTGTCTCTCACGTTATTAAGCTTATTGTAATCCCCCCCAAACAGGACAACCTACTTGCTCCATTATTTTGACTCAAGAACCATTGTTACCCCTTTATTGCCATACCTTCATGGGACAGACTGTTTTTTTTGTTTCCCCTCTAACTGGAATAACCTTCCTGCCGACCTCTGCCTCACCCCACTCTTAAGCAAATTCTCAGGGATCATTTTGCTCCCTCCTGCTCTTATTCCTAGTACCTGTATGGTTAACTCTTGTATTTGGACAGTTCTGCTGCCAATCTAATTGATCAGTTGTTCCTCACATTGTTAGTTTATTGTTCTTAATTCGTTTGCATTTGTATTCATTTTGTATTGCTTGAGTGTTTCATAGTTACATTATGAATTGTATTCTCTCACTACCCTTCCTGGTACACCTGAAATATGCCATGGCTCAGGATACAGTACCTTCCTGGTCACAGACTTGTGAATAAATACATAAATTCACCTACTATTATCCTCTTTCAGTTTACCTTATCCCTTTCACACAAAATCTATAAAGTTCAAAATTGAAATACAATTATTTTTCAAGACTTGTTGAGCCTCCCCTTGAACAGGTTGGGGCCTCCCCAAGGAGGCTGGCCTCACCATTTGAGAACCCCTGCTCTAGGCTATACTGCCAGCCCAGTAGTGCTGGGCAATCTACATGGTAATGCATGCAAAGCAGGCCATAATGAGATGTTAATGTGGCTGTTTGCCCACGGATTGCCTGAGTAGGCTTATTTGCATAGGAGCTTTGAATATAGCAAAATTTAGTGTCGGGCTAATGTGTTAGCGCTGGGCAAAGCTGTTAGTGCCAGACAAACTAATTAGCCCTGGGCAAACCTGTCAAAACCATAGCACAATTTTGCTGTGTTTGGCCTGCAATGTTGTTTGCAGTTGTTGTGCACCACGTCATTGATATCACCCACTTTGGCCACCTACTGCAACTCTGCGTTGCTCCTCCTCTGTGTGCACTGGGCTGCTGTTGCAGTTTGGCCTTCCTGGTTGCCGTATTCAGAGCTGTCTTATTTGCTGGGCTATTTTTGCACTGTACTCTCAACACTGTTTGCACGACTTCATTTGCACACTATATTCAACTGATTTAGCCTCGGGTCTATCCCTTTGAATATAGTGTGGAAATGGTTCCAGACTAATTTTGCATGCGGTGCAGTGCTAATTTTGCCCCGGGACTAAGTTTTGAATATCTGGCCCCAGATTCTCACTTCGCGAAACATGCAAGTGCAGGGGCATGGCTCAGTGGATAGTCTCCCAGGACTTTGTAAGTGAGCATCTTGTGGACTTTAAAAAAAAATCTGAGCTTCCCAAAGCACAAAATGTGCATAAAGGACATGGGCACGCACGTCCCCAAGAGTTCTGACCTGTCTGACAGCTGAAACTGACAAAACATCGCTTCTATTACTTTTTGCCTTCCACTCTTCTGTCTTACTCTAAAACATTTGGCTGTTTCAAATTATAATCCTTAACACCCCCCGTTCTTTTCAAATGCTTTCTGTAGGTCTCTGCACTGCAGTTTTGTGCTTTCTACACCAGTAGCAGCTTACTATGGGGCTGATCCACAAAGTAGCCAGGATACACTCAAATCAAGCAAATCCGGCTATGGTACTGTGATCCCCATTGTCTGTCCAAACTGGATTGCATCCTCAGTCTACGGCCTCCATGCTCTGCTACTGCTCAGCTGCACAGAGAGGCAAAGCAGTCTGTACCACAGGCATCAAATCAAATATCTGTGCTGGTCTGCAACTGGATCCCTGTCAGTGCAGGGGAGGGCATACTGATTACGGCACTCCTCCAAGACTGCCATATTCTGAAAATTAAAATATACTGTTACGGACACTGACTGGTGCCAGTTATGGCATTCCTGGGGGTTGTAAAAGAAAGTGAAGAATGGGACTGTAATTCTTTTTTTTTTTCTCATCTCTTTTTAGTACCTCCAGAGCACTGGAACTCTCTCAGGACCCAACTCGTCCCCCGCTCTACCGCCCGCTGTGACCGCCATCTACCTCAAAGATGTTACTTTCTCTTGCGGAGCCCCAGGCCCCTTAAGCCCCACCAGGAGATCGAAGGAGCAGAGGTAGAGGTCCAGCATTGGGCATATGGCAGGTGGACACTGTGGGGCCATCGTCTATCCAGGCCAGAGGGTTTTTTCCCCCTTGTAGTAGGTCTCCCCCGTGCGTGGCGCACCCCTGATGCCATGGCGCACAGGAACCCTGCTGGCATCAGCCACGCTACCAGATGTGCAGTCCACATTCTGAAGTGCCCCTGTTCTCCATCAGGGGTCACTGGAATGCTGGACAACCCCCTGCCCTCCCCCTGGGAAAGGACAGCAGCCCAGTGGGCGCTCAATCCTCTCCCTCCCCTGCCGACCTGGCACCTGAGCGCGCTCCTGAACTCGGGTCACCGGTGTGGCGCGAGGTGTGGCATCCAGTGCCTCAACCCTCAGTGCCACTGGGCCGGGACTGTAATTCTTGAATTTCTCTGGCAGAGGGTGGTGTGTTGCTGCTACTGCTGCTTCCAAGAAGTCATACCAAGAGGCCCTCTGCAATGTGAAGTGTTTGTCCAGAGTTGGGTAGATATCCACCCATGCTCCCTGGCCCACCCCATCACAACCACTTGTGTAGCAAGCCATGCTTGTCATGGATTGGGTGCAGAGGGGGGCACATACGCATCCACAGTACTGATATGTGCCCCCTCTGCATGCATCCACAGTATTGATGCATGCAGAGTGGGCACGTAAGCCTCAAAATGTGGATGCTGCGGAGTGCCCTATGGTGTGCATCCTGTGCATAGGGGGCATTCCATGATTTTCCTGGACTTATGTACACACAGATGAGCTGTGAAGTTTTGGATAAGGCCTTATGTCTCTCTGGTTCAACAGTTGACTTTTCTAATCCCTGTAACGCCCCCTCCTACTTTCTTTAGTTCTCTGGCCTGCAATTTTGCTTTCTACATCAGTGTCAGCTTTGCTTACTAGGTATGCATCCTGTAACTCATTGACTGGTTCCAAATTTTGGTGATGGTAACATCTGGTGGCCCCATGCACCTCTTAAAAGCAAAATCCGCAACTGAGCCTTGAGCAGGAGGGAAATATAGAGTGGTCTGGCAGTTGCCAAAACATACATCTCTGGTATGGACTAGGACTGAGCACCTTCTCCGTATTTATTGATCTTGCTAAGCTTTTGACACTGTGGCACACCTCTTCCTTGTGGCGCACCTGGCCAGGATTAAAGCAGTAGGTCTCTCTGATTCCTCAGTCAGTTGGTTTCACTCCTACCTTGATGGAAAGTCTCAAGCTGTCTGAATCAGAAGCTCTATTTTCTCCCCACTCCTCATCTGCTTAGGCATCCCTCATGGGTCTGTCTTTGGCCCTATTCTCTTTTCCATATTCTTGCATGACCTCCCCTCTGATCTTACTTTGAGAGGGCTCTTGCAGTAGGTACTCACAATTAGGACTAAGCCGCCAGGCGTTAGGACGACACAGAAAAATTCTAGCTAGCAGTGCCTGGTGGGGGACCGCCCCCTGATGTCATGTGATGGACGTCAGCGTGACGCTATATAAGTAGCGGTCCCCACGCCCACCTCCCAGTTCTTTTATGCCATCGACTTGCGCACATTTGACCTCACAGAAGAACACTGCTACTGTCGATGCCATTTTGGATGAGTATAATTCCAAACAGTTTCTTACTTAATCCATTATTTCTCGTGTTTCGTTTACCAAAAATCATTGTGTATGTCGTCTCCGATGCTTTCAGAATTGCATAAGAACAAGTGCGACTCCTGTGGAGCTCAGCTCCCTCACAAGGATGGCCATTCCCTCTGCCTTTTTGCCTGGGCCTAGGCCATAAGGTGGAAGGGTGCGAGCAATGCCAGAAGTTTAACGCTGCTACATGTAAACATAGGCAGCAGTCCCTGGAAGCTCACCTTTTAAAAGAAAAAATGGCCAATATGGAGAAGGAGCTGAAGAAACTCAGGCAATTGTCATCCTTTCCAGAGGGCCACCACAAAAAGAAGAAGGACAAGGAGAAACATCAGGACCGGGAAGGGTCCCCTGCCATTCCGCCGACTCCTGCTGGAGTTGTGGCCCTTCAGGTAACATCTCCTCTGGGGGATTCGCCTTTGACTACTGCTTTGGTGGCTATCAAATGGCCGTTGATCCACCCGTCTGGCCCGGGCTCAGGCCTGATGGGAGCCTCCCGGGATCAGGAGGCACCCACCTCCTATGGCCTCAAAGATTTCAAGGCCTAACTGTAGGTGGGACCAGTAAAGCAAGTTCCAGCTCCACTGGTTCTCGCGTGCCTGTGGTTGCTAAGCTACCCGTCACCTCCTCTGATGGACGCCCAGCCTGGATCCTCCATCAGGCCCCGATAACAGGCCTGACAAAGAGATGACAGCACAGCTGATGTTAGATATACAGCTGACAAAGGACACTACTCATTCCTCCCCTTCACCGCTGGTAGAGACAGTACCTTCAGCTTCCCCTGCGGGGAATGCTGAAGCAGGATATCACCCGCTGACAGGGGTCTCCTCACCCCCTCCACCAGTGCCTCAGATGCCAGAGCCATCGTCAGACCAGACGATAGTCCCTCCACCTCCCTCAGCCATTTCGGTCCTGCAAGGCCCTCTGTCCGGTCAGACATCAGGACCTTCAGGACCCTCTCATCCACCTCTTCCATGGGGGCCCTCCGAACACCCCATGGGACGCGGCACAGACCTAACGATCCCTCCAGCAGGGCCATCCCTCCATCAGGACTGCCTTGAAACCCTTACGGGCACCCATCGCTGGGCTATCCTCCTCAGTTCCCTACGCCAGGATACCCAATGCCACAGTATCTGATGTCTGGATTCCAAGTGCCGGGCTACCTTCCATCAGGCTTTAACTACCCCGTATCACGGGTACCTTAGCTATGGGTTTAACAACCCTCCACCCCAGCCTCAAGTCGACCTTCAAGCAGTCCTTAAGACCTGGTGGGTGGAAGCTAAGTCACAGCTCACGTCAGAATTGGAGAAGTGTCAGCTACCAATGGCCCCGATGCTGGCTCCAAGGCCTCCTTCGTCAGACCCTTCACCGTTGTCCGGCCCCTAGGGCCCAACGCAGGCCAATCACCCAGAATCTAACCCTAGGTCCTGGGAGTTCACCAAGCCTACGGAATTTTCTCGGCCAGTAAAACTTCCACTTCCAGCCATAAGCTCTCCTAGTGACCAGGATTCCTCGGATTCAGATAGTGACATGGTTCATTCTGACTCTGACTTGAAAACATCGACACCGGACGATCAAAAACCCAAGGAGTCTCCCAAATCCCCTCCAGAGGATCCTTCCTTCTTGGAACTACTAAGGAAGAGCCAGGCTGCCTATGATTGCTGCACAGTTGCCTAGGTTCTGCAGAGACAGAGACTGGCAGCTCATTTGGATCTGGCAGATTCTTCACCAAATCTCATCCCGCCCTGGATCACGCCGCATCAGGATTTGGTCACCACTATATGGAAGCAGCCTTCTTCTCTGGCACCAGCAGCCAGAAAGGCTGACAGACTTTATCAGTTTCCAGATGATAAAGACTACCTACGTCTTCATCCCAAGGCCGAGTCTGTGGTCATTAGTGTGGCCCATGATCGATCTGCAAAACCAAAACACCTTAGTGCTTTCCCCCAAGATAAAGAATCTAAAATTCTGGATCGGTATGGGAGAAAGATTTACTCTTCCTCCATTTGGGGAATCGGGGCACTGAACTATGTCACCCACATGGGGGACTACCAAAAATCTGTCCTGGGTCAGTTGGAGTCCAAGGTAGACTCTCTTCAGGATTCTACCTTAAAAGATGATATGGCAAACCTAGTCCGGTCGGCTAGATCCACATGTTGTCACATATGCGGGCCACCTATGATGCAGTGGATGCTGCAGGTAGGAGCTCTGCTTCTGTGATTAGTCTGAGATGTCACACCTGGCTGCGGGTCTCAGGCTTGGCATCAGAGGTCCAGATGGCCATACAGGATGCTCCCTTTAGAGGGTCGGTCCTTTTTGGCGGGGACATAAAGGACATAATCACTGACCTCCAAGATAAGGGCAAGGCCCTACATTCAGTACAATTTATGTATAAGCCTCCACAGAAACAGAAACAGCCATGTTGAAGGCAGCAACGTCGCCAACAAAGATCGAATCAGAACTGACGTCAGATCAAACATTGGTCAACAACGGCCGCTAAAGCCCCCCAGCTAAGTCCCATAAAGCCTCGGGAGCTGCGGCCTTGTGCTTGCCTTCTGCCTCCTGACTCCTTAACCCTCCCATCTCTGCTGGTATGCTTTCCGGAGAAGCCAGTAGGGGGCAGGTTCTCCTATCACCTACCAGAGTGGGAGAAAATAACAACAGACTCATGGGTTCTTCAACTGGTGAAAAAAGGCCACTCCATAGAATTCATAGAAAAACCTCCAAGAAGTCCTCCGGGTCATTCATTCTACCTGCCCCACCACCTGCCCTTGGTGAGAGAGGAGATCACATCCTTGCTGGCAAAGGCAGCAATAGAACCAGTTCCCACAAAACATCAGGGAAAAGGTTACTATTCGCATTTCTTCCTGGTTCCCAAGAAGACAGGTGACCTCAGACCAATTCTAGATCTGAGCTCTCTGAATCTTTTTGTTCAATACAAGAGGTTCTGAATGCTGTCCCTTCCCAGTCTACTCCCTCTCTTACAGAAGGGTCAGTGGCTCTACACCCTGGACATGCAGGATGCTTACCTGCACATCCCGATCTATCCACCACACATAAATTCCTCCGATTCTGTTTTCAGGGGCATTTCCAGTTCAAAGCACACCCTTTGGCCTTTCCTCAGCCCCAGGGTATTCATGAAATGCCTAGCAGTGGTGGAAGCCTTTTGCGCAGGCAGGGGTCCAAGTTTTCCTACCTGAACGACTGACTGATATCAGCCTCCAGGAATCCCTAGTCAAAGATCTGCACCTTACCTGGATACTTTTCATCGGGTGGGAATTATGGTCAACTATGCCAAATCCCACCTGGTACCTACCAACAGCTCCAATTTATTGGGGCAGTCTTGAACACAAATACAGGACAAAGGCGTTCCTGCGCAAGATAGGATAAGTACCTTGCAGCACCAGGCACAAATGGTGACCTCACAGAAAAAGGGTCACAGCCAGCACGATCCTTTTGGCTACTTGGGCTCATGGCAGCAGCCATTCCTTCAGTCCTTTAGCCAGATTCCATGAGGTCTCACAATGGACCCTCAGAATACAATGGGACCAGAGGTCGGACGATCTAGACCACAGATTCTGATCTCGGATCCAATGGCAAACCATCTCTTAGGTGGCTGAAACAGAACAACCTCTCCAAGAGGGTTCTGTTTCAATCAGACAATCCCTCACAAACCCTGATGACAGATGCTTCAGGTCTGGGTTGGGAGCACACCTGGGTCGACACAAGGTCTTTGATCCTCATCGAACTGTCTCTTCATATCAACATATTCGAGATGAGAGCAGTGCTGAATGCACTCGAGGCCTTTTAACACCTCATTCATCCGGGTCACCTTATGATTCAGACAGACAATATGTGCATAGTCTGGTACATAAACAAACAAGGAGGAACCCACTCTTACCCCCTTTGCAGGGAAGCAATGAGAGTGGGGTACTGGGCAGCCAACCACAACATTCATCTCACACCAGTACATGTGCCAGGTGTCCAGAATATCCTGGTAGATGCACTCAGTTGCACACAAGCCAGAGCACATGAGTGGGAGCTCAGACAGTCGGTGGTAAACAAAGTCTTCACAAAGTGGGGAAGGCCTCAAATAGATCTGTTCGCCTCCCCATTCAATGCAAAACTACCAACCTTCTGCTTGCTCGCTGCAGGGCGTGGCATTTTCTGGCAAGACGCACTGTCTGTTTGCTGGAAGGGGAGGTTCGAGTATGCCTTCCCTCCACTCCCATTGATCCAGAGAGTACTAATGAAACTACAGGTGGAAGGAGCTCTAATGATCCTCATTGCTCTTTTCTGGTCAAGACAAATTTGGTTTTCTACTGCAACAACTGCAGCTATTAGCTGGTGTAAGTGTACTTTGATGGATGTCCTCTGGGAGTTGTTATAGAATCTCAGATAAGGGGATGTGGCAGCCGCCTTTTCAGAATAGGGCACAACTGCCACCGTAAACTCCCTTGCGCCATGTTGCAGGGGGCTTATGGCACAACTGGTGGCGTATGTCCACTATGGCGCAATCAGCCTGTGGCATGTCGCAGACTGCTTTCCTGAATCCCAAGTGTCAGAACTCAAGGCACAAAGTGCTACTTGTGCCATTCCTGTTGGGGCAATTCACTTTGCGCCATTCATATCCTTTCTAGAATCAGCCCTGTGGTCTCCAGAACTGGACACAGTACTCTTAAGTGAGGTCTTATCAGTGATCTATACAGCAGTGTCACCACCTCCTTCTTCTGCTGGTGATACCTCCCTATTCATCCTTGCATCCCACTAGCTCTCCCCACTGCCTTGTCTCACTGTTTGGCCACCTTTTGGTCATCAGATATGATTGCCTCAAGTCTCTTTCCTGTTTGGTGGTCATCAGCACCAATCCCCCATTTTGTACTCTGGCCCTGAGTTTCTGTTTCCCTAGTGCATGATTTTGCACTTTTTACATTGAAACTTAGTTGTCACATTCTTGACCACTCCTCCGAGCTTTCTTAGATCTCTATTCATTGCCCCTCCCCACCCTGGGGTGTCTACCCTACTGCAGAACTTTGTGTCATCTGTAAAAAGCATGCCTTCCCTTCTAGCCCTCTGCATTGTCGCTAACAAAGAAAGACATTAAAGAGGACCAGTCGGTCACAGTACTGATCATTGTGGCACCCCACTGGTCACCCTCCCTTCCTTGGAAGTGAAATCTGTTTACCACCACCCTCTGTCATCTATCCCCCAACCAATCCCTTACCCAGATTACCACCTTTGGACTCACTCCTAGGCTGCACACCTCTTATACAAGTTTCCTATGTGGAACAGTGTTGAAGGCCTTACTGAAATCTAGGTAGCCCACATCCACCGCTCCACCCTGATCTTATCCCCTGGTCTCTCAGTCAAAGAAATCTATCTGATTTGTTTGACATGACCTCCCCCCAGTGAATCCATGCTGCCTCGGATCTTGTAAGCCACTGGATTCAAGATATTGCACAATCCTTTCCTTCAGTAGTGATTCCATTAATTTCCCCACCACCAAAGTCGGGCTGACTGGCCTGTAATTGCCAGCCTCCTCCCTGCTACCACTTTTGTGAAGTCTAACTACATCTGCCCTCCTCCAGTCCTCCGGAACTACTCCCATCTCCAGTGAGTGGTTGAACAGGAGTGTCAGAAGTGTAGCCAGCACCTCTATGAGCTCCCTCAATATTCTTGGATGTATCCCATATGGCCCCATTGCCTTGTCCACTTTTAGATTTATGAGATCCTTCAGGATTCTCTCCCCTCTGTAAATGGACTAATGACCACCTCCCTTCCTTCGATGCTCCTGTCACTTATCTGTGGATCTTACTTCGAGATGGAGCTCTTGTGGCAGGTAACACAAATAGGACTGCAGGCAGCAGGATCCCACAGAAAATTTCTAGCTAGCAGTATACAGTGGGGGACCACCTGTGATGTCGGCCCACCCCGATGTCCCATGTGATATAAAAGGAGTGGTCCCCCAGCGTTCCTTAGTTCTTTTCCCACCATCAACTCGCACGCATTGGCTCCATGGATACCTTTAGCTATCGATCAACCACCTTTCAACTGCATTTTAAAGCTTTATTTCCAATAAGTTTAAATTTACTTTACCTTTATTTTTCCTGCATGTCAACTTCTCATCTCATCATCTATAGACCAGCACCAGTCTAAGTGTGTCTGCGGCAAACAAATACCATTGCAAGACACACAATTGGCCTTCCTGCTGTGTTTAGGCCCAGACCACGATACAGAGGCCTGTCCACACTGCAAAAATTCAACAGTAGGATGAGGATTTGCCACCAGAAGACTCTCTAGGCCTACTGAAAGGAGCAGAAGTTAGCCGCTATGCAGAAGGATTACTCTGCCAAGGACAGCTCCCTCACAAAAAATCAGAGAAACATCACCATAAGGAGAAGAGGAAAGAGAGGGAAAGAGACAGATCCCCATTGAGATCTAGGTCGTCCAACTCCTGATCAGCCTCCAGAGGAAGTTCAGACTCAGCCTCCCAGACTACGCATTCTCCTACCAGGTTAACAGTAGTGAGACCACCCACCCAGGTAAGGATAATAGGGAGTTCCATGCAAGGGTCCTCTACTCTTCAGCCTCTGAAGATCTGGCCACAGTCCCACTCCTCAGGCCGGCATTCAGATTCCAACATCAGGTCTCCCTCCGGTGAAAGAACCGACTAAAGTATCCTCCAAGTCAGCCTCCTCAGGAGCTGACTCCTGGACAGTGTGGGGTTCAGGCCACTCCTCTGGGAGGTCCATCTCATAACCTCCATGGGCTAGACTGTGCTTAAGCCAACACCAGAGAAAGGCGATGGAGAAATGGCCCAGCCAAGATGCTCTCACCACTAGGCCTCAGCGTCCCAAAAGCAGGCTGACGACCTCGGCATCTGTGACACCTGTCTTCAGGTAAGGAGCCTGACACCAAACAGTCTAAGGTTCGAATACTCAGGCCACACTGCCAATGCTGGCCGACAACTGCAGTGATCTGCTGTCAGTAGTCTGACATCAGCCTCCTCCCAGATTCCAGCTGATTACCTCAGATTCCCACTGAAGCCCTGTTGCCCTGGTGAACCCCTGCCTAAAGCACTAACCACTACCACCGGTGGGCCCCCAGCCAAAACCCTGTTGTCACCCGCAGGGCCACCAATGGGTATACCAATATTGCCCTATTACGGCACCGGACCAGACAACATGCCAGACACCAGGTCCTTCAAACTATCTGGCGCAGATCAGAAGACAAGACTCCATTTGTCACGGGTCAAGGACCTACAGAATTTGCCTCCTGTTGGGACACTACCAAGGCTGATGTTCTCCCAGCCAAACAAAGAGGTGCAGAGGAGCCTAACCCCAGAGAAACTACTTCTCCACCTAAAGAACCTACTCCTCCACCCAAAGAGACCAATACTTTTCCCATACTCTTCCCCGTAATACTTCCTATGGGCTGCAAATATTAGTCCCCCCAAAAATCTGCCTGTAACCTATGCAGACACGATAGCCTAGTGGTTAGAGCACTGAGCTATGAACCAAATGATCCCAGTAGTCATAGGTTTGACTCCTACACCCACCATCACATGTACACTAACCTTGAACCAATCACTGTACACATGTCAGACCACCTAAGTGCACTACACAGAAGGCACACATCCCCAAATAGAAGCTCCATCTCCAATCGCCCCACCTAAAAGCCCCTCCTCCAATCCCCCACTTAGAAGCCATGCCTCCAACCTAGAAGTCCCACCTCCAGTTTCCACCTCCAGTTTCCCACACACATGCTTCACCTCCAATCCCCAGACACACAAGCCCCACCTCCAATCCCCCACTTAGAAGCCATATCTCCAATCACCCCACAGACTCAATCCCAACCTAGAAGCCCCACACATACATGTACTGCCTTCAGTTCCTCCACACACAGTCCCCACCTTGAAGCCCTACCCCCAATCCCCAGATACAGAGCCCTGCCTCTAATCCCACAAATACAAGCCCCACCTCTAATCTCCTACCAAGAAGATCTACCTCAATCTCCCACCTGCAATCCCACACACACAAGCACTGCCTCCATCCCCCACACAGAGGCTTCACCTGTAATTCCCCAAATGGAAGCCCCACTCCCCATTGGAATTCCTGCATCCATTCCCTCAAGACATGATTCCTGCTCTGGCTCCCCAGATATAAACCCATTTCCAATGCCCTATACAGAAGCCATGCCTCCATTCCCCCTACATAGAATTCCCACCTGTACTGAGGTCAAGAGAAAGGGGTTGAAGGAGAGTGAGATTGGGAAGAAGACTCTTGATGTTTAGATGAGCAGTCTTTAACCCATTTGGAAGATTTGATGAGATAGAAGGGACTGGCCCTGGATGCACCTCAGTATCACCAGATATGAGTAGCAGTAAGGCTATCAGGATCTTTGTGGCAAGAGCAGAGAATTTTGTGATAGGGTAGTAAAATGTGGAATTGTTGATGGTCTGGGGGTAATGTAACTGTGAAAATTGGCAGATTTCTATAGAAACTAGAGGGAAGGATTGTTGGACCCAGAGTGCAGGTTCTATTGGTCATGGTATTAGATAGAGCAGAGGAGGAGGAGGATGGGGTAGAGAATAATGGAGACACATATAAAGGGGTCATAACAGATGTAAGAAACCAAGGGGAGAGTTGGGGAGGAATGGCAGATAAGGAGACGAGGAGGGTGAGGAGGTAGAGGGTTTTATAAAACATAGTGCAGAGTGTAGGAAAATAGAGTGAACCAGGTAAAGATGAGATTCTAGTAGAGGCAAAGAGCTGTACAGCTAGTGCCCTCAAGTGGTAGAGATCTATAACATGCTAATGGATAAGTGGGGAGATAAAAAAAAAGCTAGAATACAGGGAATTCACTACAGACCATGGGCCTCTCCTTCCTATGCACTGTCTCCAAATAAAGCCAACAAAGGTTCAGAATCATTTAGTTAATGATTTTTTAAGCAGCCAAATTAATTTACAGCTGAATGTGTCTTGGCTTCAAAAGGTTTCATTCCCAGTGAGGAAATATATTTACCATCTTATGAACACTATTCAAGAATTATGCATTAGCCATACTCATACTTTTCCCATGCTGTTTCCCATATTACTTCATATGGGCTGCAACTATTAGTCCCCAAAAATTCTACTAGTAGCCAGTGCAGACAGGATAGCCTAGTGGTTAAAGCACTGAGTTACAAACCAAATGACCCTGTAGTCATGGATTTGAATCCTGAATCCACCATATGCACACTTACTGTGAACTAAACACATTTTGAGTATGGACTTATAATAAAAAAAAATTATTTATTCTTCTACTCGAAAAGAGAATAATTAAAATAGTGGTGAAAGTAATCTTATTTAAAGAAAAAATAAATGTTTTTAACAACTACCAGTTCCTTCTCCTTAGTACTTCTGATGCCATGTATAGTTTGTCCCAAACTACACATTCTAAATGACTATGACAACCATAGGAAAAAGGGCTTCAGGTGGTACACTGAATGTGTCTTAGCTTTGAAAGGTTTCATTCCCAGTGAGAAGATATATTTATCGTCTTATGAACAATATTCAAGAATTATGCATTAGCCATACTCATACGTTTCCCATACTCTTCCCCATATTACTTCCTATGGGCTGCAACTATTAGTCCCCCAATAAATCTCCTAGTAACCAGTGCAGACAGGATAGCCTAATGATTAGAGCACTGCGCTATGATCCTGGTAGTTATGGGTTTGAATCCCACGTGCACACTGACCTTGAACCAATCAATATACACGTGTCAGACCACCTCAGTGCACTACACAAAAGGCACACCTCCCAAATAGAGCTCCATCTCCAAGTTCTACCCTGCCTCAATCCCCAACACACAAGCTTTGCTTTAAATCACCACACACAAGCTCCACCTCCAATCCAGGGATCAACAAATTTCTAAATTACGTACTTGTCCTAGGACAACTGGCCTTGCCAAAAATGGTAATCCCAGTGTTTTGAGTAGTAGTCTATGGTCAGAAGGCTATAATTTGTTGGAAATTACAGAAAAAAACCCCAAAACATTCAAAACCAAAATAAAGGTTCTCACTTACTTTACAGACATTTAAAGTAAAAAAAAACCAAAAAACTACAGATCAGCAGTAGCAAAACTGACAGTTGCAGCCAATAGTTAGCCCAGAAGCTGCACATAACAAATGAGCTGACTGCTAAAGTTATCAAGTACCTATTATGACATGAACCTGTAGTATGTAGATAAAGCACTCTTTCCAGCTTCAGTCAGGTTACTAAAAAGATGTTATCTACACATGACATTTTCTGCTTAGCTTAGCGGGAAGCTGGAAAGAGTATGTGATACCCAACAAATTTACTGTCAGAGACAGCAAGGGGTCACTTAGCAAATGAGCACAGAGATCCACTTTTGCAGTCACTTCTTGGTCAGAGAAAACCCCATACAGTTGCTTAAATACTGCAAAAGCAGCTATTCCTTATTGCAACTTTATTTTAACATGTCATGCTCGATGTTAAAATGGGGGGGAGGGTAATAATAGGGATGAGAATTCAGCTCTCTCCTCTTATAAAATTGTTCATGTGCATTCCAGCTCTCAATATCTTTCTGCGTTGAATATTACAGGAAAGTTTCACCTACTAGAGCATCACAGGCTACACCCCAACCCACTCCTACCCTATGCAGACCTGGAGAGGAGACACTACAGTGTCACAAATTAAATTCCTCCACCCTCCTGCACATTCCGCTGTGTACCTCTACATTTCATGAATCCTAGGTCAAGCTTATCTGACAATAAATAAATTGCAGGCACCGTTATAAATTGTACATTCAGGTGGACTGTGGGCTGGTCCCACAGACAAGGGGGTCCTCACACTGGACTGCATGCAGATCTAGTGTGTTTTTCCCCTACGGTGTGCAGGCTGGCAGTTGTGGGAGCTACCTGCAGCAGAGAACCAGTTTGTGTGAGTACCTGACTCTCGTTACCATCAAGTGTCATCTCACTGAACTTCTTGCCCACCATCACTGCCAGTCTGCTGTCTGCTCTTGCCCCTGTCTGACTGGACGCAGCACACACAGTGGAGTGTAATGCAGCTCTTGCAATTTGCTGCCCGTGCTGTCACTCCCAACTGCTGCAGCCCACGCCGATCAGGTTCCTGCATTGGTTGCTCATGGTCCCACCACTCTGATTTCACCACTCACTCCTGGCACTACCCACATCACATGACTCCCAGCCTGGAGTCCACAGCAGCAGAAGTAGGGGAATGGACCCTAGTGGCAAACCAGGCAAACTGCATGAAACGCAGGTTAAAAAAATGTAATTGCTTTCATTTGCTGGTTGTCCAAGGACAACTAGCTATGTAATGAATGCTTGTCCCTGTCCAAAAACTGATAGCCCAAGACATCGGGCTATGGAATTTGTCGATCCCTGCTCCAATCCCCACCTAGAAGCCCCACCTCCAATCCCCACACACAAGCTCCACCTCCCATTCCCACACACACAAGCACTGCCTCCAATCCCCCACCTAGAAGCCCCACCTCCAGTTCCCACACATACATACAAGTCCAACCTCCAATCCCCATATAGAAGCCCCACCTCCAATCCCCACATACAAAATCCCCACCTCCAATCACCACACACACAAGCTCCACGTCCAATCCCCAACCTAGAACCCCTGCCTCCAATCCCCACCTTGAAGCCCCACCTCCAATTCCCCCATGTGGAAGCCCTGCCTCCAGTCCCCTACCTAAAAGCCCTACCTCCAATGCCCCCACACACAAGCCCCACCTCCAGTCCCCCACCTAGAAGCCCCTCCTCCAATCCCCCACTTAGAAGCCACACCACCAATCCCCCACACACAAGCCCCTCAATCCTCAACCTAGAAGCCCTGCCTCAATTCCCACACAAGTCCTGCCTCCAGTCCCCCACAGAGCCCTGCCTCCAATCCCAACCTAGTAGCCCCCATCTCCAGTTCCACACACAAGCCCGCTCTAATCCCCCACACAAGCCCAGCCTCCAATCCCAACCTAGAAGCGCCACCTCTAACCCCCACACAAGCCCTCCCAACCTAGAACCCCACCTCTAATCCCCACATACAAGTCCCACTCCAATCCCCACCAGGAAGCCTGCCTCCAATCCCCACCTTGAAGCCCTGCCTCAATTCCCCACACACACAAGCCCCACCTCCATTCCCACCTCCAATCCCCACACACACAAAGCCCCACCTCCAGTCCCCCATCTAGAAGCCTGCCTCAATTCCCCCACACACAAACCCCACCTCCCATCCCCACCTAGAAGCCCCACCTCAAATCCCCACCCACATGAGCCCAACCTTCAATCCCCCACCTAGAAGCCCTGCCTCCAGTCCTCACACACACACATGTCCTACCTCCATTCCCGACACACAGAAGGCCTGCCTCCATCCCCCAATAAGTTGAATTCAAGAAAAAAAGTTCCTTGGCTTCCACCCTTTTTTTCCTACGTTGGCACTTGTATGTCTCAATCATGTCGCCCTTTCTCTCTTTTTCTCAAGGATGTTCATGTTCAAGTCATGCATGCTCTCCTCATATGTCTTGCTCCCTGTCCATGGACCACCTTGTTTCCCTCCACTGTACTGCTTCCTCTGTCTCAGTCGCTCCCCTCAGCTGTGGATGCCAGTACTGTGTGCAGTATTCCAGGTGTCGTCGCACAAGTGACCTGTGCAATGAGAGGATCACCTCTTGACTTCTACTGCATATTCCCCCTTCCTATGCAACCTAGCATCCTGTTTGCCTTGCCACAGCACTATTGCAATGTGCTCTTATTTTTTGGCTGTCTGATATCACAATTCATAGAACCTTTTCCTCCTTGCTGCTTTCCAGCACCACTCCTCCCATTTCCTAATACACTCTTGGGTTCCTCTTCCCAGTATGCATCACTTTACATTTCTTTGTACTGAAGTCATGCTGCCAGATCTTTGACTAGCTCTACAACCAGTCCAGATCCTCCCTGAGTTCTCTTATTCCTTCTTCTGTGTTCACCCTTGCATAGATCTTTGTGTCATCTGTGAAGAGGCAGTGCTTGCCCTTGATACCTTCCCATGTCACAAATGAATATACTGAAAAGGATGAAGGTGTTGTCTGGGTGCATGTGAATGTCCACAGAAGAACATGCCTTTGGATGATCATTGAGGTAGATGTAGAACAGAATGGGCGAGAACACAGCCCTAAGGGACTCCTATCTTAATTGGGAGGGTGGAGAGAGGTGTTACCTACTAGGACTGATGGATGTCAGTAAGACAGGTACAGTATGATTAGAACCAGCTGACAGGTTTGAGCAGATGATGCAGTACTATAACTACAGGGGGGCTATCAAGAGCACTGCCCTCCAAACATTTAAATTCCCCACCCAGTGTCAGGATATCTATAACAGTGTAGCAGGTGCCAGTTTACTTAAGCTCAGTTGTTCATTTCAGGCCCATCCATCCAGTTCACGTATCACAGTATCATAGCATTACTTCCTCTGCTGCTAATAGTGGTGGGGGTGCAGGGCTCCCAGATCAATTTGAGATGTTCCCTACAACTTCAGGGCAATCTGTCTTCCTGTAGACTACATTATTTCCTATGGAACCTGAACAGTTTCCCTGTATAACCAATGCAATTAAATGGGATCAATTTCCCTGTAGACTGTCATTTCCCTGTAAAATACAAGAATACCTGTAAATCTGAGACACCTGCTTGGAGTCAAGCTCTCCAAGGTTTTTATTTATTTGATTTGGTTTTTGATTATCAGGTAGATGCACTAGCAAAAGATATGACTATTTTCAGGCATGACCCAGGAGAGTACAATACAAACAACCATGAAACAATAGTGCAGTAAAACAGAACAATTAACATTTTGAAGGTTAACTAGTTACAATGGCAAGCACAGCCAGACAAATTAATCATTGAAGCAGGAAGAAAATCAGTACAACAGCAGCAAACAAAATCAAGAAATGGAGCAGAGTCACTACACAGTTTAAAAGCGGTACATACGGTTTGCCAACATCTGTTTGCCCAACAGAAAATAGCCCGGCACCAGTTTACCAACAGGTTCATTGGCCAGACAATTTTAATCCCATGATGCAGTTCCCGACACCGAATACAGCAGCAAGGAAGCTATGGATTCCCAAACATTCCCCAAAATAGGTAACTTGTTAAATAACATGACTGTAACAAACAAGTGCAATTTCCTGTCACCAGAATACAGCAGCAAGCAGGCTATGGATTCCCCAACATATGTGAACAACTTGCTCATTTACAGGCGGGTGAGTTAAGCTGTTCTACCACCTGAATGACATGGTGCACATCAACAACAGCATAGATACATAGATACATAGACAGTGTCGGCAGGTAAGGGCCTATGGCCCACCCAGTCTGCCCATTTGAGCTTGTAAGTTCAGTTTATGTTTTCCTAGAAATCTGTTGCCCCTTACCCCTGACCTCCAGAATTCCTTTATGTCTATCCCATGCATTCTTAAATCCCGTGATTGTTTCAGCCCCCACCACTTCCTCTGGCAGGGTGTTCCCTTGTCCACCACCCGCTCTGTGAAGAAATTCTTCCTCATGTTTCCTCTGAATCATCCTCCTCCAACTTCATCCCATGCCCTCTAGTCCTGGAACATCTTTTCGCTTAAAATAGTGTATTCCTGCACCCTGTTCCTCCTGTGAGAATGCTTTGTATGTCTCTATCATATCCCTCTCTCCTCTTCTCCTCCAGGAGTACATGTTCAGTTCCTTCAACCTGTCTTCATAGGACTTGTGATGCAATCCATGCACCATCTTTGTTGCCCTCCTCTGAACCTTCTCTACCCTGTCTATGTCCTTACGTAGGTATGGTCTCCAGAACTGTACACTGTACTCCAGGTGGGGCCTCACTAGTGTCTTGTATAGCGAATTATGACCTCCCTTTTCCTGCTGGTGATGCCCTTGCCTATACATCCCAGCATCCTATCTGCTTTACCTGCTGCCTTGTTACACTGTTTCCCTACCTTGGGGTCATCAGGGATGATAACCCCAAGATCCCTTTCCTGCTTGGTGCATGCTATATCCTCACCCCCAACTGATATATTGTGCCAGGGTTTTGTGCCCCATATGCATTATCTTGCACTTCTTTGCATTGAATTTCAACTGCCAAACCCCTGACCATTCTTCAAATTTCTGCAGGTCCTTCTAATTCTGTCTACACCCTCTGGTGTGTCTACTCTGTTACAGAGCTTTGTGTCATCAGCGAACAGTGAAATTCTGCCTTCTAGGTCCTGTGCAATGTCACTGATGAAGATGTTGAATAGGACTGGTCCAGCACTGATCCCTGTGGTACCCCACTGGTCACTCTTCTCTCTGTGGAGTGACAGCCATTTACCACCACCCTCTGTGTCCTGCCACCCAGCCAGTTACCTACCCACCACACTACTGTCCTGCCCACACCCATATTCCCAGTTTGTGTAATAGTCTTCTATGTGGCACAGTGTCAAGGGACCTTGCTGAAGTCCAGATAGGCCATGTCCACTGACCTCCCTGATCCACCTCTCTAGTCACCCAGTCAAAAAATTCAATGAGGTTGGTCTGACATGACCTCCCCTGGTGAAACCATGCTGCCTTGGGTCCTGTAGTCCATTGACAACCAGATGTTCCACCAATCTCTCCTTCAGTAGTGCTTCCATGATCTTCCCCACTACTGAGGTGAGGCTGACTGGTCTGTAGTTCCCTGCTTCCTCTTTGTTCCCACTTTTGTATAAGGGGACTACATCTGCTGTCCTCCAGTCTTTGGGTACCTCCCCTGTTTCCAGTGATCGGCTAAACAGGATAGCCAGAGGTTCGGCCACCACCTCTCTTAGTTCTTTAAGGACCCTGGGGTGCACCCCATCTGGCCCCATTGCTTTATCAACTCTTATTACTTCCAGTTCCTTCAGGACCCTTTCTCGTGTAAAGGGACTTGTGTCCATTTCTGCACCATTCTCACCCCTTGTACTCCCTTCAGACCCATTACCCTCCTCTTCCTCAGTAAAGACTGAGCAGAAATACCTGTTCAATATGTCAGCTTTACTGTTGTCATCCTTCACGCTGCCCCCACCCTCCCCCTTCAGTCTCACTATCCCTCCCTTTGTCTTTCTTTTTTCACTTATGTACCTGTAAAAGGTTTTGTCCCCTCTACCCACTGATTTTGTAATATGTTCTTCCGTCTGATCTTTGGCTTCCCTTACTGACCTCCTTGCCTCCCTTTGCTTCTCCTGGTACTTCTCCCTATCCCTTCTGCCTGTGTCTTTTTGTATTGCCTGAATGCAATCTTTTTGGCTTTCACTTTCTTTGCTACCTCTTTGGAAAACCATAATGGTCTCCTCTTCCTTTTCCTTTTGCTAACCTGCTTAATGCATAATTCTGTTGTTCTTGTAATCTCCATTTTAAATACTGCCCACTGTTCCTCAACCCCTGATTCCTGTCCCATTCCCCTTAATGCCTCTTTCAAGTATCTCCCCATTTTCCCAAACTCTGCCCCCCTAAAATCCAGGATACGTGTTTTTGTGTGGTTTGGTTCTGCTCTTTCTGTGATTTCAAACCACAATGACTGGCAAGTGGGCAACAAAAGTCATCTGCACCCTGCACATAAAAACATTTGTAACCCTCAGAAGCAACAGGTATCACATTGGAATTCACCTACCTTAATGGCAGCCATATTGCTTGATGTATGATTTCTACATGTTCAGGATCAAGTGTGTATATATATCCCAATCCATCTTCCCGTGAATTTGTGCAAAAGCAAGGCAATCTTTTATTAAGTTGTGCGAAATGTGCAAATCACTTCAATTTAAAAGCAAACTTTAAAAGGGAGAGCTCTTGACTTGCTGGCCTCTCACAGAACTATATTATGGGCTATTCCCTTCACAAAGTCTTTGCCAGTCCATTGCTCTCTGTCAGCCACAGTGTTACTTATTTTTTCTTCATGTTTTGGTATTTTTTTTCTTCAGTGGGGATTTAGGCATTCCACAGTTTATTTTTCAATAGTTAGATGGTCACCATTTTATTAGTTTCTCAGTTTGCCTGCGAACCTAATAAGCCCAATGTCTGAACTCGATTAGGGTGCCAAAGCGTCGATGTGGCGCTTCAACATTATTCTGAGTCCGGGGCATTGCATTCAGTGTCTGATCACAGACTGAGCAGAACTGCAGGGGGTACAGTGGGCTGGCTGTAATGGTTGTGTTACTGTGCATTCTGCATCTTATTCTTTCATAAATGTAGGTATCCTCGAACCACTCCTGCACAGCAGCACTTGAAGGTGGCATATAATTTTTAAATTTGGCATAGACAGTAGGTATGTCCTCTGGAGGCAAAATGCCAAGGCCAATAACTGCACATTAGCAAGCTGAACTCTGGTTCTGCTCCATATTTTGCTGCCAACCCACAACTCTGGATCTTTTGCCAGACTATTTGGCCCAGATGGAACAAGCAGCAAGCAGCCCTTATTCTTCACCCCGGAAATGCACCTTTGATGAATTGATTGCAGCCTGTTTGACATCTGTTATGATGTATTTGGGTGACAGGCTGTAATTGCACTCATCTGAAGCATCTTGCAGGTCCTGAAATAGTTGTAGGTAACACTTCTGCGACTTTACAGACATAAGGCCATAAATAAGGGCATAATCCTACAAGTGTCAACATTTCCAACTGGCGCATGTATTGAAGCTGCCTGAAAAGTGATGGCACAGTGTGAATTGTGCATCCATGAGCCAGTAGACTGTAACACTCAACACTAAGTTTTTCAATATTTTTCTTTGTGCTAAACAGTAACACTTTCTCAGTCCCACACATTGTCTCTCTAATTAGGAATTGTTACCCATTTACTGTACACAGTGCAGGAGGAATGTTACTCTCCTCCAGAGTACGCAGTTCAGATGGTATGTTCTTCCTTCTTGCCCATTTTACCACCTGCTATAGGGACTGATGACAGGGACTCACCACCACCAGTAAAACTGATGCTGCAGTATAAAACAAATAATTTATTGTGCAAATAGCATGCCTGACGTGTTTCTGGTCACAATGACCCTTTCTCAAAGGCTAAATTTATTTATTTTTATTTTGGTTGACGGGGTAAGTGCACTAGACAAATCCTGCCTATTTTCAGGCATGACCCAGGGGAAGGGGATACAGATGAATGCCAACTGACCTTGAACCAGATTAAGCTGTTGGTGGTATTTTTAGTGAATGAGGGAAATTTGGCTAGGACACCAGGGAAATTCCTCTACTCTTTTCGATAAGTGCCATGGGATCTTTAACATCCACCTGAACTACCACCAATCCAAGCAGATGGGACCGCGGTTTAACGTCTCATCCAAAGACAGCACCCTCTCATGCTGCACTATAGTGTCAGTACTGGGATATTAACCCACGTGCCAGATGTGGGAACTGGAACCCACAGCTCTCTGATCTTCTGGCCTCAGAGGCAAGTGTGCTACCTACTGAGCCACTGACACACTGAAGTTACACTGAAGCTAATTTATACATACATATACGTGAGTCATATTGACGAATTTTAAAACAACCAATGACATGACACAATATTAACTATGTATACTAACTAGAGACACATAAATGGAAAAAACAATGATGTGCATTGAAGGCATAGTGAACCTGCAAATACACTCATGGGCCGAAGGTAGAAAACTAAGGGAAGGGGGGAGGTGAAAATAGCCATCCAAATTCATATACAGTGATCAAAACGATGGACATAAGACAACATTGAAACATATTAAATAGTTTAAAACAGGTAGACATATAAATATTATATTTGTATCTTCTGTTTGCAAGAAATCATTTGATATCAAAGACACACTTTAAACCTGGACTTATATTTGCTTTCAATTTAATGATCCAAAAGTTTCCTTCTCAGAATGAAATTCCTGAAATCTCCCATATTGGATTTGGACACACTTTCTCTATTGCTATATACAGTAGTTAAAAAATGTTCACAATCATCCTGTTGGTGTGTTGACATGAGCCACTGTGGCATATGTCAAATCTTTGTTATGAATGGCCCTCTGGTGTTCCCCCCACCCTCACTTTAAAACTTCTTTCAGTCTTCCCAACATAAAAAGTTCCACAGGAAGATGTAGCTAAGTAAATAACTCCATTTGTGTTACAATTTGTTATCTGCCTAATTGAAAAAACCCTCTTGTTGTTGTATGACAAAAGTTTTACTGGCCACGATCACATTGCAATAAGTGCAGTTCTGACACTTCAAACAAACAACCGGTCTTGTAAGCCATGTCTGACTTTCTTTTCTATCTTTATAATGACTGTGCACTGAGCAGTCTTTTAAACTCTTGCTTTCTTACATGAAAACCTTGGGGTTGTGCTCCAACACCTTGTAGATTTTCCTCTGCTGCTAACATTCCAGTGTTTGAAAAGGATGTTGGAAAAAGATGATGCATGTGCAGAATATGAAATTACTACATTAATCCTTTTTTCACTACTAGTCTCCCTATGCTTTACTTGCAACAAAGTGTTTCTATCCAAAGTTTCAACACTCATTCTAGATTGTCAAATACGCTGCCTCTATAACCCCTTTCAACAAGTCATTTTCCAAAATATCTGCACCTTTTGGAAACTTGCATTACTTACATTTCTTTTAGTGCATAAAAAATTCTTCTTTTGGAATCCTTACCAGTGTATGTGATGGATGGCAGCTAGACGCTACTAAGAACAGTATTGCCATCTACACTTTTTTTATAGATATCAGAACTCAAATTTCCGTTAAACTCTTCTAGAATCTGAATATCCAGCTAGGCAGTCTGTTCTTTACTAGTAGTGTAAGAGAATTTAAAATTCACATTCGTTGAATTCAGAAAAACTACAAAATCATGTAACTCTTGCTCATTTCCTGTCCAAAACAATAGCACATCATCAGTTTACCTTTTCCATAAATGTATACACTGGAAAAATGGATTTTTAGATGCATCAAGGACATTCTGTTGCTCCCACAAACCCACATACAGGTTAGCCACTGATGGGGCACATGTTACCCCATCGCAGTGCCTTTAATTTGCATATATATGGCTTTGTGAAATGTAAAGATGTTGAACTTAAGTACAAATTCTAACAATTTAAGTAAAAATTCAACAGGAGATAAAGCTGTAGAAGAATCACGATTCAAAAAATAAGATACCTCATCCAGTGCCCCCTCATGAGAGATGCTGGAATAGTCATTATTCAATATCAAGGGTGACCAAAAACATAGCCTCTTCACAGTAATGGATCTCCATTTATTTGACTTGTCTTTGCTGCAATGCAGATGATTTTTGGCATGCCTTTCAATGCGAGTGCAAAAGTGACCGTCTATATTTTCACCACGATAGTTGGGTAGTCGGGTAAACAGCACTCAGGAAACATACCTAGTCAGGCAAATGCAATTCAAGAAAATGGGTGCGGGCAACAATACATCGGGAAACTAACGGTCAGGCAATCATACCAGACTCATTTAAAACAGTTGGTGCAGGTCAAAGCAGATAGCTGGACAAATGAGCAGACTCGGTGGGTCTTGTCGGTCCTTTTCTGCCGTCACACTTCTATGAATCTTACATAAGTGCATCAAAATTGTAACCAAGCATTAGTCAGATAGCAAAGGTTTGAAGGTCAAGGAGGCAGGAAAAGGGCACAAGGGTCAGAGACAGAGAGATAGTGGTATAGCTTTCTTTTGAATCAAGCCTGGGAAGGGGAGAGCTGGAGGGTCACAGGCAGGGAGTTCCAAAAATTTGGGGCAAAGTGAAAGAAAGCCTGAAGTCCCATATTGGTCAGACATCAAGAGACAGCTAGTAAGGATTAATCACCAAATTGGAGGGGTAGGCAAATTTGAGACAGTATGGACTAGATTGGTTCGATGTATGTTAGACCAGAGAACAGACTTTGTTCCATGAGCTAGAACAATGCTGAACGCAGATAATATTAATTTTGTAACTATGCTGTTACATGCTTTATGATAAATGTACAGTGTTAACAGAAGCCCACAGATCTGTCTGTTGTACTGTTCACATTAAAAGACCGGTTCCACTTATTCCTTCATTGTATCTCCTCCTCCAACACCCAAAGGGCATGAATGATTCTGTTGCTTGCTATCTGTTGGGGATTTTCATTGTGGTTGCCAAAAAAGCAATAATAAAATGTTGGCTCACCCCCACAGACCCAAGTGTGGATTCCTGGAGGGAAATGGTCAGCAGTATATACCAAATGGAGAAAAGGACTCATTCCCTGAATGATCATACGGCGCTGTGCTCCTCACTCTGGAATGCATGGCTCCTTCACACCATGAGCAAGGACCCCACTCTAGTCCCTTAAATTGTTAGAGCTGGTATAATTAGACTAGTCCAGCCTTGGTTTTCATAGTTGACTACTTGACTCATCTCAGAGGTTTTGCTGTAGTACTAATGTTGCAGGATCCTGGTCTCTGGTGTTCCCAGCTTCCTCTCCTGTGAGTGTGCCTCTGCCTTACCGCAGTCACACCTCAGTGCATTTCATTAATTCAAATATATATATCTGGTATCAAGTAAGTATCTTAGGCTTATATGTTTGATCAGCTAATTAAATGCAATATCCTCCTCCTCCTCCTCCTCAAACTGGCCCAAAGGGGGTAGAGAGGTTTATAAGTTGCTGACATGTAGATACTTCAGCCAGAATGTTGCAATTTCAGTTGCCCATTGTAAAGATGTTGTTTTTACTTTGCTACTTTCTTCAATGTCCGCATTGATCAAAAATGTAATAAAGAGTATATTAACAAAAAAACTTGGAGTCCTGGGGTGTTACAGGAAATCAGAAGTGGCTGGGTAGTAGTGTCAAGGAGAGTGCCCTCATCCTGGAACTTAAACAAGTGCTTCATCTATACCCCTTAATCCCCTGGCAAATTAATCAGACTTATCACTGAAATGAGGGACACTGGTCCTCCAACTATGGGACACATAAACAGACATTTACATACAGGCTTAGAACACTGGTAACTAGTGCATTTGTCATTGTGTGTTAAATTTAGCTTCAAATACCATTATGAATTTCTGCTTTTAAATCTGAGTTTACAATGTAAGGTAGCAAAATGAGGTATGCATCCTTTGTATTTGTATTTTATCTATTAGTTTTACAGGAGAAGGCTCTGTTGAGTGATGCTCATTTACAAGGGGGTCCTGGTTAGGACAGCAAAAACACTGTAAATCCAGGATGATACATACAGTATACAGATAAAATGTAGTAAGCCAACAGAATCTAAGCTGCCATACATTTGACCATTCCTCCAACCTTGCCAAATCCCTTTTCATCCTTTCCATCCCACCTTGCATATCAACTCTGTTGCAGATCTTTGTGTCATCTGCAAAGAGACATACTTTTCCATTCCAGTCCGTCTGTAATGTCACTTATAAAGACATTAAAAAGGACCGGCCCCAGTACTGAACCCTGCGGTACCCCACTAGTAACCCCCCTTTCTTCACTGTGGACTCCATTTACTATTACCCTCTGTGTCCTTTTGTCCAGCCTGTGTTTTACCTAGGCTACCACCCTGGGCCCACTCCCAGACTGGTTAACTTGTTTATTAATCTTTTGTGCGGGACTGTGTCCAATGCCTTGCTAAAGTCTAGGTAGGCCATGTCCACAGCCCCTGCCTGGTCTACTACTTTCGTCACCCAGTCAAATAAATCAATTAGATTTGTCTGACATGACCTTTCCGCTGCGAATCCATGCTGCCTAGGGTCTTGTGCCCCACTGGCCTCTAGGTACTCAACAATTCTTCCTTTCAGAAGTGATTCCATCATTTTCCTACCACTGAGGTCAAACTGACAGGTCTGTAGTTTCCTTCCTCTATCTTGCTCCCACTTTTGTGAAGAGAGATCACATCTACCCTTCTCCAGTCCTCAGGTACCACCATCCTCCCATGGTTTATTAAAGGGTAGTCAGTGGTGTTAGTAGTTCTTCCCTTAGTTCTTTTAGAATTCTGGGGTGAATCCCATCAGGCCCCATTGCTTTATCCACCTTCAGTTTTAAGAGTTCTTTCAGAACCCTTTCTTCTGTGAATAGACTAATATCAACCCCCCTAGCCACAGTGCTTCTATTGACTGGATTAGGTATCTCCCCTGCTTTTCCATTGTGAATACTGAGCAGAAATATTCGTTCAGTATCCCTGCCTTTTCACTGTTGCTCTCTGCCCAACCTCCTTCCTCTTTATTCAGCATCAGGATCCCTGCCTTAGTTTTTCTTTGCTCCCTAATTACCTATAAAAGGTTTTATCCCCCTTCTTAACCGTGTTGGCTATCTTTTCCTCAGTTTGGGCCTTTGCTATTGAACTGCTTTTCCCGCTTCCTTCTGCTTTAACTGGTACAGTTCTCTGTCCTGCTCCTTCTGTGTTTCCTTATTCTTCCTGAATGCTATCTTTTTCTCCCTGACCTTCCCTGTCACTCTTTTGAGAACCATAGTGTTTTTGTTTTCATTTTGATTTGTTTATTTGCTTCACACAAAGGCTTGTTGCCTCTGTAATGGCGGTTTGATTTTTTCCCATTGTTGCTCCACCCCCACCTTCTTGTCTGTTTTGCTAGTGCTTTTCTAAGGCAGCTCCCCATTTTGACAAAATCAGCCCTCTTAAGTCCAGTACCTTCACTTTTGTGTGGCTTGACTCTACAGCTAAGTATATCGTGAACCATACTGTTTGGTGGTCGCTTGTTCATAGAATTTTAAAAACACCAGACAAACTGAAACAGATATGTGAAATTTTACCATATAAACAATAATAATAAGCTTACAACTGTAGGAACTGCAATCATAATGCTCAAGCAGCTTCAATGAAAAAGGAACTGATTCTTGCATGAAACTATTTCAGGTTCTGGAAGGAAAGGCAGAGTAGGGCGTGCAAACATAGTGATTGACCCCTTAAGAAGAAACATTACTACAGTGAGTATTTTTTCCTGTAACCCCAGGACCCCCCCCCCAACACACACTTAATGTTTACACTTTATGCAAACGCAGTAGCAGTACCTTGGGCGGCTGGGTCCAGAACCTAATTAGGAAAAAGATTCTGCAAGACAGCAGTTTCAAAGCTAGTGTCCCCTCTAGGCTATCTATCCAAACACTAGTGTTTTGTGAAGGTGTGTGCTGTTTTCCAGGTAGCTGGTTTGCCCATGTCTAACAATAGGATGCCGCTTGAGGATGCCACAGAGGCAGAGGTACTTCATGTGGAGTGGGCCCTTAAGCCTCTTGGTGGCATTTTCCTAGTCTTTTGATAGCAGAGCTGAATGCAAGAGAGTTTACAGTGAGAGGTACATCTCCTTATAGCTGGTTTGTCTTTGCCAACCTCACCACAGTTAATGAAAAGCTGGATACTCTGGGACCAGACATCCTTTGTCCAGTCTGTGTAGACAATCAGGATTTGCTTTAGGGCCAGAGTATGCAACTTTACCTTACCTGGACTGGAATGCTCTGGAAAGAGTACAGGGAGGGTCACTGACTGATTCAGGTGGAATTCAGATACCACCATAGGTAAGAATTTTCTATTGGTTCTAAGAACTACCATATCCCTATGAGGAATTATGTAATTTGGCTCTGTGCAGAGGGCATGCAATTCAATTACCCTACTAGCAGAGGTAACTACAACCAGTAATATGGTTTTTCATGTGACATACTTCATAACAGCAGTTTCCATAGGCTCGAAGGACTTCTCCGAAGCTGAGTAAAGCATATATTGAGGTCCCAAAGTAGGACAAGGTCTCTCACTGGTGGATACAAATGGCTGAGGCCTTTAAAAACCTTTTGAAAATGATTTGTGAGGCCAAAGGCTTTCCCTTGCCAGCTATCTTATGCGATACTGCTGCTAAGTACACCTTTTAAAGTTGAAGGCCATAGGGCTAATGACTGTAGGTGTGCTAGGTATTCCAGAACTATAGGCAACCTTGTGTCTAATGGTTTTATTTATCTGGAGGTACACCAGCAACAAAACTGTTCCCCCTTAGAGGAGTATGCTCTCCTGGTAGTGGATTTCCTTGAAACACTACCTTCAGGACTTCCTCCGAAAGATTCAGTCCAGAAAATTCTGCCTCCTCAAGAACCGTGCCCTGAGACATAGGGTTCTGAGGTTCAGGAATGCTACTCTGCCCTGGGACAAATCAACAGAGTGTGACTGAGTGACAGGCTGACTGGACTCTTGCTGGATGGGACTTGGTAGAACTAAAATCAGAAACTACAGTAAGGCAGACTTTAGGGACATGAAAGTTTGTCATGGTCATTGATTCCATGATGTTTGATGTTTATTCAGGACTTCCATGACTTTCACTAGTGTCATCAGAATGTAGCAATGATGACAGTGCCACAACATTTACTACTGTTTACTAATGATTTCATGAACAAACAATGAGTCATTAAAACCTCATCCATGACAAACTTACATCCCTAATGATGGTGCATAACAACAATGGAATGGAAATATAATTTAGAAGGAAAAGCGTGGAGAACATCTTGACAGACCTGAAGAATAAAATAAATGAGCTTGAGAATGAATTTGTACCCACCTGAAACCTTTATAATAAGTACAAAAAATACGTAATCAATTATAAAAAAAAGCTTATGACAATATGCAGAAGGATAAAACTGCCCACAATATAGGAAGTATAAAGAAGAATTTAAAAAGTCTAAGTATATGATAAGAAAGGACAGAAAGAATCCCGAGTTTAAACTAGAATATACAAAGGACAATGCAAAAACATTTTATGCAGATGTAAATAAAAACATAGGGAGTGATACACCAATAGGGCTCATTGTAAATGATAATCAGGTAATTAAGGAACTGCATGAGATACTGAACATCTTTAACAAATATTTTTGTTCAGTTTATAACAATGAGGACTCCTTAAATAGATCAGCTCCAGCTGTTAGCCCAAAATATCATTCCTGTGTTTTCAGTTAGGGAAGTTCAGAAACTATTAGAAAAGTTCAAAATTACCAAATCAGCGGGACTGGATATGATCCACCCTAGGATACTAAAACAGTTGGGTAACAGGTTAGCAAACCTCCTAACAGTAATCTGTAATAAATTGTTTAATACAGGGGAAGTACCAAAGGACTGGACAACAGCTATAGTTATCCCAGTGTTCAAGAAAGGTGATAGATCAGTTACCTCTTACTGCAGACCAATAAGCCTAATGTCCGTACCTGGTAAATCAATGGAAAGTCTGATAAAAACAGAATAGAAGGAAGGAGAGATGGGGGGCACTGTGGAGCCCGAGCAAGATGGCGCTCCTTTGATTTCCTTGCTCAGCAACAATTGACAGACTACACCTAATTAGCTGTTTTCAGTAGAGATAACTATCCAGGAGAGAGAGTGGAAGGGGTAGTGGAGAGTTTTCTGACCAAAGTGGGTAACCCACGCAAAGATCAGCGAGCTGGAGCGGGAGCTAATAGTGGAAATGCTCCGTCAGCACAGGCGACCCGATCTGCACAGGGCAGGCCTGAAGAAAACACCAGGGACACGGCCAAGGAAACCCTTCAAACTATAGGGGCCAAGCTTTCTAAACTGATTAAATCAGTTACTGGATTATCAGACAAATTAGATGGACTGGCAGTGAGGATTACCGCACTGGAAGCAACAATGGAAGGCACACAAACGACAGCATCAGATGCCTCTAAAAGAGCATATGCAGCTACTGGAGTGGTGTCATCTCTGATCAAAGAGAGCAGGCACTGGAAAGCCCGCATTGAGACTTTGGAGAACCAAATAAGAGCCCCCAATGTTAGAATCCTGGGTATGCTGGAAGGTAGTGAAGGGGACAGTCTTCTCTTGTTCCTTCAGGACTGGTTTGGCCAACAAATGGGGGGCGATGTAAGATCTAAAGCTCAGTCATTTCAATGGACCTACAGAGTAACGCCACGTGGGCGTTCAGAGGATCAGGATCTCCCTAGAACCATCATTTTGGTCACCGATGAAGCTGGCTCTAGGGACTACCTTTTGGTGCTAGCTAGACGTAAAGGGACTCTCCTTCAAGATGGTCAATGTGTCAGCATCTTTCTGGACATCAGTTATGCCACCTGCCAGAAGCGGAAAAGATTTGATGGAGTTCAAGCGATGCTGCGGGAGGCTTCAATTTCCCACGGCATGATTTTCCCAGTGCGACTACACATCACACATTTTGTGGGAAGGTCTACTTGTTTTCAGATCTGGCTGAGGCCTTGAAGTGGGGCTGCAAGAACGCTCTCCCTCCTGCTCGTCAATCTGAAGATTACCAGTCCTTGGAGGATGAGGATTCCTGAACTCTAACTTGGTTGCTAAAAAGAATGGTGGGTGAGGCCATACCAGGTACTTCTGGGGATGAATGATACAACTACTGGGTATATGAGAGGTTATAATTTCACCTGCAGGCTCACTGCCTCACATCTGGGGATAATATTGTGTTCGGGACATTCTCCTGATTCTACTCCTGGACTGATACCTACAATATTAGAGACTGTAACTTTTTCAGAGGGTTAATTAAGTGTTCCAGTGTTAAGGGGTTTAAAGTTTAAATGTTTTCTTTTTATCACTCTCTTTTTAGGCATATTGTTATAGTTTGTCAATTAAGCGACGGTATATTAATACTTTGAGTGAATCAAACATGGTATGCACATTATTTGTGCTCTCACTAGTGATAGCATGGCATCCAGTACCATATTTTATGGTGTAGGACTTTGGACTTCAGCTTTATATTTTATCATAAGATAATTTCCATGTAGCTCATGGGCTACATTACAGCACTGGTATTTTTCCACTTTGGTGATATCTGAGAAAATAATCATTTTTATTTTTCTATGGACTTTCTCCAAAATGTGGCGCCCTCTATGGATGTAACATCTATTTATGTGCAATGTCGATGCTTGATAAGAAACTATGGGCCAGATATTCAAAACTTTGCCCAGGGGCAAAATTAGCACTGCCCAGCGGGCAAACTGAGCCCGGAACACAAAGCAAGCCATATTCAAACAGAATAGCCCAGGGCAAACAGCTTCTGAATATAGCATGGTAATGAGGCCATGCAAACTGGGCTGGGAGTGCAGGCAAACATTGCCCTGGAATAAGACAGCACTGAATAAAACAACCAGGAAGTGCAACCCACAACAACAACACAGTACATAGCAACGTGAGGGCAGGTACAGGCGACTACGTGGCCAATGTGTGTGCCAGCAAATGCATGGACCCAGTACAGTTGCAGGAAGCAGCAGATGAGAAAGAACAGTGATCAAATTTTTACAATATTCCCCGTACCATTAAGCGCAGCTAACACATTAAGCGGCGGAGCTAAACTGATTAACCTGGAGCAAACATGCAGCTTGCCGGAGCTAAAATGTGCCATATTCAAAGTGCCATGCAAATGAGCCTACCTAGGTAGTCTCTGGGCAAACAACCGGTTAGCATCTCATTATACCCTGATTTGCACACAGTTTGCCTAAGCGTTACTGCAGGGTCCCATAGAGCCACCTGTAGGTCAGTCTGAAGTACAGGGCAGACAAGGTCCAACCGCAGCTCCATCTGTAGGTCAGTCTGGCAGTGCACGAAGATAGCTACAGGCTACAGGTAAACAGTACAGCATAGCATAGCATAGCATATTGTACCCCAGGGACAGGACAGCATAGGCACAGGTGGTGGTGGTGCTGCATGCAACTGTCACACTGTAGGGCGTGCTACAGTGCACAGCAGACACTACAGTAGCAAGGAGACAGTAGTGTGAGGGAGCGTAGCACTGCCTATGGTGTGTGAGGGCAAGTGATGCTGATTGCACTGTACACAGTGACAGGCCCAACCTGCAGGTGTTTACTGACAGTCGACATTACTGTTACACTGTTGTGTGACCCACAGATGCTGTACCTGTGGCATGTGATGCTCACAGTGACATGTACATATCTGGCTTTGTGTGTTATGGCAGTTGTACAGCTGTGTGGTATGTGGCTGGGGGGGCATATAGTATCCGAAGGCACACTAGTGTTGGGGGTATTCTAATACTGGCCCATGTGCACTGCATGATGTGTCCCAGCCTTGTGGCCACACCTGGTCTGTGGCACAGCCTGGCCACCCATACACACTCCCTCAACATCCTCCATGCCCACAGTGCTGCATGTGTGTGCTGGCATCTGTTCTTGTCCACAGATATGTGTGGTCAGCAAGTGTGTGCTGTATGGCTACACTGCCATGCTGTCCACTGGCTGGCAGGGTCACCACTTACTGCCTGGCATGGCTGGGACTGGTGGCAGATGTTGGCATCATTGTGATGCCATTGGTTAGCAGCAAGCTTCCACTATGTTTGGCTTTATCTATGTGTTATATTTATGTATTAGGGTCGGCGACAAGACCGGCTAAAACAGCACATCCGCGCACAGCTCATTTATGTTGCGCCGAAACTGATTGCCCAGGATTAAGACCAGCTTTTCTGAACGGTAATCTACACCACGGCTTCACTGTCGCTGGTAGGTCGCTAGCTTAGCCACTGAATATAGCGTGCGCTTGTATTCATATCAGTTTGCCTTGCATACATTATACTTTTGCCTGGCGCTAATGCAGTTTGCCCGCTATTTGGCCTTTGAATATGGTAGACCCAGCCCAAGGCTAATCCTGCGCAATGATTTTTGCCCAGCGCAGAGTTTTGAATATCTGGCCCTATATGTTTGTTTCTTTACAAAACAAAAGATAAAGTTAAAAAAAGAGGAATAGAAGGAGAAATGGGTAAGCTTGGTTTAAATGACTAAGCACAACACATCTTGTGTCATGAACGGTTCACCCACATTAAGGTGAAACTAAACAGAGCACTGTAAAAAAGAGCGCAACCAAAATGCTGACTGTCAATGCAGCGACATGGAATTGTGTCACCATGTAGACATGACCGCAGGAATTGCAGGAGCAGAAGCTGTTCCTATCTCCGTGATTTTATTCGCACCCCCAGTATTTTAATATAAACATCTCCAGCTGGCACATGTTGGGGGAAGACAAAAAAAAGGTAACGGCGGCAACCCCCCCAACATGCTCACAGTAAAAGATGTTGAAATATCCCAGACGCTGAAAACATTCACACCCTATTCCAATACCCTCTTGATGGGAAACAGTAATTGGAGTGATAAATGACTCTTCTCAGGTTCTTGGTGGAACGGCACAGAAAGAAGAGACAACAGACAAGTGGTAATCATGTAATAAATGAAATTTATTACAGATCAACAATGCAGGCTTACTACCAACAGTGTAATCACTGGGAGAACTACCAGTTTTCCTTACCTAGGTAATGCAGTCTCTCATCTCAGAGAAATTACATGCTACAAAGGGTCTTATACCCTGATAATTACCATAGCAATGCAAAAGAAGATACATATAATGGCCTGGATATTCAAATTGTGCCCAGCTGTCACGCAAACTTGGGCGCAGCTCAACTTGGCTGCGCAGGGGTGTGGACTAAGCGATATTCAAAGGAGCTGCGCCATGGCTCAGCAGCTTTGAATATTGCACCCTGGTCACCCCCAGTGTGCAGGGCGCAGTGGCACTACACCAGCGCAAATGGCCAGAGTGGAGCATGGAGATGCGCTAGTGCAAGTTCCATTACGCCATGCACAGCAACCGTAATATTCAAACGCTGACATGCAAACGGGGCCATAATGTATGCAAGGTGCACATGGGGCCATTTGCATGTCATTATGGCCCCATTTGCATGCAGGTGCGCCAATTCCTGATGACTTGCGCCTGGCGCCCTGCCAGGCAGCAGCTGTCAGGGACCGACGCCCCCTGCAGCCCAATCGCAGGCATTTGTTTAAAGAAAGATCCCTGTCCAATATCCCTGGTGATCCAGTGGACCTCTATCTGCCTGATCATGGGCATTTGTATAAAATAGAATAAGTCATCCTATATCCCTGGTGGTCCAGTGGACCGCTCTCTGCCCGATCTCGGGCATCTGTAAAAAAAAAAGTCCTATATCACTGGTGGTCCAGTGGACCGCTCTCTGCCCGATCGCGGGCATCTGTAAAAAAAAAGTCCTATATCCCTGGTGGTCTAGGGTACCCCCTCCCACCCGCCCACTGAGCCCACCACCTCCCCCGTCAGCCAGCGGGTGGCACCCTGCCTGCCGCCCGCTGCCCCTGACTGACACCTCAGTGGGGCTGCACACCTTGGTTCTGGCGTGAGCCAATGGGCGTGTAGCCCCTGCTGCTACACATTCAGATAGCGAATGATACGTTGCATATCTGTAATGTGCTGACGCAGCGGGGCTGCAAGCCCATTGGCTCATGCTGGCGAACCAAAGGCGTACCTGCAGTGTCGGTTGATGAGCAGTGGAGGCGGCTGAGCGAAACAATGCTGCGACCGCCGACGGCGAAAAAACTGGCGGTGGGGCTCCGAAACAGGAGAAAGGAGGAGAACCACCGAGATATAAGACTTTACAGATGCCGGCCGATCGAGCGAAATGATCCACCAGACCACCGAGATATAGGACTTTACAGATGCCGAGATCGGCAGAGCGATCCACTGACCACCAGGACATAGGACGACCTCTATTGTAACAAATGCCCGCGATAGGCAGATAGAAGTCCACTGACCACCAGAGATATTGGAAGTCTTTCATTTTACAGATGCCAGCGATCGGCATGAGGGGCACCGCCAGGTGCAGCGGAGACTCGATGCCACCTTACGGGTGGCAGCTGCCATGTTACGCCCTGCAATGCGGCAGCTCACCTGTGGTGGCCATTAGTTGTTCCTTTTTTTGGCTTGACTTAGTTGGTGGGGTAGGTAGGGTGCACATGCATGGCTCTGCACATCTGCACTGAATATCGGGCTGTGCAGGCTATGCATGGGCACGCCTACCTGTGCCTGCATACATTACTGATGCACTCCGCACATCTAGATTTGTGCCACGCACTTTTCCCTTTGAATATCACGCGGGGAGATCAGTGAGTTGCATGATGATTGCCATCGCAACCCTTTGAATATCTGGGCCCCTGTTTATAACTGGGCAAAACAGGTGGTCAGAGTAACTATTCTAACTAGTGTAAAGGTTGCATAGCTTGCAAAATACGGAACAATGAAGTTCTTGTAATTTCAAGGTATTTGTATAGCAGTACAATTACTAAAGATGGCACTACTGGCTTACTTATAAAAATACAGTAAGAATACAGCAGAAAACATTTCTCATAGCTAATAGCTCAGTAAAACATAATGAAGCATTATATGCATCAGCAAAACATAGTAGAACACAAATCCTGACACTTATGCTTATATAAGATAAGTGTCTTCCTTATAAGTTAGTACATGTACTTACATATATGTTGCTGTTCGTGAGGTGGGGACACAATCAGGGGTGCTGGACAATAGATAACATCCCCCCTCTTGCTGCCTTCAAAAGAAAAGGCAACAACCACAGGAAAGTAGAGATGGAATTACAAAAGATGTCATTTACAAGCCTGAGGCACAAGCCTTGTAAAGGAATTCGAGTTGTTTGCGATGTTGTCTTAGAGTATGTCGCAGACAGCAAAGGTTTAGTATCAGAAAAACAATGAAAAATGCTTGAATAATAACAAAAGCCTTAAAAGTCAATTCTAACCAAGTATTGGATAGAGCTGTGCTTAAATCACCATCATGAATAAGAGCAGTAAGAGCATCACCAGCCTTAGAAATATTATTGCTAATTCAGATCAACTGCGAATCCTTTCTAGCTAAAAGAGATTTCAAGGATAGTGTCAAAGTGTCAATGTGTACGTTAAACACAGGCAACTATTGAGACAAGGCAAGCATGTATTGCGGATCAGTATCAATAACATCTGGTTCAGGAGAGGAACAGGAGTGATCACAGTGTGACCAATGACTGTTTTCTGCTGTGGAGTGAAACAGAAGTTAGGAAAATTAATAGCTACATGATTTGGCACCATAAGCAAAGGATTGATGATTTGTCACTACACAATACCCATCAGAATTGTAGGTAACTTCGCACAGTTGGCACTCTCCATTGTTGTAGATGTATAGGGACAGGTGAAAGACTGGTTGGTGAGCTGTGAAGTGAAGTGATGTACCTCTTCCAGGTAGCTCCAGGATGCAGCTGTTTTAGCGTCAGGCACTGAAGATGAAGCTGCGAAGACTCTTCAGTCAGGTTGGATGGCAGATCATCAACCAGAGTGTAGGACCAGTTGAGATGTTCTGGAGAGTAGCTGCATACAGATTTAACAATGTCAAATATGTCACAGCAGAACAGGTACTAATATCCCTTCTGGGTGCAGCAGTTGGTATGCAGTGCAACCCAAGCTTGTAGAACAGAGTGATAAACAAGTGAAATAGGCCAGCCGGTGGCACTGAGGTTGAGGCCCTGGATGCCACACTTCATGCCACACAGCGACCGGGTTCAGGAATGGACTTGGGGCCACTGGGGTCAGAGGGGAGGAGGAGGATCGAGTGTCCCAACGGATGCTCTCCTCCTCCTCCCTCCTCCTCCCGCGGTGGGTTCCTGGGTGATTCAAGCACCTGTCACACCTATGCCTGTGGAAGCATGGGCATCGGATCACAGGCAGCTCTCCAGAGTTGAGGGACGTTGTGGGCATTTGACAATGGCGTGTATCAGCATGCCGTCTGTCTGGATGTCAGTCCTGCATGCTGATGCCCTCAGGAAAGAGGGACCAAGGAAAGAAAAGTGGGAAAAAACCTCTAGGTCCAAGATGACGACTGATCCTAGCCCTGATCATCTACCTACAAAGCAGACGTTGTGCAGGCGCTCTGAGAGAGAGGAAGTAAGGAGGATAATGGAGTAAGCCTGGCACTCTAGGGCAGATTCCATGGGAGGGATCTACGGGGACTGATCATTTCTGAAGGAGTGGACTAAGAGGGTAGTAAGGTGATAAAAAGAAACTGAAAAAAAAACAAGTAAAAAGGCAAGTCAGTTCGTTCTCGATAAATGTTCTCATCAAGATGTCCGATGTATTGTATAGTAGCCAGTTTGTCAAAAACAGAAGTTTGTGGATCAAGGCGAGGCAGTGACACAGTAAAAGTAATAAACAAGTTGTCATGGATTGAGCATTTCTTAGTAAAATAACATGATGCTTGGTTTGGATATCATGAAACATACCCAAGATTTCTAGCAGTAGACATAAAAATATTGACAGAATTTGACATACACAATGTAATGCATGCAATAGATTTGCAATGAGGACAATACCATTTAGACATTCTCCTATCATGAATAATATCTGAAATGCATCCTGTTTCAAGTCCCTGAAGAGATTGTTAACAGTGGCAATGACATAAGAACCATAGGCAGAGCATAAAAGTTCACGGGCAATATATTGCTTGTCTGCCTCCTTGTTATTTTGAAAATCAATTTGTTAATTTTGTTTTTAGTATCATTGAACCTCTGACAATTTCCTACATATTATAAACAGTAAATCATTCTTCTTTACTTAAACCATCTGCACCATGTAACAGTGGGGTAACACATAATTTTAATAGCTTTTGAAAGTTAAGTGTCTGTGGTTTAATAGCAGCTATATCTGCTCTATTCCATATAGACATGCTGAACCAAAAAGCCAGGGACAGTGCCTGCTGCACCAGTAACATCTGTAGTATCACGCTTAGTGCGTGATTTACTCTTAGCATTAGGTGCGGGTCTAAAACTCTTAAGTGATCAGTGGCATGAGGTCCACTAATTGGATCATTTGTGTGAGTTTGGAAGCAGCTACAATGTTCAGAAGCATCATACTGAAAAATTTGAAGTGTTGGTCATGTGACAGAGACCAAACTCAGCCATATTATAATGAGTAAGATGGAAAATAACTAGGGCATGCATAAACTGTACATTGTTAATCAAAGCTCCTGGAAGGAAGTGGTTTTCAAACCACTAGGAGGACCAACCTCCTGAGGAGGATTCAGTCAGTTCTTGGGTGGGTGGGACTACAGAAAGGAACATAGCTTCAGTAGTCACATAGTTGTGAAGACAGAAAGCACGTGATTCCTCAGAGGTGAGGCGTTCACAAAAGGTAGGCTCTGTTAAGGCAGTTAAAAGTTGTAGAGACCAGTGTGTCTAGAAGAAGCTTGTCGCATAGAGAGTGTACCGTTTGGTGCAAGCCCTCTGTTGGGCCATCCGTGAAAAGTACCTTTGGATAAACATCCTACAGGAATGTGTAACCATTAAAATCAGTTTCCCATTGTATCTGCAATGTGGATTTGTCTGAGCTACTACCATGGCATTAAGATAGGTGTCTGAACCTTCCTTAATAGTAATCATCTTGTTGGGGACATCAATATGAACTCCTTGTGGGCTGGAGATGGGGACATCACTAGCTGAATGGTCAAGTTTGCTAACAAATGTTCTATACATTATTTGTGTGCAGTCAATAGAGATTTGTCCTGAGAGTCAGTCAAAGAGTAGTCTCACCAGGATGAGGAGGTGCAAGATAGCCATCTTGCCAGTGTATCAGAAAGAAACAGAAAAGGATTATTAAGTGAGGGTTCTACTCTGCCCCAAGAGGTTAGGAAAATAATTAGTCACCTTTATACAACTTGAGCTGATTAGCATGGGACCACTTGTCAGTGGTCTGATTCTGCTGTTGAACCTCGACCTGATAAACAGCAGGACTGAGTTTGTTGACAATGGGATATGGGCCTTCCTATTTGCTGATAAATGAGTGACCCAGTGGTCTGTATTGGAGAAGCATGACTTGATCTCCAACTTACCAGTTGACTTCTTTGGCGTACTTATCAAAATGAGCTTTTGCTTGATGTTGTGCCTTATTCATATGATTGGCAGCGAACAGGTGCATCTTCATGATGTCATCATGAAGTTTTTCAACATATTTGTCCACAGATTCTCTATCTGCAGTAGGGGTGTGGAGGTCAATCCACAGGTGCTCAGGTAATCTCATGGCTCTACCAGTCATAACCTCATATGGTGTGCACTGGATAATTGCTGCAGGAGTGCCCCTGATTGTCATCAGCAGTAGTGGCAAGAGGGAATCGCAGTCCTTGGGATTGTCATTGATGAATTTGCATAACATCTGTTTGATTCTTCTGCTTGCTCTTTCTACCTGGTCTGAGGATTAAGGGTGATATGGGATATGGAATTTTTGATCTACTCCAAGCATTTGGAGTTTCTTTTTCATCAGCTCAGCTATAAAACTGGTTCCCTGGTCTGAGTCTACCTTAAGGAGTAGGCCCCACCTGGAGAACAACTGATCCACCAGGATCTTGGCAGTTGTCTTTACCGTGTTATTCTTAGTGGGAAATGCCTCCACCCACTTAGAATACAAATCAGTGACAGGTGCATACTTGTTGTTCTTGCTGGGAGTTGGTTAAGGGCCAATGAATTCAATTTATATTGCATTCCATGGTCCAGTTGCCTTTGTGGTGATAATTTGGTGTTTCTCTTCACTGATTGGATTGTTCTGCGCGCACTATGCAGTTGTCACGTGGTGCTCCGTTCTTGATCATATCAGGCCCAGAAGACTGTTTTGAGTATCTGGAGGGTGTTATCTGCCCCTGGTGTCCACCAGTGGGGGCATCATGAACCATATAGATGAATTCGGTTCGCAAAAATTGTGGTACAACCCACAATTTGTCACCTGTATCTTGCTTCTGATACCAGATGAGTTTCTGATCACTAGACAGGTGTATGTTGTCAGAGTGGCTCTTCTATGGGCTACCAGTAGGTAGTTCCTGTTCAATTCCTTTGTCCAGAAATTTGAACACATCTTTTAGCTCTGGGTCAGATTTCTGTGCAGCAGAAAGGTCCATTGGAGATTGGAGATTCTATTTGTGGTTTCTGCCTGGTGTTGGCAGCCAAGCTGCCACAGCTACTAGGTGAGTCATTGACCATGTCTCCCCCCCCCCAACCTCCTGCTTTGGCTAGCGAGACCGCTCAGTCATTGAATTCATGGTAAGGGTTAGATTTACAGTGAGCCTTCACCTTGTGAATGTACAGTTTGTGAGTAAACTGTTGTGTCAGGGTGTGTATATACACAAACAGATCCCTGTATTTGACAGGTGTGCCATCAGAGGATGTAAAGTTATTTTCTCCCAGAATGATAGAAACTCAATAAAGAGGAGCAGACCCAATTGGAATCTGCAAACATGACAGCACCTTGTTACCATGGGGCATAACCTCCTAGAGCACAGGCCGCAGCTGCCAATTCAGCATACAGTGAAGAGATGACAGTGCAGTTCCTAGAAATGAGCCTGAAATCACCATCTTGATCTAGTATGAGCACACAAATCCTGCTACCTGTTCTCTGTCCACATAGGAGTTGGAGCCATCGGTAAGAGATGCAATACATGCTGGCATCCTCTAAAACATCTGGTGTAGCAGGTAAGAATGGTCGTAGCTCAGGTAAGTCAGGAGGTTGGAGTGCACAGCCGTGGGGCTTACCAGTGTAGAGTAGGTCATTGGCCAGGATGGATGGCATTTTTGCTGGTAGTACTTTAATGTCCCTGTTCTGCAAAAGCAAAGGCCAGTGGGTGAGTCTTGTGTTAGAAACTGAATCATCTTTTACTTTGTCTGAAAGCAAGAAGTTGGTTGGGGTGTGACAGGTATGCAAGACAATAGGTGCATACCCAGTGATGTACATGAAATGTTTGACAGCCCAGTAGGTTGCCAAGAGTGATCTTTCACTTTCTCTCTACTGGAGACAGCATCTGAGAAGCATAGACAATGGGCCTGAAGTGCGCATTGTACTTTTGTGCCAGCACTGTAGACATGGCCATATCAGATGTGTCAGTTTCCAAATGGAATGGGAGATTTGGGTTCGGGTTGATCAATGCTGGGGCTGAGGCTACGGCCTGTTTGAGCTGTGTTACAGCTTCAGTATGAGTGGGGCTCCATGTCCATGGGACATCCTTTTTCAGAAGTTCATACAAAGGAGCGGCCTTCAAGGCAAAGTCAGGAATAAAATCCCTAGAGTAGTTTACCATTCCTAAGAAGCATCTGAGTGTTGCCACGCTGTAGGAAGTGGCAGATCTTGCAAGCCCTGGATCTTCTTGACAGCTGGGCTCCTGCCTTGGTCTGTGATATGTAGGCCAAGGAAGATGACCTCCTTTTGCACAATTGTGTTTTGGAGGTTGCACTTCAGGCCTGCTCTTTTGAGGAGAGACAGACGTTCGTCTAGAAGGGACGAAATGATCTTCTTTCGTGATGGATGCCAGAAGAATCATCCACATACTGCAGAGACACTGGAGTGTGGAGAACCCTGCAGAGCATCCATCATGGAGATGGAAGAGGAAGGGCCATTGTGAAAGCCATGGGAAGACAGGTCTAGGTGTACTGGCGTCCATCAAAGGTGAAAGCAAATTTGTATTGACTTTCCTGTGCTAATGGGAGTGACCAAACCCATTAGAGATGTTAAGGCTGTGAACCACTTTTTGTCAGGTGTCAACAGCTTGAGTACATCAGGTGCTGATGCTACTATTGGTATGCAGTTAGGAGTAACCTGATTGAGTTTTCTGTAGTCAATTGTGAGTCTCCAGGCCCCATTCATTTTTAACAGGCCAAATAGGTGAATTGACAGTAAAACACAGGTCTTAATGTCTGCTTATTCAAGCAGTGATTGGATGTTTCTCTAAGTGATGGCAAGGCTTCAGCAGGAAATGGATACTGCTTCTGCCTCACAGGGTCAGGCCCTGTGATTTCAAAATGAGTGTGCATTCTACCACAGTCATGTTTGTTGGTGGCAAACACATCAAGGTGTTTTGCAGGAAGGGTGCAAGCTCAGAAAACAGGTCATGACTTTTGAACAAAGTCATGACGTCATACTCCTTGTTGTTATGGGAGACAGCTGACACCACGTGTGGGTCTGGGATGGTGACAGCATGACATTGTCCTTTGATTTGCAGGAGTGACCTGTTGGCTAGATCCACTACACAGCCGTGTAGTGCTGAAATCCAATTCCCAGAATGCTAGGGTGATGACATAGAACCATGAGGTCCAAAAGCAAAATTAGTCCTGAGGTGGTTTACCACCACGGGTGAAGGAATAGATCAGTAGGTGTGTAGCTGGGTACCATCTACACCCTGTGCTCTGGTCTTCCAGATGGTAGACCAGTCAGATGAGACTGGGTCCTCATCATGGAGGACTGACATGGCTGCTCCGGTGTCCAGAAGCATGGTAAGTTGGCAGCCCCTGACCATGGCCTTTACACAGGACGTCCATTTGTGTCAACAATCAAGTTACTCACAATCCAGACTAGGGCATGTAATTTGTCAGTCAGTACATTCAGAATCAGCATCGTCATCCTGATCCTGAAATCGAAGGCCTGCAGGATCTTTTAAGGCCTCCTGTATGTCTTGCACTGGGTACAGGTGTACTTGTGATGTCACAGGCACTGCAACGGCCTGCACAGGTGATTCTGCCTTAGGTGTCACATTGACCTGGCCAGCAACTGACACATCGAAGGTATTCCCTTGGCCATTTGTTTGCTCAATGGCTGGAGCTAGGAAAGGATTCCCTCTGCTGCTCGTTTGTTTGTGGCTGGGGCTAAAAGCTCCTACAGTTCATGTAGCTTTAGCTTCCCTCGGCACAGATCTCCTCCAGCAGCTTGTGGAGGTCTCTTTTTCCTCTTTGATCTGTTGATAGCTAGAACCATTGTGGCATTGGTTCTGGCTATTCTGTTAAGCGTTTGGATGTTTCCAATTTCAATGTTCCTATTCCTGTTGTTTTTGTAGTTCTGGTTCCCCCCGCCTTATGTGACTGCTTGTCGTCAGAGGGGGCGTCATTTCTCTGGTTGTTTCCCCTCCACTGTATAGTGGTAGGAGCATCAGAGGTGGGCTGTATTGCAGCCACCTTGTTGGTTACCAGAAGAAGGTTGGAGGTAGACCTGATAGGCCCGTTCCGTCTTAGCAAAATAATGGCAAGCGTGTCAGTGTCCGGGTGAGGCATTGAGCTCAACCTTTTCCCACAATGCTGAGTCATGTTCGGATGTACAAATCCTTGTACTCAATTTGGTTTCTATTGCTTAGTCCTCATTTACGAGGGCCTTTCCGGTTCTGTATGCCAGTCACAGCCGTTGGCGGTGGCGGCTGGGCTCTCCTTATGCCTTGCTTGACCTTACAGGCCAAGCACGCCCACAATTCCCAGGAGTTTGACATGTGAGTGCAGCAGCGATCTCATCAAAGGTTGCAGTACCAGCATTTCATGTGGCCTCTGGCAACTTGGCCCAGAGGGTCAGTTCGATTGTCTGTCTCAAGGCTTAAACCTAGTAATCAAGTTGGAGAGAGAGAGAGAGAGAGAGAGCTTCTCGCAAAGGAAGCCCACTTTCTCCAAGTGACAACTGAGATTGTCAGTCAGGCCCATCTGCCCGATGCTTTGTGCAATTTGCTGAACAGTGTGAGTATCTTACAGGGGGTTGGTAGTGTATGTAGTCACACGAAGTTCATCACATTCCTGAGCACCGCAAAGCGCAGCTTCCACTGCCACATCGGCAATAGTTCTGTATGTGTGGTCCTGATTGACTGATTCTCTGAGCATTTTCTCGATTTAGTCCTGAATGGCATTCTTTTGGTCCTCTGGGACAGTGATTCTATTAATCGCTTCATTAATCATTCTGCGTATCTCTGACTTATCTCCCCCAGTGAGAGGAGCGAGCGGAGGCACACTAGGGAATACAGGCCCTCCGCCTGTATCATCGGGGTCGCCTTCTTGGCGTTCTATGTGTCATCTGCCATGTTTGCATAGATGTGGGGCCACAAGGTGCATGCCTGTGTCGGCGCCATCTTGTGAGTGGCCAGCAGAAATTGCTCTACCACGGGGGTTGGACTTGCGTGTGATGGGACATGCCTCATCATCAAAGTCATAGTCGTCATCACTGAATAACGCAATTTCTTTTTAACATATCATACTTTTCTGCCTTGGTCAGAGTGCCCCCCCCGACCTCCAGCCACCGGCACCTGCACCCCTGGAGTTGGTCAGACATGCAAATTTAGATGCCCTATCGCACTCGTCCATCCGATAGTAGGCCCCCCCATGGGGACCCGCAGCATGGAACTGGTGAAGATGCCACATGACTCCAGAGGCGCAGAGCTGGCCATCAGGCACCGAGGTCACCCCACTGTTTTTTCCTCCATTTTTCCCCACTTGAGGAGATGATCATGCCATGATGTCAGTGCAAATGCGTGTGGCGTCTCAGTCCGCTCCTCCCCAAGTGTGCCGCATCTATGGTGCCTAGTGCCACTTCAGGTGTCGCAACAGTGCAGTGCATGTCCCACCACCCGAAGGAGGAGAGCAGTCGCCGGGATGCTCAATCCTTCCCTCCCCCTGCCAGCCCCATGCGGCCTGAATCTGTTCCCAAACCTGGGTCACGGGCGTGGCGTGGTGTTGCATCAGCGCCACAGCCCTCACGCCACTTGGCGCGCGAATGACAATTTCAATGGGCGATACTGAAAAAGTTCATGGCCTTAACATGCCGGCAAGAACCTCCCATTGATGGTGCAACTTCACTATCTTTTGTCTAAATTTCTCGTGACAGACCTTTGCAGTGCCCTGCTCAATACCTCTCTCAACCTCACATTGCAACACTCTATACGCGCACCCAATTCAACGTTTTCCCTTAGTTTTATCTCCAACTCACACGCTTATAATCCTCTTTCAGCTCAGCATTCTCCTCTCTCAGAGCCTCATTCGTATCACTCAGAATATCATTCAAATATGCTAACTGCTTCTTATCACATTTCAGCCTTTCACAATCATCTCTTAATAAACATGTCTCTCACTCAGTGTCTTGAGCAGTACAGTGCAACAGTCTATTATTGGCATCGCGGAGTGACTGTGTCTCCTCCACTAGTTTCTGTTCCTTTTTATGCAACTCCAATGCCTGCAAGCCCATCTCTTTTTTTAGAGACGCATTTTGCAGTTCAAGGAAGGCACACCTCGCTGTGAGACCCTCAACAGTGGTATGTAGAGCCACAACCAAAGACCCTTTAAGGTTGTATTTCTTGATTGTTTGGGCTCTAAATAATGGTCGAATATGAGCAGCAATGGTTGTTCTGCAGATTTTGCATCAACATGAAATCTGTCCATCCATCATGGGATGTGAGGTAGTTTGAGACATCAAGTCTCAGTTCAGTGCACAAACTGAGACATGACAAATAAGGGATAGACAAACAAACAAATAAGCAGTTGGAAAAACTGGTCAAAATGCCTTAGCACCGTCACCAACGCTTTCCACTCCGGTGGGTGGGTGGTGATGCCAGGTTGTACTATCCTTTCGCAGAGGAGTGTAAGGGTCTGGTGTGGGTCTGCCATGCCCAAGACCAAATCGGTGTGGGTCTGCCACAACCACTACCACTGTAAGCACGAGTAGGTCCAAGCAGAGCTTCAGATAATTTTTTTTGGGTGGACGTCAAATACTTCCATGGGTTGAAATTTGGAAGTCATTTGAGTTTTACTGGAGTCAAAATAATCCAGTTGTCAATTTTTCGGAAGTCAGAATAATTCCAGTCGACAAATTTTGGCAGTCAGAATACTCCAAGTCCTATAGTTTCAGAAGTCAACTAATTGGCATTCACCACAGGAGTCAAGGTTCTTGTTCAAGGTCATACAGTGGGTAACTGGCTGTGGTGGGATTCAAACTTGGTAACATAACCTGGCTCAGTGTTTCAAGCTGATATGCACTGCCATGTGGAAAACCATGGGTTGACGAGACCTGATCTGGACTTTCTTGCTCCGGGCTGGTGAGGCCAGGATGTGATGCAGAGGCATCAGGCAATGATCACGGGGGGAAGGGCAGTAGGTTAGTTAGCCTGCAACCCCATATGGGTTTATGGTAGCACTTGTCATCAGAAGGCATCCACCACACCATAATATCTGACTTTACATATCACCTTGATCAAGCCACTACTGGTCAGAGCAGATGGGGACCAGGGCAAGAAAACACTTTTACAGTGGCACCCCACCACTAAAAGCAGGCCACTCACAAACAACTATCCACAATGGGAGATGCAAGCATGATATATTTTTATAGCTGCACAGATGGTACACAGCTTTAAGGGTATTATACCCTTGCCAGTCAGTCACAGTTTGTTACCTCATTACCAATACATGCTCACTAACATTTGTAGCATGAGCATCTGTACATACACACTGTATTACAACGTACAGCATTTCCTTTCAGGTTCCACCCATTGCTGTAATTAATCTCTGCTGCTTCTTTTAGAAATAATCCTGTCTTGCCTTCCCCTTTCCTGATTACCATTTACATTTTACATTTCGATTGGGTAACTTCTACCCTGAGTGTCAACCCTGTTGTAGATTTTTGTATCATCTGCAAAGAAAAATATCTTCCTATCCAGCTTCTCAGCAATGTCACTTATGAAGACATTGAAGATGACCAGTCCCAGCACAGACCCTTGTGGTGCCACTAGTTACTTTCATGTACTGTGTACCCTGAGTGCCCTGACATTTACTACCAACCTCTGCCTCATATAATGTAACCAGTTAGTTACCCAGCTTACCACTTTCTTCCACACACCAGTGCTGCTTAGTTTCTTACATAGCCGCCTGTGTGGTATTGTGTTGAAAGCCTTACTGAAGTCCAGATAGGCCACAGCCACTGCTCTCCTTTGATACCTAGTGTCCAGTGGACACAATCCCTAGTCCAAGCCCAGGTAAAGGTGTCAGGACTCCACTGGCCCCCTGCCTAGCCCCAGCATAAGTAAAGGTCAATGGTATGTAGTGAATTCCCTTTTCTAACCCTAGCACAAGTAAAGGTCCCTTGTGCCTAGTGGCCCCTCCCCAACATCAACCTAAATAAATGTCCAGAGGCTGCCTCCTTAGCCCCAGCTCAAGTAAAGTCTCTGGTGTCCAGTGGCCCCCTGAGCCTCCCCATCACAGCCCAAGTAAAGGTCACTGGTGTCCAGCAACCCCATCACTAACCCGAGACTTTGTAAAGGTCCCTTGTGGATACCCATTCACAGCCACCACGTGCAATTAAGGTCCCTGATGTCTTGTGGCCCTCCTTAGCCCCAGCCAGTTAAAGGCCCTGGTGTCCAATCAGTGGCCTCCCTACCCAGCCCAGTGAATGGTTGCTGCGTGTCCAGTGGCCCAATCCTAGTCCCAGTCAAGTAAAGGTCCCTGAGGTCCAGTGGATCCCCATCCATAGCCCTATTCCTCCATGTGGCCACCTGTGCTTCTAATCACTGCCCCCCCCCGGTACTGGCAGGCACTCTTTAATGGCACACTTTAGAAATAGTTTAGAGGGTATCACTAAAGATGAAACTGCACTTTGTGAGTGACACTATACTCTGTGGACATCCCTGGAGAGCAGTTGCATGGCAACCCCTGCCCCCTTTCCGGTGCAGTCACAACTAAGGCAGATGCAAATGCAGTCACATCAGTTTGTAACCATGCAAGGAGGCTTGCATCCTCATTTGGGGATGAGCAGGACCCATTTTCCTAAACCCCATGTGGCGCAGCAGTGCCAACCATCAAGAGGGAACCAGTTAATACTTAACATAAACATAAATAATCAGCTGTGCAGGATGCAACCTCCATTCCCAACTGCTATGAATGTAACGATGATTTTGTTACACAAATGTTCTCCTGCCAGTTCATATCCCCACTTATGGTTCTGAGTAAACAAATAATATTTCTAACTGCATTTTTGTATTAAAAGTTACCTTTCAAAAGAAACCCTTAAACTTCCATTTTGAAATGCTGGAGGCAGCTATCTTGTAGGAGCCACTTACTCCCTCACCCAGGATATGCTAATGCCCCCCTGCCAGCCCATGCTGAGTTACATTAGCATAACCCGGCTGGGTGAGGGTAGCGGCACCTCTGAGATAACTGCCAGCAGCATTGAAATGGAAGTTAAGACTCTTTAAAATGAAACTTAACACAAAAATGCAGCACTCTAATCAGGAGCATATGAACTGATGGAGCGTCGGAAGGTAAGCAGTGTTTTCATTTAAACATTACCAAGACAAGTTGTATCAGTGCAGGAACCTGCTTAGTGTCAGTCAGCTTAGCTCACATTACCACGCATCCGAGAGCAACTGCAATAACCACTACACATTTTTATCCACAGGGTGAAAATAGATTAAAAATAAGAACAGATAAATCTACCAGCAGTCATTAGTCTGATCTACTACCGCTCCCACTCCTACATTTCAGCAGAATTCAGAATGTACAGAAACAAGTAACAATGCCAACATACCATTAACCAGTGTTCACCTGTGCAGTTTTCCTTTGTGGAAGTAACAGCTGGTGCAATGTCTAGATAGCGGGAGCTCAATGACTCAAACAAGTGATACAGGAGACACAGTGGTCTCTTTCTAATAACATTAGCCTTGTACTGACCTTACAAGATAACTGCAATATTCAGGTTGCTGTCTTCCCTGAAGAAATTGGTTCAGCTTGCTCTTCTGACAATTACATTTCTTCTGCTAGCAGATTTAGTTCAGCTGTCAGTTAATAATTAGGAAAAGAGTCTGGTCTAGTTGTTGGAGCAAAGGTTTGAATTCTGCTACAGTCACTGCTCTCTCTCCCCATGTAACACTGAACAGGTAGTTTACCTTGTTGTGCTTCAGTTACAAAATCGGATAACAGATGAGACCCTGCTCATGATTTGGTGAAAATATTTTGACCACTACTTTTGAACTTCCAGCAGACAACCCTCCGTTGTTGGTCCAGTGTTCAGAGTGCACAAACAGAACACCAAAATATCTGTGAAATCTACCATTCTGGTAACCCTGGCATTTGAGTCTCATACAGACTTTATCTTTAAAGTAGTGAAATTGAAAGGAGTACAAACCTATAAAGGCTGCAATATTACATATTTCCCGACTACTGGTACCAGACACAGCAATTTTGGGTCACATTTGGTTAAACCAGGAGGTGGATTCTTTTCAGTAAGCTGTGTGCTCAGAGGCTGAGCTAAATGAAGCTTGACAGATTTTGACAGATCAGCAGGAGGAGGGGTGAAAAGACACGGGGTGAGTGGGGGAAGGGTGAAATGAACCAGAGCAAACTGTCGGGAGCACATTTACAGGGAACAAATTCTCGGGAGCGAATTGTCGTGCTCCTGCCAAATAAACTGTCCATGTACATACACATGCGCGAAGAAAACGCTGCTGGCAATTGTTGGAGGGGGGCCCCAAGACCAAAATTTGGAAAAAAAAAAGATTGCCATGACAACTAGCAACAAGTCCACAGGACTGAAAAAAATGTTAGATATGACGTCCACACAATGAAAAACGGATGTCAGCCTTAAAGAAGGGAAATGTTACTGGATGTCAGTGACTCCAGAGACTACATTTTTGGATGTTTTGAGCTAATTTATGGATGTAAAATACATCCAAAATAGATTTGTCTGAAGGGCTGGGTCCAAATAGGCAAAAATTGTACTACGCTATTCGACATTCAAATAAATTGAATGTGAAACTTCTTTTGTACCTTCCATCCTGTACACAGTGGCCAATTTATAATTGGAATGATAAATCACTCTTCTCAGATTCTTGGTGGAATGGCACAAAAAGAAGAGACAGCAGATAAGTGGTAATCATGTAATAAATTAAATTTATTACAGATCAATAATACAGGCTTACTACCAACAGTGTAATCACTGGGAGAACTACCAGTTTTCCTTACCTAGATAATGCAGTCTCTCTTCTCAGAGAAGCTAAGTGCTACAAAGGGTCTTACCCCCTGATAATTACCATAGCAATGACAAAAGAAGATACATATGATGTGTATAATTGGGCGAAAACAGGTGGTCAAAGTAACTATCCTAACTAATGTAAATGTTTCATAGCTTGCAAAAATACAAACAATGAAGTTCTTGTAATTCCAAAGTTATTTGTAGTAGCAGTACAATTACTAAAGATGGCACTACTGGCTTACTTATTAAATACAGTAAGAATACAGCAGAAAACATTTCTCCTGCTAATATCTCAGTAAAACATAATGAAGCATTATATGCATCAGTAAAACACAGTAGAACACAGATCATGACACTTATGCTCATATGATAAGTGTCTTAAAGCTAAGGTTAGTACATGTACCTACATATATATTTGCTGTCCACGAGGTAGGGGACACAGCCAGGGTGCTGGACCATAGATAACAATACCGTCATGAACACATGACTATGCATTTAAAAGGAAGTAAACAAACATCTAAGTTAAAAGACAAAACCAGTAGATATCATCTACTTAGACTTTCAGAATGCCATTGCTAAAGTCCTGCACTCAACGTTGCTAAATAAAATCAAGGGATACAACCTGGATAATAGGATTCTTAGATGGGTACATAACTGGAGAACAGCAAGAGGAAGGAGGTGCTGTTAGAACTTTACTACTCTACTGAGATTAAAGAACTAGAACTCTACTACTGGGACCTTCAATTTAGGGTAAAAGCAAAGAAAAAAAAGTTTGTGTGTTTGTCTAAGTTGGGTGAAGGGAATTGTTATCTGTGCAGTTAGCTAAGTGAAGAAGGAAACTGTGAATTGGGGAGGCGTGGCCTAGGCAACTGGAATCCAGGTGTATAGATTTAAAAACTGCCCCAGTTAGCTTTTGGCAGAGAACAGCAAGAAGAAGGAGGCGCTGTTAGAACTTTACTACTCTACTGGGACTATTTTGCTCTCCCTCCCCTCCACACCCCCACAGCTAGTCCTACTTTTATAGGCACAGGATTTAATTGACAACAGGAACTTCCTGTTTGGGAGCCGGAAGGAAGTGATCACAGAGACACAAAGGCTCACCATCCTAGAAGTAGAAAGTAGCTCTCCACTCCACCACCCACCCAGCTGTTGGAGGTCTGACTCTGAGCAAGTAAGAAGGAAACTACTGAGGAATATAGGAACTTCCTGTCCCAGAACAGGAAGATCAGGAGCATAAAGGGCACGGAGACAGTAGGAAAGTAGGGGAGACATTTTTTTTATAAAATACTAAAAAAAATAAATAAACAGAGAGGAAAGAGTAAGCATATAAAACAACAGTTAAGGGGCCACAAATAAGACATCATGGGAGTGGTGCAGTGCAGTGGCTGTGGAGCAGCAATCTTTCGGGAGACGTTCTGGAGGATGCGGTATTGTCCCATCTGTAGGCACCTCTCTGGGCTGAGGGAGGAGATTGCTCATCTCAGGAGGAGTTGACCAGGATTTGGACCTCCTTTCCACCCAGGGACCACCAGGACCAATGGAACTAAAGGGTAAACAGGGAGGCGAGGCACTGTGGGTCACCCTGGAGGCTGGAAATGGTACCACAATCCGCACAGGGGTTGTAAGCAGGCCCCCATCTCAGGGGGAGGAAATGGACAAGGAAATGATAGAAGGCATCCTTAGGATGGCAGAGAAAGGGGAGATATTGTTGATGGGGGACCTGAATATGCCAGATGTTAACTGGAGCACCTTTGCTGCAGCCACATCCAAGAGAAGTGTAATTCTTGATGCCCTACAGGGGCATGCCTCAGACAGCTAGTGTTGGAACCCACTTGGGAGGGAGCAGTCTTAGACCTGATTTTCTCAAATGGGTATGGAGAGAGGATCTCAGATCTAGAAGTGGGTAGCCAGCTGGGAACAAGTGACCACCAAACAATGTAGTTCACGATAAACTCAACCACAGAGTCAAGCCATACAAAAGTGAGGGTACTGAACTTTAGAAGGGCTGATTTTGTCAAAATGGGAGAGTGCCTCAGAAAAGCACTAGAAGGAGGGGTGGAGCAACAATGGGGAAACATCAAAATTGCCATCACAGAGGCAACAAGCCTTTTTGTGAAGCTAATAAACAAATCAAAATTAAAGAAACAACCACTATGGTTCTCAAAAGAGATGGCCAGGAAGGTTAGGGTGAAACAGGTAGCATTCAGGAAGTATAAGGAAACACAGAAGGAGTAGGACCCAAGGCAGCATGGATTCACAGCGGGAAGGTCATGTCAGACGAATCTAATCGATTTCTTTGACTGGGTGATCAAAGTAGTAGACCAGGAGAGGCTGTGGACATGGCCTACTTAGACTTCAGCAAGGCATTTGATAGTCCACACAAAAGATTAATAAACAAATTAGCCAGCCTGGAGAGGGTTCCAGGGTGGTAGCCTGATAAAACATTGGCTGGACAACAGGACACAGAAGGTAATTGTAAATGGAGTCCACTTTGAAGAAGAGGTTACTAGTGGGTACGCAGGGTTCAGTACTGGGTCCAGTCCTTTTAATGTCTTTTAAGTGACATTGCAGAGGAATGGGAAGGAAAAGTATGCCTTTTTGCAGACGACACAAAGATCTGCAACAGGGTTGATACACAAGGGAGGGTGGAAAGGATGAGAAGGGACTTGGCAAGGTTGGAGAAATGATCAGAAGTATGGTAACTTGGATTCAATGCTAAGAGTGCAAGTAATGCACCTGGGAAACAAAACCCAGGGAAGAGTACACAAATGGGGTGAGATACTAACAACAACAAAAATGGAAAGGGACCTGGGGTAGTCATATCAGATGACCTAAAGGTTGGCAAGCATGTGAGAAGGCAGTAGGGATGGCTGGGGAATACTAGGATGCCCAGGAGAGGCAACACCAGTAGAAAACAAGAAGTTGTTATCCCTATATACAGACAGTTGGTGAGACCCCCTCTGAAGTACTGCATGCAGTTCTGAAGACCCCATCTCCGCAAGGACATAGACAGGATAGAGGCAGTCCAGAGGAGGGCAACTAAAATGGTGCAGGGTCTGCACCAGAAACCATACAAAGAGAGACTAAAGGAGCTTAATATGTATACCCTTGAGGAAAGGAGGGAGAGGGGGGACATGATATAAACTTCTAAATACCTCAAGGGAATCAACAAAATCCAAGAATGTAGCATCTTTCAGAAAAAGAGATGTGCGAGAACAAGGGGACACAATTTGAAGATAGAGTGGGGATGGCTCAGGGGCAATGTGAGGAAGTATTTTTCACAGAGAGGGTGGTGGACACATGGAATGGCCTTCCTTACTGAGGAAGTTGTGGGGTCAAAAACAGTGGGGGAATTCAAGAATGCATAGAACAGACATAAGGCAATTCTTGTGGGGGGTAGGAAGAAGTAGGCTATTGGTTAACTAGGATCTGCAGCTTATCCAATAGGTAGGGAAATGGGCAGACTAGGTGGGCCAAGGGGTGCTTATCTGCTGTCAAAGTCTATGTTTCTATGTTTACGAAAGAACACAGAGAGAAAAGATGAAAGAGGTGCTTTCAGAAACTGGACAAGTGATGAGTGGAGTTCCCCAGGGCTCAGTACTTGGTCCAGTTTTTTTTTTCATGGTTCAGAGATTTGAATAAGGGCTTAGAGGGATGACTTGTCAAATATGCAGATGACACTAAGCTGGGAGGGACAACTGAAACTGTTGCAGACAAGTTAAAATTAGAAAAAGATCCAAAAAGCAAGAAGAGTTGGCAGCTTATAGGTTGAGCTTTAATACAGAAAAATGTGCTGTGATACACCTTGGAGCAAATAACATTGGTAATAATTACACAGTAAACCATAGGAAAATCCAAAAAGTGGACAGTGAAAAAAACCTTGGTGTCATCCCAGGTAAAGGCCATACATATGGTGATCACTGCAATTAAGTAGTTAAAACAGTGAACAGAATCCCGTCTGTATTAAGAAACCATTCACTAACAGAACTGAGCAATGCATCTTCCCCCTTTATAAATCTGACATCAGGCTGCATCTGGACTACTGTGCCCAGCTGTGGAGCCCATATTTGGGTAGGGACATAGACAATATTGAAAAGGTGCGGTATAGGGTGAACAAACTGGTGGCAGGTTTAAGTAAGAAACCATACAAGACTAGATTAAACAACCTGGGCTATATAGCCTGGAAAAGAGATGTCTAAGGCGGGACCTCTAAGAAATGCATGAAATTATAAATGATAAAAATGTAAGAATAAAAATGAGTATTGAGCTATAGCAAAAAAATATAGTCTAAGGTCACACAACATGCAAAGAAGACCTGAAAAGTATACAAAGAATGTTAGAAGATGGTTTTACACAGAGAACAGTGAGATGGTGGAACATACTACCAATTGAGATAGTCAGGCAGGTTCATTTACACGGTTTAAAACAAAACTAGATAGTTACCTACTTGAAGGGACCAGGGTAAATTGGACCCACTAGTGCCGGGGGTCAGACTAGACAGGTTCACAGTCTCCTTCTGACCAACTACCAAGTACGATTCCACATATGAGGAGCACTGAGTATCAGGCCTGTCTGGCCCAGTCCGGAGCCATCAGGATCGTTGTTGCAGATTCCCTCCTGAGTTTCAAGGGTATTTCTGAATGAGTGGGAATGGTGGGAAGGCATACAGAAACTTCCCTATCCAGTCCAGTACCAGGATGTCCTCTGGGACTGTCCTTCTGGCTGGTGGTCTGCAACAAAATGATGGGAGCCGATAGTTCTCCCAAGGTGCAAAGAGGTCTATTTTGGGAGTGCCCCACCTAGTGAATGCTGTGGCCAGAACCTGCTGGTTTAAGGCCTATTCATGATTTCCTTGGTTGATTCAGCTTAGGGAATCTGCCAGGACACTGTCTTTGCATGGCAGGTGTATTGCAAATGTGTTTGCTTGTAAGTAATATGCCAGGTCCCAGATCCTCATTGCTTCTGTACACAGTTTTGAGGATCGTGTTCCTTCCTGCTTGTTTATGTGGTACATTGTTGTGGTGTTGTATGTCCTGACTGGATACACTGATCCTGTAGCTGAGAGGAGAAAGACTGCATTCCTAGCAGTACTGCTTTACGCTCTAGAAGGGTGATGTGTTCTAGCGACTCCTGTGGGCTCCACATGCCACTGAATGTAAAGGTCCTGGAGGTGGGCACCCCTCCCTAGGAGAGAGGCATCCGAAGTAAGAATACTTCTTGGTGATTGCTGAAGGAAGGGAATACCCTCTCTGAGGTTAATTTCTTCCTTCGACCATTCTTTTTTTTTTAATTTACTGTACTTTTCACCTCTGACAACAACTGGCTCCTTTTAGCCCCTCCACCTTGCCCAGCCCCGTCACCCACAAACTCTGGGACTTACTTCTGTCCTGTGTTCCTCCATAGGTGACCCCTATGGGAAGGGCTGCCCAGGGGCCACCACTTACCCTCAAGTGGAGCTGAAGTGTGCATTGAAGAGAGGGAGCCTCAGTCAGTGGTGTGGGACCTGCAGTAGAGTGGTGGGTGGCATCCTGTGCAGTCAGAAATTTTCCATGTTTTCTTCCCCTTCCCTTGAGTGTTGTGAGGATGTTGTGTCTCACACCGAGATGTCAGAATGCCAGTGCTCCCTTCCCTGTGCACTGGCTCCATGGCACTACCACCTGTGGTCACCCAGGTGGCAGTGTTGTGGTGAAGACCAGAATCCCACCCACTCCTGAGGAGGTGAGCATTCGTGGGATGTTTCATTATCCTCCCCCGGCCAGTTCTCCAGCAGCCAAGGCTCATTCTTGAACCCGGGTTCCTTCCACCATTCTAGTGATTCCACTAGTGGTTTTGTCACTGGCACTAGCTTTGAAAGCAGACTTCATCTTTGAGACCAGTTGTCCCTTAAAGTGGTACTGAATATCTCATTTGGAACCTGGCCCATGGAACCACACCTGAGGATGTGGTCATGTGCCCTAGTAACTGCAGGAAGTCTCTTGCGGGCCTTGGCTGACCTGCTGTGAAAGACTCTGCTGTTGCTATCAAAGCTGTAACTCTGGTCTACAGGAGGAAAGCTTTTCCCTGCAGGGTATTTAGCTCTGCTTCTATGAAGTCCAGTACTTGAACAGGCTCTAGCTGGGACTGCTGCAGATTTATCAAGAATCCCAGGTTCTCCAAGGTGCTTTTTCTACCAGCTGAACTGGGCACCTTGTCTCTTGTTTTGTTTTCCCTGAGACTAATCAGTAAAGTCATCCAGGTAGGGGAAAACCACCGTGCATAGTTCCCCAGCTTGGATCTGAGGCATTTTCCATGGGACAGCCTGACTGGGATATGAAAAGGACACCTTTCAGAACCAGGGATCACAGCCAGTGACCCTTCTGGGAGACATGGCTTGTGATATTAACAGTTTGTTTTACTTCCAATTCCAGCAGATCTCTTCTGTGGGAGAGTGAGCTGGAAAACTTCTGTTTTTGCAGGTTTTGAAAGTTTTGAACTACATACACAACCCCAACCCACTACTTCCAGTACACGCTTGTCTGTGGTAATGTTTACCCATTCCTGAAAGTAGTGTGCCATCTTCCTTCCATTGGCAATAGTTGGGTGAGTTGAGTAAAATTGTCAGGGGTTGTTTTGGCTGAGGTTTAGGCACTGGAGCTGTGGCATTTCGCATGGAAGCTCTCCCCCCCATAATAACCTCTTTGTGAATGGTACACAAAGAGGCATCAGACATAGGCTTTTGGAAAGTATTCCCTGCCTGTGCCTCCCCTTCTATATAACCTGTAGGTGGTAGCGGTCTTTTCCTTCTCATTGTTACTTTCGAAAAGTGATTTTGTATTCATCCACTTTTCATGTAGGCATCTATTTTGTCACCAAATAATGAATTTCCCTTTCAGCAGAAATCAGTGTCCTTATTTTGAGTATTCTGAGAAAGGATGGTGGTCCTCAGCCAGGAAAACCTTCTTTTTTGCCATAAAGCTTTTTCTCCTGTGGTTGACGCAGGCAGGCTGTTCAGCCCCATCCCTGCCCAGCATTTGCATCCCCAGACTCACCTTGCCTGTGAATCCTCCACGGATTGCTCAGTGTGGTGGGGCCAAGAAGGAGAGGGCCATCCTCCCCTAATCAGTGTCTCTCATTGAGATTCGGGGTCGGAAGTGCCAGTGGCAGTGCAGGGACAGGGTTAGGCAGGCAGGGCTTCATGAAGCTGGTGCCAACCCTTTTCCATTTTCTCCCACATTCCCCAGCCATGGCGGCACATAAGCGTCTGCATATAGAGGTGAACAGATGCTATGAAAGTGTGGCACCTCCCCACTGCATCGCTCATATTCTGACACTGTCACCTGGCTTCCACTAGGTGGCAGCCGAGGACTGAGACACTGTGCCTCCCTCCCAAGAGAAGAGCTGTCCAGTGGATGCTCAATCCTCTCCCTCCTCCCTCCTCCTCCCCAACTGACCCCCAACAACCCAAGCTCGTTCTGAACCCATGTCACTGGCATGGTAAAGGTAAGGTGCACAGTGACTCAGCCCTCCACAACACTGGGCTGGTTCAGGAAAACCTTCTTCATGACACTGCTTGAGCCAAAACTCTAGCAGCAGTATCATTAGTGTCCACTGCAGTATGGAAATGATATTTTGTGGCATCCAGGGCTAATCTTGCTGTGGCAATCAGGTCTTGTGCCAGTTCACCATCTGCTTTTTCTGCCAGTGCCAGAACTGTGTTCCAAAGTGCTTTCTGACTGGTACTGTGCTATATGTGTTGAGTAAGCTGCCAGTCTGATAAGCAGGGAAGCTGTAAGATAAACCTTTTTGAGCACAGTATCCAAGGGCTGTGCAGATAGAGTGATTCTTGCTCTCTCACAAGCAGCAGCCTGGACTACTCCATGATGATCAGGATGGGCATACAGGTATTCCACTCCCTGCTTGTCCGCCTGATATTTTCTTTCAATTTTCTCATCAATCACTGCAGCTAAGGTTGGTGCAGACATGCGGCTTTCTTAAGTTATTTACGTATGGGAAGTAGCATCTTTCTTGGTGGAGATACACACAGCATGTCCACAGAATCAGCTTCATCCTCTTCATCCTCCTCTGTCTCCAGTGGGGGGATGTTGAGAGCATTGATCACTTGTCTGACAAATGAGAAGAAAGATGAATAGTGCTCACTGTGCTGTAGAGGAGGTCTGAAATCTTGCTCAGGTGCACCCTCTAATTCCATGGGGTCACCTTCCTCCATTTGTACTTCATATTCTTCTTCTTCCTCCACAGGCAGATAGGTTGGAGCCTGAGCCGGGGGTGAGGTGAGGAGGGGGCAGGTATCTTATTAAAATTCCCCATGGCCTGGACTGCCTGAAAAAATTGCCCCATTTTTTCTATGTCCTTTGATGAAGGTATTTTATCTGTGCCATCTGCCTGCTCCTTGCTTCGTTCAGGAGCAGTGGCAGTGACATTCAGTTCTTTAAATTTATTTTTTGCCAGACACCATTTCCAGTGCCTGCTCAGAGGCTCTTTTATTTATATTTCTGCCATCATTGCATTCAGGGTTCTTTCTTTCGGACACACACTGATCTCTGAACCATCTTTACCAAGCTTATCTGATGGCTGTGCAGCTTTATCTTTTTTCTTGTCAGTGTCACCTGTAACATTATTTGCTGCTGAGCACGAGGAGATGGGCCATTCAGATGCAAGCTTTGCACCATCACTGGGAACACCCTCAGAGCCTTTTTCATTATTTCTAGGTGACACAGAGGTAGACTGAGAAGGCATGCTTCTTTAGAAAAAAAAATGACTCGTACTAGGAAAGGTCTACTTGCGGCTTCTGTGACAGGAACCAATTAATTAAGGTCAAAGGGCACAGACAGAAACAGAAAATGAAAGTGCTCCATTGTTGTAAACTATATATTAGCATAGTAAAAGGTAAACCAGTGCTAATGTTGCTAAAATAGCCAAATAATCAACAGGGGAAAAACAGTTGCCAGGTAGGTTCGTCTCTGGTTCCCAGGAATCGATCCGGAACTGGAGGTACTAAAATTTAATAAACAATCCTTAGCTAATACAGAGTAAATAATTAACTAAATAACTGTAACCCCTAGGTGGCGCTATCCCAAGGACTACTACCCCTGCCTGCTTGGCTAGTAGCAGGTTAAGAGGCTTGATTTCTGAAACGGGTGCCTCCACCCAGAGGTCAGGGATGGTAGTGGCCAAACTAGCCTGGGCACAGCCCTCCAGGACACTGTAACCCCCCTCTTTCCCCGCTAGTGGCCAAAACAGTACACAATAATTACTTTCACAATACCCCTGATATGCTTTGCCAGTACACACACAGTTTGCACTTACCACCAGGGCTGGTTTCTTCGGTGCAGCTCTGGGGACCCCATGTAAAACAAGTAGATCTGATTTATTCAGGGGGTTTGAACAAGGAAGGGGGTAATCAGGTTAATTAGCTTAATTGCTCTATCAATCACACAGCTGTGCATGCAGTCAGAGTCCCTAACACAGTCACACTCTCTGGGTACCCAGTTGGAAGAAAGGTGGGCTAGCCAGGACCGTAGGCCAGCGTTGCAGCTGGTCGGGGCCCTGTGATGGAAAAACAACTTGCACAACACACTATTTGTAATCCGGAGCCAGATGGCTCAGTTCGTGAAAGAAGAGAAACAACAAAGCAATCAGATGACACACTTAAACTGTAGTTGCAGGGAGCTACCCTGGTGCTTACTCACGATACACAAGACTGGACACAGGATGGACGTAAATTGAGACAGCAGGTGAACTCTCTGGTGTGCCAGGAGAAGCAGGGCCCACACGACTCACCGAGGCATCGTTCCTGTTCAAGCATGGAGCAGGGGCTGAACCCCGGGCAGGTCTCTTGTCGATGGCTCTTCTCTGTGCAGTAGGGTAGTATGGCAGGGCCCTCGTGGCAAGGCCCAGCCGCATGGAGCTAACCACGGATTCAGTATGTTTGAGCGGGCTACAGTTTTCAGCAAGCAGAATGCAGTCCACAACATGGGGAACCAACTCGTGACCCTCTTTCAGTACACAGCACATTTATATGCAAGGAAAGCTTACTGTACCAGGCAAAACGCTCCCCGGTCACGATCGCAAAGTCTCTGCTCGGACCGGGAGCTCAGAAGTAGCTGGAGTTCCTGACAGGCTGATTGCATGCAGCAAAATCTTCAGTCTTCTACAGGTTGAGCCTGGTTACCTTCAGTGGCTTACTTCAGTCTCACCACCTCAGATTTAGTCCCACTGCAATATTCTTTTCCCTCTCGGGGTAATGGGCAGGCTTGCAGGCCTCAACTCAGGCCTTTCCACAGTTCTCCTGCTCGAAACTACGCAGATCACTTCTCAAACTATCATGAGCTATTCCTCTCTCCACTTCCAACTTAGATCTGCCTTAAACAGCAGGCAGCTTGGGGATTTCCCTCAGATCCAAAGGTTCGCTTGACTGATTTGGTTGTCAGTCAAAGCAAGAGCCCCCCCCTTCAGTTTCAAAAAAGCACCAACAGTCCCAAACTACAGTTCCCAAGCTTTTATTCCACACAGCCCCTAAAAGCAGGCTCCATTTTAGAGTCCCCAAGTACTGAATGGTCCAATTTGGCAGTTCGGGTCCAAAATGGTGGAGATAGGCAGAAATCCCTCACTGCAAAGAAGGCAGGTTAGAACAAACTACAATATCTTTATCACTCTAAATAATTCTCAGCAAATAGTTACATCTTTCAACAGAGCTCCCTCTGCACAATTAGCGATGGCAGAAACGGAGCGATTACCTGGCAGTCCAGGCAGGACTTGAGCATGACAACACTCTGCCCCCCCCCTTCCAGATTAACTATTTCTGCAAACTAGGCAGATCTTAAAGCGAAAGAACATAGAGGTTACACAGGCACTCTTTGGCAATAATATTTAAACGGCTATAGTGCCGAACACCAACCTGGCAGTGAGCATTTAGGCAAGCTCATGGAAGACTTTTCAGGAACCCCCATTTATGGGGGGGTTACACAAGCCAAATGTTTACACTTAAATAAAATAAAAAACTGCTGCCAGCCCGTCGGCGCAGTGGTTGGATTTCCGCTTGCGACGCCGACGACCTGGATTCGGGAATGGACCCAGGTGTCAGAGGGCTGGCGGGGAGAGATGACTTGAGCATCCCACAATGGCTTGCCATCTCCCGGGGGCAGGGGGTGTGAGGTCCAGTGCTTGCTGACCTCTGGCAGAGGCCGGAGGCATGGCAGCATGTTAGGTCCCACTGTGTAGGGAGCACGATGGACGTCGGCTCTCCTTAACATCCTGGACATCATGCTCCCAGGAAAAAAACAAGAAAATGGCTCCCTGGATGATGGTTGCTGGTCCCCCACCACCACGAAGCCCCGGATAGCCCGGACCACTTCAGCAGCACCCGGGCCAAGTAAGTAACACTGGCCGGCCCCCACTGATGCCTTCCCCCTTGGAGCAGGGGACCTGTTCAATGAAGGGAAACGAATTACCCAGGGGGCTGTCATGTGGGGTGGCAGTTGGCCGCGGGGATGGAGTGGTGGCAGGGGTCCTAGGTGACCCAAAGGAGTGGCTGGCTGGGAAATGAGGGAGGAGCAAAAAAAATAAATAAATGTAATCCCCGAGCCACTTTTTAAACTAGTGAGCACACCCCACATTAAAATATGGAACACTGGTACCCACATACTGGCATATCATTTTACTTTACAAAGGTTGGTACCACCCTAGGCATTAGGATGTATACCTGGCTCATTATCTATAGGAAGAGAGGGGTGGGGGTACAAGAACAAAACACCATGAACCTAGTGTAAACATTACAACCCAGGTCCTGGGTGGAGGCTGCTAGGCACTCTGTTGCCCATCCTGTGTAACTTGCCTCTCAATGCCTGTGTTTTCCTGAGGGTATTGCTGACTTTGCCTGTAGGCATTTGTTGTACGTGCCGGTACCACATAGTTATCTACCTCTTGATGTAATCTATGAGCCTGATGCTCTTGTTTGTACCTAGCTAGCTTAATGTCCGTTGTTATGTACCTTTGTTATGCTCCCCATGCCTGTACTAAGTTGCTATTCTATCTCTCGTTCTAATCATTGTTCCTGTTGCTCTTGTATGAACCCTGTCTGCCTGATGATCATAATGTACCTCTTGATGTAACCTGTGTTCTGATTCTTTGTATGCACCCTGTCTGCCTGATGCTCTGGTATGTACAATTGTAATCCTCCCTGGTCACACCTGAAAATAGGCACTTAGCAGTCTAGTGTGCTTACCTGGTAAACAAAAGAAAATAAATAAATAAATAAATATGCTAGATCTAACCTGCTGGGGGTGGGGGGGTGCAGTAAATCCAACAACTAGAAGCAATAATCAGAATGTCCACAACAGTAACTGGGGTTGTGCAGTGTGGCTTTATTCAACAGATGGAAATTGAAAGCGGAAATGGACCCCCAAAGATCAGTACTAGGCAGGACAGGTACATTTCATAAACTCTCCTTGCATGCAGTACAGTTCATGAACACACAAAATAATTTTTTTTTTCCAATTTCCCCATGGTGCATGTAGTGGACACCTGGCCACGCATCCGATCATTTTCCTCCCATTAGTGCCGTTTAGTGAAACTCAGCCACACACTCGGAACTCTTCTACGAACATAGGTGTAATTATGTGAAACTCAGCCACACACCTTAACCTGCAGCACTGACACTTGCTCAGGTAAAACTGGTGCCCTTTACAAACCTGGAAGCCCTGCCTTGTAAGCACTTAGATGGCGTTCCTCCCACTCTGTGCCCCAACTGACAGTTTCTGCCATTCTTCAGGATTACACCAATGTAACCCCCATTTCCCACTGAAATGCTAGAGGTACCACACTTTAAATCTGTCACTCACTGGGGTGATCAAAGAACAAACTGCACTCTCCTGGGTGAACAATTGAATAGAACATTCACTCTCCTGGGTGAAGAGTTTAACAGAACATTCACTCTCTTGGGTGAACTAGGGGCACTAACAGGTGTGATCCAGCCTTATCTATGGGCACACACACACCCAGACTATGAGTCCCCTAAAGTATGTGGAGATCTTGTCTCCTAGAACAGTACTCACAAATGGTTGTCCCGTCCACTGGCCATGGAACAACAAAAAGGCATTCTCCTGGGTAGCAAATCAAACATTCTCTCAAAGTCCTTTCCTAGGCAGCTGAAACATACACAGAATCTTCAAGGGAATGCCCCTGAGACCACTGAGAACAAGCAGTTCCTTCCACTTCACTGGGAGTAGAAATCAGGAAATTCTGCTATAGCATTGGTCTCCACCACTTCACTAGAAGCTGGAAATGACACTCCACTAGGGTGGGAAATGCTGGGCCTTCACCTCAGAGCCCAACTGGCAGTCCTTCTGCCACTCACCTCCTCACTCAAGATCTAACTTCAACTAACTGAACATTAAAAGCTCCCCAGAGCAGCTGTCCACAGTGTGGCTTATGCTGCTGTGAGAGTTCTGACTGACCTAATCATTCTTCCCTCAGGCTAGCTGAGTAAACAATGATGTCATTATGTAAGAAGACTCTAATGAGCTCACTACCAGCTGCCTGCTATGTTCCCAACAATAATACTGGTAGGACTCTAGTAACCCCAGGGGACTGGGTGGTTACACTCACAATGACCAGATCACTGGCTGTCTGCAGCCAGTACACGGCCTAGTACCAGGCCATCCTACCTGCGTTCTCCCCGTGGGAAGGGTTGCGCAACTCCTTCCCTACCATGTGCCAAGCACTGGCAGGTAACACTAAAGGATGGAGGCCCACTGAAGAAACTTCAGTTCCTATCCTACTACTGTACTATCTATGGATTCTCAGTGGCTCCAAGAAACTTCCTCAAGCATGTCCCACCAGACAGCATTGGTGACCCCTATATCTGGAGTAAGGACCACCAACCTGCCTTCCCCTCCAGCCTTCTTGGGAAAATCTATCTGATCTATGCTACCTATCAGGTGCCCAAACCCAAAAAACATTTTACACTAACACACCTGTAAAATGAAAAGAGGTTAGACATTTTACTACATAGTTACACAAACCTAACAACTCTACCAAAAGAGGACTCCAGTGAGTCCCACAAAATCCTTTTCAGGTCTTCTTGTTTTCTTCCAGGAACACCTGCAAAAACAAAACACTGCAAAAACACATTTCTGCACACAACCACAACCTGTAAAGCCAAAAACAGTGATCAAAACCCTCCCACTGGATACTGCACAAGCCCCAAAAGCAGTGTTTTGAAAGATTTTCTACAAAAGTACAACATTAGAAAACATAAAAACATTTGGGGGAAGGGGTCCCTGCAAAGTCTGAGACTAAGGAAGAGTCCACAGTGTTGAGGCACTACAGAAAGAGTCTCTCCTAGGCCGGAGCCTGCTAAAGCACAGTTCTGAAACAGGCACAAGGCCTACAAGCACTGCAGTCTAGATGGATAGTCTGTTGGAAATTACAGATCTTACTTCGAGAGGGTTCCTGCAGTAAGTCATAACATGTAGGACTGCATCCCCTGGCATCAGGTCCGCATGGCAAACTTTTCTAGCAATGTCTGGTGGGGGACCGCCCACCTGACGTCACGTGACAGATGTCAGCATGACCCTATATAGTGGGCAGGACCCACGCCCACCTTCCAGTTCTTTCTCGCTGTCAACCTGCACTGGAACCTCACAGTAAACTTTGCTCAGTTGATCACCATTTTCTACTCTTAATTTCTTGATTTCAGTCCACTTTTTCAGCCCGTTTATGTCTTCTCCACCTACGACTCCAAAGGCTAAGAAGAAGTATGACAAGTGTGGGATGCAAATCCCCCACAAAGACAGTCATCGTTGCTGCCTCTTCTGCCTAGGCCAGAGCTAGGACAATGCGGCACATCCTGATTGCAAGCCCTTCAACCAGGCCATACGCAAATGACAACAGCAGGCTCAGGAGGCCCACTTTCTCAAGTCCAGAATGGCCACCCTTGAGAAGGAGATGCAGAAATTGAGGGACACCGCTTCTTCTCTCTCATTGGAGTCAAAACAGAAGAAAAAGAAGGACAAAGAGAGGCACAGGGAATGGGAGCATTTGGAGGACCGGGACCGAGTCTCCTTCCGTAAGCCTTCGACCAGCAAGGCTGTTTCCCCACCGCCTACCCTCATGGTGATCCAGGCCACATCGGGGATGCCCTCCAGTTCTTCTGCTGCCTTTCACCCTATATCTACCAGTAAGTCATCTGCCGGCTCCTCCGGCGAATGCCCAGTTGTCACCGGTAAGTCAGACCCTGGCTCCTCGGGGCCCGCCCGACAGTCAATAAGTCAGACTCCCTCCAGCAAATGGAAGCCCGCCCAACGTTGACCGATAAGCCAGTCGAGGATTCTCCCATCCTCCACCCGGTCCCTCTTTCATCCGGTCAGTCAGTCATCCGAGCCTCGTGTGACCGCTCATACGTTGCTCACCCGTCGGAGGCTGACACCTTTACTCCCGACGCCCGGTTGAGCGTACTGACCTCTCTGAGTCAGCCCCCCCAAGGCCCTCCTAGATGAGAGCCTTTCTCTCCACCTCCCCCGGTGGAGCCTCCTACACCAGACCCTATATTGGGACAGAGGAGGAAGAGGGACCCCTGGACATGGTCTTTTCCTGTCCCACTCCAGTGGTAGTCCCCCAGGTCACTCCCCGGGATGCCGGTCCAGGGTTAGCTGCACCAGATCTCTTATTTTCCAGGGCTCCTGGCTTCTTGCCTCGATGCCAGGTCCAGTCTCAACCCAGACGTCGGGGCCCCTTCCATCAGCAGCTCCCTCCCTGGTGCACAGAGTGCTGCTGGATCTCTCTTGTCACCTCCCTCTGTCAGGGCCTTCGCTCCAGTCCCTGATGCAGGGTCCAACAATGCCTGGTCTGACATCTGAACCCCCGATGTCGTCCATTCTGACATCTGCTTTCCTGACTTCGGCCGTCCCCAAAACGGCTATTCTGACGTCAACCATCCTGATGCTGGATTTTCCCTGGCCTTTCTAGGCCACCAGAGCAAGCTCCCACATCTGGTTTCCCTCTTTTTCTGGGCACAAGATGCCAGCTTTTCCACCATCGGGTCCGGTGATGGGCTCTTTCTCCCAGGCTTTCTACCCTGGATATCAAAACCCTGGTTTCCCCTATTACCAAGGGTACCCCCCTTATCTATATCTGGCTTTGGGCTCTCACTTTTATCATCCTCCACCCACCCCTCCTCCACCTCCTCCTTCATCCCCTCAGCAGGACATCCAATCTGTGATACAGTCCTGGTGGAAGCACCTCAGATCTCAGCTGGTCTGTGACCTAGAATGTAGGCTACCGGGCCCAGCAGTCATCCCTCCCTGTTCCTCATTGCCTGCCAGCCTCCTGTCCTCCACGGTGCATATTTCTGGTGTCACCCCTCAGGAGATCACCCTGCTGGACTTCAGAACCCCTGAGGGAGAAGATCCCCCAGATTCAGACCATGATACCTCCGAGTCCTCTTCAGACAAGCCTTCATCCCCTCCCAAAGGCAAAGAATCACCCAATTCTCCTCTGGAGAATCTCTCCTTCAGTGAACTTCTCCGCATTATCCAACACTCTAATGGTTGGAACATGGAGGAGCAAGATTCTAAGAGAAAGTGTCTAGCAGAGCATCTAGACTTGGAGACTGTCTTCCCCATCCAGGTCCCCCCCTTGGACAGCTCCACACGAGGGCCTCACTACTACTATATGATAGTTACCACACTCCATTCCGTCCGTCCCCCATAAAGTAGACCAGATTTATCATTCACCTGAGAGTGTTTCTTTTCTGGATTCCCAACCTGAGGTGGACTCCATTGTAATAGTCTCAGCTCATGATCGCTCGGCCACCCCGAAGCACATGAGCACCTCTCCTCTGGATAAGGAATTCTGACAACTAGATCAGTTTGGGAAGAAACTATTCTTCAGTCACATGCACCCTCTGTTCCCTAAACTATGTGACACACATGGTTTCTTTCCACAAGACTACCATGGCCAAGCTCAAAGCCCACATTCAATCCCTGGAGGACTCCAAGCTTAAAGAGGAACTCTCGAAAGAGCTTCGCCTGTCTAAAATCTCTTGCAAGCATGCGCTTAGGTCCACCTACAACTCTGTGGATGTGGTGACTCATTCCTCTGCCACTGCGGTTTGCCTCAGGAGGCATGCTTGGTTGCGGATCACGGGACTTTCTGCCGATGTCCAAGCAGTGATTCAGGATGCCCCCTTCCAGGAATCTATCCTGTTCAAGAGAGATACAAAAGATATGATTACTGGCCTCCAAGACAGCAGTCAGACCCATAGATCAGTCAAGTCTATGTACCGATCAGGCTCTCAAAAAAAGTATCCCTCTCGGCATCAGCTCAAACGTCAGGGGAAATAGCCTGCCTCTAGATGACAGACCAAGAGGTGAGCCACAGGTTCCTCTTTCACTTCTCCCCAGCCTCAAAGACTCAAAGAGCGGCAGAAGGGTCCCAACCCCTCCCTCGTCCCTCAGCTTCCTGACTCGCACTGCCCTCCCCTTCCTCCATGTCTAGATGCGGAGCCAGTGGGAGGCAGGTTCACCCACCATGTGCAGGAGTGATGGGCCATCACTTCAGATGCATGGGTCCTGCAACTCATTTCCAGAGGACACACCTTGGAGTTTCTGGAGTTTCCTCCAGACTCTCCTCCAGGTCGCTCGTGTTACTCCCCACACCAGGTTCCTCTGGGCGAGGAGGAACTTAGAGCACTAAGGCAGAAGGCAGCCATAGAACCAGTTCCTCTGTCTCAGAGGGGAAAGGGGTTTTATTCCCAGTTTTTGCTGGTCCAAAAAAAGATGGGTGACCTCAGACCCATCCTGGACTTCAGCAGACTGAACCTTTTTGTCGAATACAAAAGGTTCTGCATGTTGACTGTGCAGAGCCTTCTACCCCTTCTGCAGAAGAACCATTGGCTTTGTGCGCTGGATATGCAGGATGCTTACCTGCATATACCGGTGTTCCCAGGCCATTGCTGATTCCTGCATTTTTACTTCCAGGAGGAGCACTTCCAGTTCACAGCCCTTCCCTTTGGTCTCTCCTCGGCACCCAGGGTCTTCACCAAGTGCCTAGCAGTGGTGGCAGCGGCCTTCTGCCATCAGGGTGTAGCAGTGTTCCCCTACCTGGACGATTGGCTCTTGATGGCCCCATCCAGGGACAGCCTTCTGGATTCCTTCTCCTCACTCTGGCCTTTTTTTCTTGATGGGGATCATGGTCAGCCTCCTGAAGTCATCCTTGACTCCCTCTCAGAATCGCCTTCCTGCCCCCGGACAGGGTGGAGGCTATCTGGGAGCAGGTCAATCTAGTTGTTTCTTCCAGATTTCTTCCGGCCAGGGTGTTGTTACCTCTCCTAGGCCTGATGGCAGCATCCATCTCCATGGTCCCCTTAGCCAGGTTACACATGAGGATCACACAGTGGACAGTACGTGTCCAGTGGGATCAGCGCTCTGATGACTTGGACCATCCTGTTCTGGTGTCCAGTGCACTCAAGAGGGTTCTCCTCTGGTGGCAAGACCCTCTGAATCCATCTTGAGGGCTTCCTTTCCAAAGTACCCAACTGCTTTGGACCCTCACCACAGACACCTCCAGTCTGGACCGGGGAGCTCACCTGGGGGACCATCAAACTCAGGGTTGGTGGTCCCAGTTGGAGATGTCACTCCATATAAACATTTTGGAGATGAGGGCAGTCCTTTATGCCCTTCAGGCTTTTCAGCCCATCCTATCGAGAGGAACACTGCTGGTCCAGATGGATAACATGTCGGTGGTCTGGTATATCAACAAGAAGGGAGACACCCGGTCATACCCCCTGTGCAGGGAGGCAATGCAGGTGTGGAGCTGGGCAGTCCAGCACAACTTGCTTCTCACAGCCGTGCACGTTTCAGGTGTTCACAACGTCCTGGTGGACAGCATCAGTCGGACGTCGTCTCTCGCTCACGAATGGGAAATAAGTCAGGAAGTAGTAGACTCTCTGTTTTGGCGATGGGATCATCCAGAAATAGATCTGTTTGCCTCCCCATCCAACGCTAAACTTCACAGTTTTTGCTTGCTCATTCCAGAACCTGGTGCTTTCTGGCATGACGCATTGTCACTATGTTGGACAGGGAAGTTCTTGTATGCCTTCCCTCCATTTCCCATTCTGCAGAGGGTGCTCCTCAAGCTTCAAGCAGAGGGGGCTTGGATGATCCTCATAGTTCCCCTCTGGCTGAGGCAAATTTGGTTTTCACTAATGCAGCAGCTTGTAGTGGAATCCCCAGTTCCCCTCCCGCTTCAACATGATCTGTTGACACAGGATCAGGGCAAGTTGGTGCATCTGGAGCTCAGAACCCTGCATCTTCATGCGTGGTTCCTTCAGACATAGTAAGGTCACACTTTGGGGTCTCGCAGAAGGTTGCTCAGGTCCTGGTGGAAGCTAGGAAACCCTCCACCAGGTCCACTTATGCGATGAAATGGAAGCGTTTTTCCATCTGGGCGGCATCTAAGGGCTGGGATCTCTTTACTTGCTCGGCTCCACTGATTATGGAATATCTATTGCACCTGTCTGATTCTGGCCTGTCTTACTCCTTTCTTAAGGTCAACTTGTCAGCTGTTTCTGCCTACCATACGTTAGTGGACGGGAAGCCTGTTACCCAGTTGGAGGTCTCTAAAACCTTTTTGAAAGGGATCCTCCATCTAAAACCCCCTATTCACAATCCCACCCCACCTTGCAACTTGAATTTTATGTTAGAGAAGCTTACTCTTCTTCCTTTCGAATCAGCGGTAAGCTGTGAAATGCGCTACCTATGTTGGAAAGTGCTCTTTTTGGTTGCTATTACTTCTGCTCATAGAATTTCCGAGCTTCAGGCCCTGATACATAAGGAGGCTTATTTGATTTTTCACAAGGACAGGGAGGTCCTACGTTCAAATCCTAAGTTTCTTTCTAAGGTGGTTTCTGAATTCACCCTGAACCAAATGGTCGAACTTCCAGTCTATTACCCAGTTCACTTGAATAAGGGTGAGGCTCTCCTTCACACTTTGGATGTACATAGGATTCTGAGATATTACGACCACTGGACCAAAGAATCCAGAAAGTCTGACCAGCTTTTTGTCTCCTTTGGCCCCAGATCCCTGGGGTTGGCAGTCTCTAAGCAGTGCCTATCCAAGTGGCTCACTATCTGCATCCGCTTCTGTTATCAGCAGTACAGCAAACCTCTTCCGGGTGAGGTCAGAGGTAATTCTACTAGGGGCATGGCTACCTCTACAGCTTTCCTCAGGAATGTTTTTGCAGTAGAGATTTGTGCAGCAGAAACCTGGAGTTCAGTCCATACCTTCACGAAGCATTACAGTCTGGACGTTGCCTCTAGGTGTAGGGTCGGGTTTGGCCTAGCCGTACTGCAGGGCCTACTGTCTTAGGCCGGTCCTGATCTGTTTTCCAGTTGCTACTCCTCCCCTGATTCTCTCAAGCTTTCTGAGAGTGACTGCTTTGGATTCAGTCCTACATGTTGTGACCTACTGCAGGAACCCTCTTGAGGTAAGATAGTGCAGTTACGTAAGAACTTACCGTAACAGTAGATCTTCGAGAGAGGTTCCTGCAGTAGGTCATCTTTTCCCTCCCTCCTTCCCCCAGTTTCTGCATTTCTTTCAGCTTATTCCAAATTGGGCTCCAGGATTTCCATCCTTTCTCCTGTCTCCTCCTCCTTGGATCTTCAGTGGGAGAACTGGAAGGTGGGCGCGGGGACCACCCACTATATAGGGTCATGCTGACGTCCATCACGTGATGTTGGGTGGGCAGTCCCCCACCAGACATTGCTAGAAAAATTTGCAGTGAGGTCCTGATGCCAGGGGATGCAGTCCTACATGTTATGACCTACTGCAGGAACCTCTCTTGAAAATCTACTGTTACAGTAAGTTTTTACATAACTACTTTCCATGGATATTTTCAATTGCAGGTAAACAGTCAAATTAAAAATGAAGAATTTCTTACCAGTTCTAGGTGACAAAAGGATGTCAACATCACTTCTCTAGATCTTCGGCCTGATGAACTTCGGCTGCTGGGTAGATGAAATCTTTGAATCAGATGCTTCCACGACCTCCTACTGGACCAGGACTGGAAATCTTCTCCAACTGCTGGGCTGATGAACCTGGATGTTGCCACAGATGAAACTGAATGCTGCTGGAGCCAAACCTGGATGCTGCTGCAGATGAATCTGGATCACCAGAAGAAAGGTACCTCCATCCCGGGTTGCTGCTTCTTTGGCGGCAGATGACCGAGCTGGCATGGTTGCATTCACTTTTGGCAAGTGGGCACAATTTCACAGGAATGGCACCAAATTCAGGGGTAGTACCATTCAGGATCTGGGGCATAAACTGTCACCCCATCTGGATGCACCATAGGAACATTGTAGAATGTCTCTTGGCCAGCTCTGTCCACTACTCTCACACAGCTAAACAACAAGGTTCTGTCATGCTTCCAGAATTACAGTCTCTCATTACACACTTTAATCCAGTCCCATTTGTTTACTCTTGGGTGCAGGTTGGCACAAGCTTCCTCCCACAACCAGGCATGCCTGTCTTTCTCAATTTCTTCCCATATCTGCCGAGGGTAGAAAGGGTATGGAGGTCCATACTTGGCCACGGCTCACCTATGAACAATTCTCTCCTCTTTGTTGCTTTTAACTAACTCCAATCCAGAAGCATGGCCTGGGGGTGGCCAGTCCTGGTTGAGCTAGTTATGAACACTTAGTGCAGAGCAAAAGCAGTCCACCTCTGCACTCAGGGGAAAATTTCTTGAGCCTTCCTCCACACAGTCATCGGAAGGCACCATGAAAGCCAATGCCAATGGCGACTCATTAGGTCCCACTGCAACTTCTTCCTCATCCACACATTCTGTCTAGGAGCTGGCGATTGCACCAACCCCCAAAATTGTCCACTCTCCACTGTCCTCAGAGGCACTGGCCTCCCAACAAAACTCTTCCTCCACCTCGGACTCTCCCATGAGGCTTGGATTTGGGCCTTCCACCCATGGATGTACTGACCCTGCTTTTGCAGCATCCAACTCCACCTTCTGTGGCATGGAACACTTAACTTCCTCTGGGCCTTGCAAAGCATCAATACAGACAATGTCCAAGAACTCCTTTACAAACTCTATGGGATCTCTCTTACTGCACCCAGCCTGTTGCTGTTGTTCCGATTCAACCGGGCCCTCTGCCTGTATCTAAGTTGGAGCTAAACGGATGCATTTTGTTTTAGCTACCATTGTGACACCTGACATGCTCATCCCAAATCACATTCTACAGTCTGCAATGTGAAATTGGCAAAACATCTCTTCCTGGCTTTAGGCATACTACACACACATTCACCGGATAGTTCGGCAAAGCTACATTGGGGGGTGCTGATGAACAGTCATACAATTTCTGAGAATTAGCTAGTTCTTATTGGGCTACCCACGCCCTGGTATGGAGCGGGTAGTGAGGGGGTTTCCTGTGCCATGTTCTGCAAATTAAACACACACGTCCCAAAATTACTATTTTTGCAAGCACTGTGAGATTTGGTTTTAACAAACTGGAAAAGTTAGCTAACAGGCTACCTGGCTGCTGCAATTGTATTCCACAACACGTAGCAAGAAACCATTTGAAACTTTGTTTCGGGTTTGAAAACACTGGTCTAAAATGGGGCTGCTTTGTTTACATTGCTGGCTACCTCCCAACATGGCGACTGCAACTCTGCATCACACTCAGTATAGAATTGCTAGTATTCTGTTTGAATCTTTTGCATTTCAGCTGATTTTCTCAAGCACGAGTTCACTTTACTTTTTCTCAGTCCATTACTTTACTAGCAATTGGACTAGACTAGAGGGATCATTTGTCTTAAAGTTCACTTTCTTTGAAAACAGTGCTTCCACACACACAGTCCAAGATTTAAATGTTCACAAAAGTCTCTTTTTCAGTACTTTTGCTGCATTTGCTCAAGTTCTTACACAGTTTTCTGACCTTAGCACCACAGTCATTTACTTTTGCACAGGGTTCTTACAAGCAGTAGCTGGTTTTCACCATCAATGTAATACAGCCTGCTGCCGACTCAAGGAAGGCCTCTGGGGTGAAATGGGCTGGCGGTCCCGCTGATCATAGCTACGATCACCTCAATCACTCTCCAATCAGTCAGAATATGGGTTGAGCCCGGTTTAACTGCAAAAAGTTAGAAAAAACTGCTGATACAGAAGTTCTTCTGCTGTAAGCGATTCCTCCTGCCGGCTGCACGAACTACACGCTGCTAGCACACTGCATGGCTGCACCTCCATGAATGTTCCACAATGCTGAGACTCAGGCAAGGGTGGGGCTTAAGTGCACTGGGACCAATCACATGACGTCTTGCAAATGAGATGTCTCTCTGTCAGCTGAACTCCTGCATGGTGATTGTCAAGAAGGCAAAATTTAAATTGCAAACTGTCACTTTTTACCTCGGCTTGAAATTTCAGTGGGGCAAGCATTTTAAGGCATTTTCACTCAGTGCATTTTCCTTAGCTACTTCCCCAACTTTCACTGTACACACTTAAAACTTTCTGAGCACTTAGAAAACATTGTCTTTTAAGTCCACAAATACTTTTCTCTGGAAATTTTCAACTTTTAAAAAGTTTTTAAGTACTTTTACTACAAGGCGAGGACAATCATCTCTCAGTCCACATTTTCAAGGTAAACACACAAGCAGCAAATTTTTCCTCTTTCTTTTCAACAGAAACTCAGGTAGCAAAAGACTTTCAGGTGGCATTTTTCTTGGCACAACTTTGCTTTCTGGTAAAACGATTTTCTGTTTGGGTGCACCACCACCAGACAGGAAGATCCTAGACATACCCTCAGCAATGCCTCTCACCCCAAACATATTTCCTCTGGACAAGCCACATATTTTCTTTAACTCTTGCCCAAATTAAATATCACCAGACGAGCCCCCATTTTTTGTGGCTCTCATGCAAACAAAATATCCACGGACAAGCCCCCATTTTTTGTAACCCCCAAACCACTTTTTATGTTGCTTGCGCACATGCACAAGAAACATGTTGTGACAGCTTGCCCACAGAAGCAGGTTGTGGAGGTGTGGCACTGTTATGGCCAATACCCCCACTGCCTTTGGAAGTCTGGCCCGCATTCCCCAGTGGAGTGGCACGCTGCTGCTGACATTAGTTCAGCCAGCATGCTACTACCTTGAAACATTTTAGCCACTGCAATCAGGGGCTGCCTCATCATTGCAGCATCATCCGCTGCAATGAGGGAGTGACCCCTCATTGCAGGGCTTTCCGACGGAGCGCCCAATCCCTGTCAGTGTCAGTCCCCCCTTCCCCTTGCAAATGGGGGAGCCCACTCCCTGTTGGCATAAGTTCCCCCTCACTTTCATCCTGTGCTAAGAGAGTGCCCAATCCCCCTCAGCTCTTGTGTCCCCCCCTTTGGTATATACCAAGGGGGGTGCCCAATCCCCCGTCGGCTACAGATTTCCCCCCATAAAACACTCAGGTGGCATGCTGGGAGCCCACTCCAGTGTGGTAAATGCTCCTGAAAAAGGAAAACCATCCCACAATTTTTTTTTAAACATGTTAGAAAAGAAAATGGTCCCTCGAGGTCTCCCTTCCCTCCCCAACCCACGCCCACCCTTTGCGTGCCCTGCCTCCCCCACACCCTCACCAAATACTTACCTCCGGAGCCTGGCACGACAATCTTCGGTGGACCGGGAACACGTCTGCACTCTTCAAAGCCGACTGCGAACTGAGGAAATGCCGGTAAGCTGTATAATGGCATAAATATGTTTTTTTCAACTTTGGTGCATATCTCAGGCATTTTTGGGAATTTTGGCATCACATTTTTAACATGGGGTTATTGGGACCCCTCCTCATGCATTCAGCCACTATCATGGTGTTATTCAGTCCCAAAAGGTGATTCGTGGTCACTCGTGGAATCACCTTTCAGGACCAAGTAATGAAACGACAGTGCCAGTGTTCATGAGGTGGGCTCTCAAGAAGCCTATGTTGCAAATTTGTGGGAAAAACCAAAAATTACTGTTTTACAAGCGCAGTGTTGCACAGTTGCTACGCATGCTCGTAACTTCGCAAATTTGCAATATTTTCACCCAGATTTTCAACATTGGCAGTTTTCTGCACCTCCTTATGAACAGTACAGTTTTCATTTTTCATTTCCTGGCCGAAATGTGTTTTCGCACTTGCGGCGCAGAATAGCGCAGTCGCTGTGGGAAATCAGTGTTTGGGACACATTAAGAAACTCACAGTGACACTGTTCAAGAGCAGAGGTCCTAAAATGCCTATGTTGAAAATTTTGTGATGAAAGTCCATAAAATGACTGTGATTCGAGCGTGCATTGCGCAGTTTCCATGCACCCTTGTAACTTCGCAAATTAGTAATATTTTCACGCCAGATTTTCAACACTGGCATTCTGTCACACCTCCTTATGAACAGTGTAGCTGTCATTTTTCACATCCTGGCCAAAATAAGTTTTCCCCTTCCAGAGCAGAATAGCGCAGTCGCTTTGGGAAATCAGTGTTTGGGACAGATTAAGATCGAGTGAGAGAGGGGGAGTGACTGAGCTCAACTGAGCTCTGGCGGGACTGCTCCAGATTTTGTTGTGGGCAGAAAAAGGTGCCAACACAGGCAGGTGCCCAGTACAAAAGGGCAGCCTGCAGCGCCGGGAGAAACAATGAGCGAGTGAGGGAGGAGGAGGAGGAGGAGTGAGCGACCTCAAAGGAGCTCTGTTGGGACTGCTGTGGATTTCTTTGTGGGCAGAAAAAGGTGTCAGTGCAGGCAGGAGCCCAGTACAAAACGGCAGCCTGCAGCGGCAGGAGAAGCAGAACGAGCGAGTGAGAGAGGAGGAGTGAGCGACCTCAATGGAGCTCTATCGGGACTGCTGTGGATTTCTTTGTGGGAAGAAAAGGGTGCCAATGCAGGCAGGAGCCCAGTACAGAAGTGAAGTCTGCAGCGCTGGGAGAAATGGAATGAGTGAGTGAGAGAGGGGGAGTGAGTGAGCTCAGCAGAGCTCTGTCGGGACTGCTGCAGATTTCTTTGTGGGCAGAAAAAGGTGCCAGTGCAGGCTGGAGCCCAGTACAAAAGGGCAGCCTGCAGTGCTGGGAGAAACAGAATGAAAGTGGTTGAGAGAAGGGGAGTGAGCGAGCTCAACGGAGCTATGTCAGGACTGCTGCAGATTTCTTTACGGGCAGAAAAAGGTGACAATGGAGGCAGGAGCCTGGTACAAAAGGGCAGCCTGCAGTACCAGGAGAAACAGAATGAGTGAGTGAGAGAGGGGGAGTGAGCGACCTCAACGGAGCTCTGTTGGGACAGCTGTGAATGTCTTTGTGGGCAGTAAAAGGCGCCAACACAGGCAGGAGCCCAGTACAAAAGAGCAACTTGCAGTCCTGGGAGAAACAGAATGACTGAGTGATAGAGGGGGAGTGAGCGAGCTCAACGAAGCTCTGTTGGGACTGCTGCAGATTTCTTTGTGGGCAAAAAAAGGTGCCAATGCAGGCAGGAGCCCAGTACAAAAGGGCAGCCTGCAGCTCCGGGAGAAACAGAAAGAGTGAGTGAGAGACGGAGAGTGAGCGAGCTTAACGGAGCTCTGTTGGGACTGCTGTGGATTTTTTTGTGGGCAGAATAAGGCATCAATGCAAGCAGGAGCCCAGTACAAAAGGTCAGCCTGCAACGTCAGGAGAAATAGAATGAGCGAAAGAGAGGGGGGGGAGTGAACAAGCTCAGTGGAGCTCTGCCGGGACTTTAGAGTTGCACCCCCTCCCGACCAGGGTCCTCTGTGGTCCTATATTACAGCAGGGTCTCTGGAGTGGACACAAAGCAATAATTGGATACTTTTAGGATTGCTGTAATAATACAGATTTAGTTGCTCTGTTTATTTCTCTAACTCATTTAAGTACTGAGCTATGCTGTTATGCTTGCTGTAATAATACAATGGATGTCTTGGGGGCGTTCTTAGTTCTTAGGCATGGTACTTTCACTTCCAAATACCTAAACAGCACATATAAGCAAGCAACATTCGGCATTGACAAATGCTTGTTAAACCCCCCATTAAAATCTGGAACACTGGTACTCACATACTGGCATACCATTTTACTTTACAAAAGGTTGGTACCACCCTAGGTGTTAGGATGTATACCTTGCTCATTTTCTAGAGGAAGAGAGGGATGGGGGTATGAGAACAAAACAACATGAACCTTGTGTAAACATTACAGCCCAGGTCCTGGGTGGAGGCTGCTAGGCATATGCAAGATCTAATCTACTGAGGGAGCCCCAGTAAATCCAACAACCAGAAGCAATAATTGGAATGTCCAGAACAGTAACAGGGATTGTGCAGTATGGCTTTATTCAAACAGGTGGAAATTTTAAGTAGAAGTGGACCCCCAAGGGTCAATAAAAGGCAAGAACACACAAAATATATGTTTTTTTCCCAGTTTCCTCATGATGCATTTAGTGGACACCTGGCCACGCACCCGGACATTTTCCTCTCATGAGTGCCATTTAGTGAAACTCAGCCACACACTCGGAACTCTTCTATGAACATAGGTGCAATTATGTGAAACTCTGCCACACACCTTAGTCTGCAGCACTGACACTTGCTCAGATAAAACTGAGGCCCTTTATGAACCCAGAAGCCCTGCCTTGTAAGCACTTAGATGGCGTTCCTCTACCCTGTGCCCCAACCAACAGTCTCTGCCATTCTTCAGGGTTACACCATTGAAACACCCATTTCCCACTGAAATGCTTGTGGTCCCACTTTAAATCCATCACTCACTGGGGTGACCAAAGAACAAACTGTACTCTCCTGGGTGAACAGTTTAACAGAACATTCACTTTCTTGGGTGAGGAGTTTAACAGTACATTCACTCTCCTGGGTGAACTAGGGGCACTGATAGGTATAATCCAGCCTTATCTATGGGCGCACACACCCCAGACTATGATTCCCCTAAAGTATGTGGAGATCTTGTCTCCTAGAACAATACTCACAAATGGTTGTCCCGTCCACTGGGCATGGAACAACAAAATGGCATTAATAACAGACTCTCAAAATCCTTTTCAAGGCAGCTGAAACATGCACAGAACCTTTAGGGGATTGCCCCTTGAGACCACTGAGAACAAGCAGTTCCTTCCACTTCACTGGGAGTAGAAATCAGGAAATGGTCTCTACCACTTCAATGGAAGCTGGAAATGACACTCCACTAGGGTGAGAAATGCTGGGCCCTCACCTCAGAGCCCAACTGGCAGTCCTGCTGCCACTCCACCTCCTTACTCAAGATCTAACTGCAACTAACTGAACATTCTAAGCTCCCCAGAGCAGCTATCCACACAGTGTGGCTTATGCTGCTGTGAGAGTTCTGAATGACCTAATCATTCTTCCCTCAGGCTAGCTGAGTAAACAATGATGTCATTATGTAAGAAGACCCTAATGAGCTCCCCTACCAGCTGCCTACTACCTTCCTAAGATAATACTGACAGGATTCTAGTAACCCCAGGGGACTGGGTGGTTACATAAATAAAAAAAAAAAAAAATAAATAAAGTAACTGGAAAACCAGCCATTACTGGAGATCACTGGGAGTGGGCGACTGCTCTTCACAGGTGGAGAAACAGATATGAGCAATGGCCAGAGTGGAGCATGGATGCAGAGTTTGAACCTTGTGACAGGGTGGAATAGGACCCTGTCCCAGTTGAAGAAAGTGTTTAAATGCAAGGGTCTATACTCTCCTTTTCCTGTCTCTTGTCTGTCTGGTTGCGCAACCAGATTTTCCTGTGAGACCTAGGATTTGATCACTCCGACAGTCTTGCAGTTGTCTGCGTCTCACTGTCCCTCAGTCTCCCTTGTTGTCTGTCTTTTTCTCCCTTGTATATCTGCTGATATAAAAATATATGCAAATCATTGTATGGAAATGTAACTAATATTGGGATCCCTTTTGTTTAGAAATTATATAGTGTTATTTTTGAAATGTATATACAGTAAATGTGGTTTGAGATGATTGCAAAAAGCTTTGGTAACTCAACAGGTTACCTGAGGGCAAGTTTTAAGCCTTTTGCAGAAGAGATGGGAAAAGGGGGCCTCAGCCCAGGAACACTGTGTTCCTGCCTTGCACCTGCCTGAAACATACATGAACAGGATGCTTGTTAAGAATGGGGGTTGGAAGGACTTATAAGAGAGCTGAGCTGCAATTGGATGTAAGATGGACATAGAGATTGAAGAAAAACTCAGATGGATCCTCTGTTTCTTTGGCCTTTGTAAATAGTTATACCGAACAAGTTTATTTTTTTACGTTACTGCTAGTGTAAATAAATATTTTGGTGAATTCTAAAGCTGCTCATGGTTTTTCCTGTGCTTTCTGACCTGTGCCTCGATGACAGATGGTGTTAGCCTATGTGGGATTTTTGCCATGCATACTCTAAGCCAGGAGTTTTGTGCATGGGTACTGGACCTAGTACCAGGGAAGCACAGAGAAAGGTATGGATTCTGCAGCAGCAAGTCCAGGAGTGGATACCAGGAGAATGGCAGCCAAACTAGCAGAGACAGAAGTCGAAGCTGAGATTGTACAGCCAGCACAAGTTATGGAAAAAGAACAGGCAGTAACAGAACCTGAAAGCCTGATGGACTTTTTCAAATGGTGGACTATACAACAAAAAGAGATTGAGAAGCAGAGAGAAAAAGAGATTCAATGTTTAGAAGTGCAGAGGAGAGAAGAGATGCAGCAGAGGAGCAGCAATGGCTGGATGCCTTGCAAGCTATCGAAGGCAGAGGATCTGGCACAGATCCAGATGAGCAACAAAACACAAACAACTTAAAAGCCATTAAACTTACAAAGTTGTGTCCCTCATATGATACTGACACATATCTGGCAACTTTTGAAGGAGTTGCCACAGCTTGCCAATGGCCAAAACAGCAATGGACAATTAGACTGGTACCCTACCTGACAGGGAAAGCCCAACTTGCCTTCAGCAATATGGACACTGCACAGTCAGAAAACTATGACCTGGTGAAAAGTGAAATCCTGAAAGGTATGACATCTCAGGAGAGAGACCTACAGGCAGAGATTTCGAGCTCTGAAGTACAACTCAGTTGACAATCCTTGAGAAGCCTTCACCCAACTCAGAGAACTCCAGATAAAATGGTTCCAACCAGAGAGCAAAACAGTCCCACAGATCATCGACACATTTGCCGTGGAGCAATTCATCAACATCCTGCCTACAGATGTGCAGCTTTGGGTAAAGGAACACCGGCCAGACAATGGGGGAAAAGACTGTTTCTTTGGCCGAGGACTACCAAATGGCCAGACAGATGCTACAGCAGCGAGATAACAGCCAAGCACCAGTAAGACACTCTTTTTCCCATTTAAACTTTCAGCCTGATAAGAACTCTAGTGGGGGTAACAAATCTCTGCCCAAAGGTGTTAGTTGCTAAAACTGTAATAAGCCAGGCCGTACTGCAAGAAACTGCCATAGTAAGGAGAGTGGCACTGGAACAGATTTGTCCTTACCAAACTGGGGCAAGTACTTAACAGATGTGAAGGTGGGGGATAAGACTGTAAAGGGACCCATTGATTCGGGAAGCAGACAGACTCTAGTGCATGTTGAGGTGCTTGGAAAACACTGTGCAAAAGGACCAGGTACTGGTGTCATCTGCATCCACGGGGACACTTGATACTATCCCACCAACCAAGTGACTCTGATCATTGAGGGTGTGTCACACCAAATGAAAGTGGGGGTAACACCTAAGTTACCTCTACCTGTGATTATTGGAAATGACTTTCCAGGATTTACTAAGTTAATCTCAGAGGAACTGAACCCTGCTGTTTCAGCAACTATGGTGACAAGAGCTCAGGCAAAGAAAATTTCAGATGGCGGGGACTCCTTTCCTTTAGCCAATTTTGATTCAGCCTTGTTTGAGCACAGCTTCAAGATCTGAAAATCCAGGAAAGAAAGACAATGCCTGAAGAAACTGTGGCAACAAATGACTGATGGACATAAAGTGTCAACATATGAAAATGCTCAAACTAAGTTGATAATTGATTGTGATTTTCTTTCAGAACAAGCTAACAATGTTTCTCTCCAGGGTTATTTTAAGCAGCTGGGGGCGGACCAATGTTTAAAAAATGTAATGGGTTACTGTACAGAGTTTGGGTTAAACCTCAGACACAGGAACAGACAGAACAATTGTTTATACCACGTAAGTATAGAACAAAGCTATTACAGATAGCACATGATAGTACTATGGCTGGTCACTCATGGAGGGATCGCACCCTTGCCAGATTGCTGTATAGATTTTACTGGCCTGGAATTCATGAATATGTTGCTACCTATTGTAATTCCTGTGCTGAGCATCAGAAAGTAGCCCCAGACCAGTCACTAGAAAAGACAAGATGACCCTGGTGCCCCTACCCTTGATAGATGTGCCTTTTGAGAGAATTCCAATTGATGTGATTGGTCCTTTAGACAAAAGTAAAAATGGTAATAGATTTATCCTGGTAGCATGCTACTATGCTACTCGATACCCAGAAGCAGTTCCAGTGCGTACTGTCACAGCTTCAAAAGTGGCAGCAGAGCTTGCAAAAATTTTCAGCAGAGTGGGCATACCTAAAGAAATTATTACTGATCAGGGTAGTAATTTTGGTGCTGCATTACTCAAGGAGGTGTACAGACTACTAGGTATCACTGCCATAAGAACCTTCCCCTATCACCCACAGACAGACGGTCTTGTTAAGCGTTTTAACCAAACCCTAAAACGCATGTTAAAAAGGTTTGTAAAAAGGGAAGGGAAAGATTGGGACAAATACTTGCCTTGCCTACTTTTTGCTTATAGAGAAGTGCCACAGGGTTTTCACCATTTGAAATGCTGTATGATAGGCAGCCAAGAGGGCCACTGGATGTGATAAAATAAATGTGGGAGGATAACCCCACTCAGAAACGATCTATAACATCTTATATGTGTGTCCTAAGAAAGAAGCTGGCAAACTATGTTGAAATTGCCCATAGTAATCAGGAAGAGGCCCAAAACCAGCAGAAGGTATATTGTGACCATGGGGTAAAAGAAAAAGTTTTTGAGCCAGGTGGAAAGGTTTTGCTACTATTACCTACAACAGAAAATAAACTGTTAATGAAGTGGCAAGGGCCTTATAAGGTTCTTAGACATACTGGCACTGTTAACCACGAGATTGAGACCCCTGACAGGAAAAATCCTGCTAAGATATACCATGCTGACCTCCTCAAGAAATGGGTTGAAAAAATGCCAAAATCTGCTTTGCTAGTTTTACCAGAAACTGATAAGGAAGATATTGATGTAGCTTTTGATAGACTGGAACAAACTGTAACTGCTGATGCTGTAAAGGTGAATGTTTTTTTAACCTCAGAACAAACTGCAGACATTTGTAATGTACTAAAGACATTTAACAGTACTTTTACTACAGTACCAGGCTGAGCAAAAGGGGCTGAGCATGTTATAGGGACAAGGAATGCTCGTCCTATTAGGCAAAAGACATACAGGTTAACAGAGTGGTTAAGAGCTGACGTGGTTAAGGAAACACAACAGGCATTCGTCAATGCTGAATGTTTGCTTGCAGGCATGAGCAGTGGAAGTGCAGGAGTTAGATAGATGCAATATAGGAATGGCAGTGATGTATTGAACTGACACCAACTCCACCCCCACCCTGCAGAGATGGACAGGCATTGGGGTGTGCCTTTGGGTTGTCACCCATAACAGTCATGACATCTCACCTCACCCTACCCTACAGACACTGACAAGTGTCGAGGTGTGCCTTGGGGTATTTGGCTTACACTCACCTCATTCCATAAGGAAATACACTGAAATGGGTGCAGTATAGGAGAATGGTGTGAACAATGGGGACAAAGAGTCCAAGGTGTACCTCAATGTCTGTCACTGGCTGCAGGGGGTGAGGTGGGGTGGAATGGCATAAGCATTGTTGTCGACAATCCCAATTTGCACCCCTGATGAATGTCAGTCCCTACAGGGTACGATGGATGCCTGTCAGACCCTACAGGGTAGGGCGTTATGGTCAGAAACCCTAAGGCCCTGGGCATGACTTGGTATTTTTACTCTAAGTTTTCAACATGAACTTTTTGTGACCCCACTGCATGAACAATGACACTATCAGTTTGTTAGCCGAAAGGTGATTTTGCATAGTGACTGCACCATTAATGCCACAGGTGTGAAAACACATTTCCAACATGAAGTGAAAAATGACAGCTGTACTGTTCATGAAGAGGTGTAAAAATATGGTAATGCTGAAAATCTGGAGCGAAAATATAAACAAACTGGTGAAGTCATGAGCTTGCATAGAAACTGCGCAACGCACACCAGTAATGCAATTATTTGGGGAATTTTTTTACACCAGATTTTTAATATAGGCATTTTGGGACATCCGCTCATGAATAGTGTTACTGTGATTTTCTTAATCTGTCCCGAACACTGATTTCCCACAGCGACTGCACTATTCTGTGCTGAAAGTGCGAAAACACATTTCTGCAAGGATGTGAAAAAATGACAGCTGTACTGTTCATAAGAATGTGTGGGAAAATGCCAATGTTGAAAATCTGGAGTGAAAATATTACAAATTTCTGAAGTTACGAGGGTGCGTATAAACTGCACAATGCACGCTCGTAACACAGTCATTTTATGGACTTTTATGACCAAATTTTCAACATAGGCATTTTAGGACCTCTGCTCATGAACAGTGTCACTGTGATTTTCTTACTCTGTCCCAAACACTGATTTCCCACAGTGACCGCTCTATTCTGCGCTGGATGTGCGAAAACACATTTCAGCCAGGATATGACAAATGACAGCTGTACTGTTCATAAGGAGGTGTGAAAAAATGTCAATGTTGAAAATCTGGAGTGAAAATATTACAAATTCACGAAGTTGCGAGTGTGCATGAAAACTGTGCAACGCACGCTTGTAACAGTCATTTTTGAGAATTATTTCACCAAATTTGCAACATAGGCTTTTTGAGAGCCCACCTCATGAACAGTGACACTGCCTTTTCGTTAATCAGTCCCAAAAGGTGATTCCACGTAGTGACCACAAAATCACCTTTTGGGACCAAATAACCAAATGACAATCACTGAATTATGAGATGGGGTCCAAAGAACCCATGTTGAAAATTTTGTGCAAATATTGAAAAAATGACCGAGATATGCACCAAAGTTGAAAAAACCCTATTTATGCCATTATACAGCTTACCGGCATTTCTTCAGTTCATGATCGGCTTTGAAGAGTGCAGCGTGTTCCTGCTCCACCGAAGATCATTCGCTGGCCTCTGGAGGTAAGTATGGGGTGAGGGTGTGTGTGGGGAGGTGGGTACACAGAGGATGGGCGCGGGTTGCGGGAGGGGGGCAAGAGAGTCAACGAGGGACCGTTTTCTTTTGTTACAGTTTTTTTTTTAATTTTACATGGAAGATGTGGGACTTTTGCCATACTGGGGTGGGCTCTCTGCATGGCACCTGGAAGTTTTGGGGGCAGTGGAGCCAGCAAGGGATTGGGCACCCCCGTTGGCCATACAGTGTGCTGTGGGGAGTGTGCATGAGCAGAGGGGGATTGGGCACCCCCTCAGCACACAACAAAGGAGGGGACACGCACATACAACCACTAACTACAATCAGCGGTGGTGACATTGAGGCAATTTGCATACTGCTGATGGCAGGGCAATATGCAAATTGCCTATACATTACCACCGCTGATTGTAGCGGTCGTTTGCTTTCAACTGTACGCCACTGCAATCTGAACTGCTGTCATAGACAGCTGGAGCATTCATTGGTGTGGTGCGGTCACGTCTGCAACAACGTTGAGGGCATTGGAAGTGGGGGGTGCCACACCTATGAAAACTCATATGGTGGCACTATGTATCTTGCACATGCATGCAAGCAAACATAACAAATGAAAGAACTGAGTATCATAGAGCAGTTGAGGAGTGCTTGGTCATCTCTGGTGGTAACTGTAAACAAAAAAGAAGGGGGGGATAGACTCTGACTTGATTTTAGGAAACTTAATCAAGTGTCAGAATTTGACAGTTATCCTGTGCCAGAATAGATGATTTGGTGGACAGACTGGGAAGTGCAAAGTATATCAGTATCCTTGATTTCACCAAGTGCTACTGGCAAATACCTTTAGCTAAAGAATCCAGAGACAAAACTGCATTTGCTATTCCTGTTGGATTCTATCAGTTCACCACCATGCCATTTGGTTTACATGGTGCACCAGCTACATTCCAGTGGTACATGGATGTAATTTTATCCCCTTACACTGGTTATTGTGCTGCGTACCTGGATGATGTCGTGGTGTACAATCCAGACTGGAAAAGCCACCTGGAACACCTACAAGCAGTTATCCAAGCTATCAAAAATGCAGGTCTGACTATTAATTCTACCAAATGTGCATTGGGCATGCAGGAAACCAGATATGTGGTCTATGTGTTGGGAAATGGAGAAGTTAAGCCAGAGATTTCTAAAACAGAAGCTGTAGCTAACAGACCTGTCCCTAAAACAAAGAAACATGTCAGGTCATTTTTGGGGCTGGCTGATTATTATTGGAGATTTGTTCCCAACTTTGCTGAGTTAGCTACTCCCCTCACTGAACTCATGAAAAAATGGTACCCAAATAATGTGAAATGGACCCCAGAGTGTGATAAAGCTTTTCAAACCATTAAGGCTGCATTATGTTCAGCCCCTGTTTTAAGGAGCCCAGACTTAGGGGAACCATTGTTATTACAAACAGATGCATCAGAGATAGGCCTAGGTGCAGTCCTGAGTCAAAATATAGATGGGACCGAACATCCTATTCTGTACATAAGTGGGAAGTTGCATGACAGAGAGAAAAGGTACTCCACCACTGAAAAGGAATGTTTGGCAGCAGGGTGGGCCATGGAGTCCCTTAAGTTTTATTTACTAGGAACTTATAACAGGTCACAGTCCTCTCTGTTGGCTTAAAAAATTCCAGTATCACAAGGTGGTACCTGGCACTGCAGCAATTTAAATTCACGGTGATACACAAATCTGGTAAAGAGAATGGCAAAGCTGATTTTCTGTCAATATATGGATCAGGAATTGAGAGTTCTAAAGGTTGAAAAACAAATGTATGGGTTTGAACTTTACTGTCTGTTGTACTGTTATAGAAAAAACGGATAATGCACATGTGCTTAATTTCTGAAAGTTAGCAGCAAATGTTAATAGAGAATTAATAAAAAGTTTTGGAAACTTGTTTGATAAAACAGGTTCCCTTTAAGGAGGTGGGTGTATGTGACAGGATGCAATAAGACCCTGTCCCAGTTGGAGAACGTGTTTAAATGCAAGGATCTATTCTCTCCTTTTCCTGTCTCTTGTCTGTCTGATTGCGCAACCAGATTTTCCTGTGAAACCTAGGATTTGATCACCCTGACAGTCTTGTGGTTGTCTGCATCTCACTGTCCCTCAGTCTCCCTTGCTGTCTGTCTTTTTCTTCCTTGTATATCTGCTGATATAAAAATATATGCAAATTATTGTATGGAAATGTAACTGATATTGGGATCCCTTTTATTTAGAAATTATAATAGTGTTAATTTTTGAAATGTATATAATTGTGGTTTGAGATGATTGCAAAAAGCTTTGGTAACTCAACAGGTTACCTGAGGACAAGTTTTAAGCCTTTTGAAGAAGAGATGGGAAAAGGGGGCCTCAGCTCAGGAACACTGTGTTCCTGCCTTGCACCTGCCTGAAACATACAAGAACATGGTGCTTCTTTAGAATGGGGATTAGGACTTATAAGAGAGCTGAGTTACAATTGAATGTAAGATGGACACAGAGATTGAAGAAAAACTCAGATGGATCTTCTGTTTCTTTGGCCTTTGTAAATAGTTATACTGAACAAGTTTATTTTTTTTATGTTACTGCTAGTGTAAATAAATATTTTGGTGAATTCTTCAACTGCTCCTGGTTTCCTATGCTTCCTGACATGTGCCTCAATGACAAACCTACATTCCCAATTCTAAAATTTGCATAGGTTCTATCTCTACGGCATCACTCTCAGCTGAGATGACTACGCAAAGTGTAAACACTAAGTGAGTGATTCCTGGGGATAGAAGAAAGGGCTCCCTGTGTACATCCTGAAAGGGTTCAGGAAAATCAAGCTGTGAAAATTTTGATAGGACTGCTGGTTTCCAATAATGGGAAACAGCTGTATTATACTGTGGATGCTTTTTTTTTACCATTGCTCCTGTATTCCTCTGGCCTCCATGTATTGCAGAAGCCTGTTGTTGAAAAAGGTTGTAGACAAAGGAATCCTGGCCAAAATACAGGACACGTTATGGTTATGCTGCCATACACTTTAAAATGGTAACCAGAATCATATGCCTCTAGGATTGGTGCTATGTCAGAGCCTGTGGAGAGGAAGAGACTATTGAACATCTGTTCTTTGAATATCCTTTTATCTCTCCTTTCTGGTCTCTAGTGGCCAGAGTGTGGAAGGAGCAGATGTTTAGTAAAACGTGTTATGAGCACTTGTTTGGGGGATTGTGAAGAATGGGGGAAATGGAATGCAATCACACTTGCTGCCGTTTCTTATGTTTTAATGGAATGCAAGTACAGTGATGGTAATTTCCCATGTTTAAGTGGTGCATCTGATAGGCAAGAAGTTGAGTTCTCCTCCCCCTGGAGTCTACTTTGAAGGGCCTTCAGGAGCAGGTGATGAGGGAAATACAGTCGGTTTATTGTAGGGAGAGGAACCTTTTTTCCCCTAGGTCACCTTTGTGATATGAAGAGGGAAATATTGGATTCATGCTCAGTAATACAAGTTGTTTTTCTTTTTTGAAATTTATATTTATTGCATTTTAGTTAATACAACAAGGCACATATTTTAGGCATACATGCATTCCAGCTGCAGCGAAACTCATATCAATAAACTCTATAAGGTCAATACAGGATTTCCTTAGTGTCTGTATGCTGTTTTTTAACCTTCAAGGGGGGAAAACATATTTAAATACACTCCTACGAACAAAGAGAGCCAACAATGCAGTCAGTGCTTTACAGGAGTATAGGATAATAACATTTAAAACATCTATTTATTTAATAAACCTTGCTATATAAGCAACCATTATGTACTCCATCTACTCATTTAACATATTCTGGAATGAAATTCTAATGCCCTCTATATAGCTTCATGCTGCAGCCCCACACTCAAGTTGAATTAGGTACAATTAACTCCACTGTTCTAAAGAAAAAAATAGAAATTCAGCTTTAATGCTATACAGCTTTAGCTAATAGTAAAAAACACACTCATATTTTAAGAAAACATGTCAGTTGGAGCCATTAAGGCCCTCCGTTCCTCACAAACCCATATCAGTACTATAGTCCGCCTCTCCAAAACACTTAAATAGTAACCATTTTAGAGTGAAAAATGTACCAATTTATAACTTTGGAGAAGAGCAGGGGTAAATGAAACAAAATCTCGGTCCATGTTTGGTCCACACTACAGAGGGTTTGGATACACGAAGGTGCATCTTGACAATGTTGACAATAGAACCAGCACAGTTATGAGTGAAACTGGGAGAAAATATAGAAAAGACCCTCTTCAAGTGTCACTTTCTTCTCCCTCCGCTGCCTTGTCTACGCACAATGTGACATTTTGGACGGAGAGTTTGGCTGTAAATGTTCTCACTGCCTTTGGATCGGTAAATGTGTAGTATCTCTTTTTGTAGGAGAATTGTAATCTGGCAGGGAAGGCCATGCAGTACATTAACCCTGCTTTTTTTAGCTGCTTTATTACCCCATCGAAAGCTTTCCTTCTGAGTCTGGTAGCATAAGAATAGCCCAGGAAAAAAAGGACTCTTGACTCACCCAACATAACTGGACCATGTTCCCTTGAGCCCCTGAGAATCTGATCTTGGGTGTGAAGCAGTGGTGAACAGCACAGTGCAGGGACCATCTCCTGCGCCAACTGCATGGCGTAAAGTAATCTGGTAGGCCTTCAGAACTGGAATTGCAAACCCCAGTCCTACCGCCTCTGGGAGTCACCTCTCCAGAAAAGTGTGCAGATCACCCTCCCCTGTCCCCTCAGGGATTCCCAATAGACAGATGTTAGATGCCCTTGAGGCATTTTCTAGTTGTTCCAGTTGGGTTCACACTGATGCCTGATCTTTAATCATGGTAGCAGTTGCGGCCAGCGCACATCCCACTATCTTGTTACTTTCTTCCACCATTCCAGCAATTACCTTCGTTCATTGTTCTACCATCACTAGTCGCTCAGTATGTTGATCCAATTTCTTGTCTAGTCTCTGGATGGTTTGTGTCAGCAGAGAAATGGCATTCTGCAATGAAGTGAGAGTTGCTTGGTTTCCTGCTTGGGCCACATCTTGCGACTCACCCAGCTCTTTGGAAGTCCCAGTTCCCGCGTGATCTTGTTTTCCAATTCTTCGTGTATGACCCATTTTATCCAGACTTTGTAATAATGTCCAGCTGTATTAGTCCACACATAACAATATTATATCCCAATGAATAAGGTTGAAGGACTGCATTTTAAAAACGTTATTAGTACTTGCAGCTTGGAGCCCTAACAGAGCACGTCTTCCTCGCTCAACCACTGGCACCACCCCCCCTCCCAGTAATACAAGTTTGACCCTATTTTGCTTGAATTTTTTTTTTTTTTTAGTGTTTTATATACAGTAGTTTGTGGTGGCGGGCTTGTTTTCCCCCCATTTGGAGTGTATAAGTTAGTAACTTTTTTTTGACTGTCTCTTTAGTGTTCTGTACTAGTATTTAGTGAAGATATGGTAGATGTTTTTGTACTTTCTGTATGTGTCTTTGCTCTTCAATAAAATGTCCTTTGCATTTCTGTTATGCATTATATGTTTGGACCCAGAAATTGGAAAATTCAAATCATATTTAGAGTTACATAGACACTATCAACAGATAAGGGCCTATGGCTCACCCAGTCTGCCCATTTGAGCTTGTAAGTTCACTTTATGCTTTTATAGAAGTCTGTTGCCCCTTACCCTTGACCTCCAGAATTCCCTTATGTCTATCCCATGCATTCTTAAATCCTGTGTTTGTTTAGTAATTATGCAAGACCCTCCATGTGCAACAGTGCAGGCATAAGCCAACGATATCTGCTTTTAAAGACTAAGGAATCTGGAAAACAGGTTATGAAGATTCTAGGTGATTTTTCCCATGCATCAGGGTCTTTAGGGACTTACACAAGAGCACAGGATTAAGTTTAGGGCATATGATTGTTACTGAAATGCAATCAGTGGTGGGCATTTTACTGTTCACCACAATGATCACAATTTTAGGGATACAGTTTAGCAAAGGAGATGTGGGTCTCCTAAACTGGGAAGAGAAACTAAAAATAGGAGACAGAAAAGTACAATCATGGAAGCACTGGCAGTTCTCCAAAAGAAAGAAAGTGGCATTTATTATTAAAACCCTATTGTTGCCAGTTTTTCTCTATCTGAATTTATATACCCCGACTCTGTACTAGAAACCCAGCTATATAGTATTTTTTCCAACAACTCTGGGCAGTCTCTCTCTCTCTCTCCCTTCCTCCCTTCCTTCCTTGTTTCACCAGGAAGGCACACTGAACAACAAGTTGCTCGTCTCCTGGTGCGACCTGGGGGGAGTACAATTGGATGAAGAATTAGATATACAGTTTAACATTTAACATATCTGAGAAATTAAACATTCAATTACATTTGTAACAAGACATGCGGTTTAAAAATATCATAAATAATCATACAGTCGCATTTGTGACATAACATACAATTAAATATATCATACCTGTGGAATATGCATTTAATTACAAGTGGCTTAAATGAGGAACATAGTACAGAAATGTAATGTAGCCTTGGAGCCAACTCCTTGTAGGAATGGATCACGGTTAAGAGGCAGATTATTTAGCAATTATTGAATGAATGAGGTCCGGTGGGGGGACATCAAGAAGGGTGGAGGGGTAGACATGGGAAACCAGCTGGGGGCAGGAGAGAATAAAGATGGGGGTAACATTACCAGAGAAAAGTGAGCAAAAAAAAAAATCAGTTGTGAAAGACAAGTTAACACAGGGCTAGTGCAATCTGGGAGCACCTCAGACAGAACATAAAGTGCAAATTATTAGCACAAGTGAACTAATTCCTTTGACTAAGTGCAGGGAGGTAGAGTGGGGGGGCAGGAGAGAGGTGGAGGTAAGGGATAGAGAAGGAAAGGATGAGTCTTACCTGGAACTGGCCCCTTCAGTTCAGTGGTTTGAACCCAGTTAAAGAGCAGGTGTTTACTTCTAAAAAATAGACAACTGATTATTTTATTTATTGTATTTTGGTGTGTTAGTAATTACTTTTTACTTTTATAATAAAATATTTGTCCAGGCAGTGAAACAAGTGTTTTTACCTTTCCTTTTCACATTTCAGTGGAATCTTGATATTACGATGTCAGAAACTGCCAGCTACTTAGCAGCTCAATGTATTTTAATGAGAAACTAAATATATTTTTCTATCTTTTTCAAAAGAAACAGATACTTCTTTCATCAACAAATTTTGACTTTTATATGTTTGAGCTACTGTGGTCCATCTGTATTATTTTACAATTTTAAAATAACAATTGGTTTCTCTTGTTCTCTCCCCAAGTAAAATCTGGTTATGGAGAAATGTCACCTGCTAAATTATAACAAAAAATCACAGGTCATCAAAAATCTCACATTTCTATTAAATATATAATATTTGGTGTCAGAAACTGTTATTTCCCTATAAAAATTTGAAAACAGGCATGCAGTTTCCCATTAAAATACACAGCAAGACTTGCCAGCGAAGATTTTCTGTCATCATAATATAAAAATTCCATTGCATTCTTTTTTTGCTAGTAGTTGACAAAATGCAAATAAAATAATGAAAAGGTAATTAAATAAATGAATAAAAGCAAACAAAATGATTACAGAGGAATCTAAAGGCCCATACCTTCATTATTTAAGATATACACCCTTACTAAGCACCTGCTCTTTAAGAGTAATACCACTTATCTCCTTATTTTCCAAGGCGGGTTAAACATAACCAATCACATGGTATTTTTTTTTTCAGTATTTTTCTTTTTAGTAATTTCAGTCCTGCTTTGCTAGATGCTCCTAAACTGTAGTCACCATGTCTAAAAACAATGGGTGTTACCATTTCTTGACAAATGGAATTCAGACTGGTTAAGGATTTCTAATGCACAGAATACACCCCAGTTGCAATTGTATATACAGCAAACTTTGTCAAAATTATGAGTATGGGGAATGAAACCTGAGTAAATACATATCTGTTCAAAGAAACAGATATATCAAGGGATATTGGACTCCAAATTTAGTGATATCCCTGGCTCTAAAATTGCACACTGGAGAACTTTTAGGAGTTCATTCAGTTATGTACTGAATCTAGAGCTGTATTTACACAACTGACCTCGCTCCTTCTTTGGAGCTTTGCAGAGCTGCCCCAACCTAAAAGATGCTTAGCTAATGTGTCTACACAACCCCCCTCAGCGCCGATGTAAGACGCGCTGGAGAAGGGCTGGGAGTTGGGGCAGTCAGCTGATGGAAACACCCGCAAGTGGGAGTGAGTGGTGCAGCCTGTTCATACGGCCGCTTAAACCGCTCAGTCCCAAACGTGTCCTCAGACTTTCTGGGACAGCTGAGTGGTGCAAGAAGTGGCTTACCGCGATTCTGTAAGTATCCACACAGCGGCATTTGCACCGCAGCAACTTGAGCGCTCGAGTTGCTGCTGTGCAAATGCTGCCATGTAAACATGGCTCACAATCCCACTGCATATGTGGAACATTCTGTGGCTCAGTCATCATTCAAGGTAGGAAGTTAAGGACTCCTATAGGCACAAGTGTCAAAAGGAATGCTTTTACCCTAGGCCAGAGTGCATTCACCGACCAGAGACTTGGCTTCACCTGTAGTTACACTGTCGTTATATAATTAGGTTTTGGAAGTTACTAGCAACTGAATGAAAGGAACCCCTTTTTGCTTCCCTTATCTATGAAAGCTTAGTCTTGAGAATTTTCCTTAAAGAATGGGGCAAATATAATTATACCACAAAACACAAAGCGTGGCTATACCGAGTAAGTGAAGGAACCATTAAGCTTGGTTCAATTTAAAAAAATCAATTTATTACAAACTGACAAAACGTAAAATAGTAGCATCACCCCTAATACAACACCGCTGAACGTTTTTGCGTCACACTGACGCTTTCTCAAGGCATACACCTGTGAACACACACCTCATTTATAAAGGTACAGCTTAAAGTGACAGTGCATTTCACTTGTGCAAACTATGCAAATGTAAACAATGTGAAAATATAGAAACAAATACAAATGTTCACTATTCACTTATCACCAAAAGAACATTTGTGTTTCTTATTTGCATTAACATTACATAGTTCGTAATCTATCACTGGCTAGCGTGGTGTTCTGAGGCGTCGGTGTGACAGCGGCAGTGTTGTGATGCTGTTGCTATTCATTTTATCGATTTATCGTGGGACCATGAATCAAGCAATAGTTCATGCACTACTCGAATAACAACACGCTTTGACTTTGTCGATTGAATCGACTACGGGCTCAAGTGGTATTCCTAGTAGCCACCTTCTTGCCACTGTTCCAAATATAATTATAGTACACGGTGTGATTTTTGGCAGTCTCATGAGACGTTAAACTGAGGTCCCATCTACCTGTTCTGGTGGTAGTTCAGGTGGATGTTAAAGATCCTATGGCACTTCTCAAAAAGAGTAGGGGAATTTCCCTGGTGTCCTGGCCAAATTTTCCCCCATTCACTAAAAATACCACCAAAAGCTTAAAAAAATATGGTTCAATTTCAATTGGCGTCCATCTGTATCCCCGGACGAGGCTGAAAATAGGCAAAAAATTGTCTAGTCCTCCTTCCTGGTCAACAAAAACTAAATAAATTTTGTTTTGAAACAAAAAAGTACCCATGTTACTGACTTGAAAGCAAGTACAGGTTCCCTTCAGACCATTTATCAGAAGGAATATCAATCTTTCAAATGGCAGAAACTATTTCAACTTTGGCAGAACTTTGTATGGATTATTTACTGACTCTTTACTCAGCAAGGTGTAACAAATCAGGCAGCCAGTGGTCACTAAAAAACTGATTTGGCTACCAGATTTTGAATGTTACCAGCCAACTGGCTACCTGTTCACAAAGTAATTTTTGAGCTCTTAAAAATAATGGCCACTAAAAAATATTGATTTGGCTACCAGACTTTTTAAGCTAGTGGCCAAACTGACCACCAGTCCACAACCTAATTTGTCCCACCTTGTTACTTGGGGATTTCTAAGACACAGTTATCATTTTTGTATTGATTATTAATTGTTTTGTTCTGGCTTCTATTTGGAATTTTTATTTAGAATTTGTTAATCGAAGCCAGTCTAGTGGCTTGAAGGGCTAAGGCATGAGGTGCCTCACCTCCTGCCAAGCTGATGACGTGGGTTCAGAAATGGACGTGGGTTGCTTGGGGGCTGGCCAGGGAGGAATGACTGAGCATCCCTAGGACTGCTCTTCTCCTTCGGGGGGGGGGTTTCCGTGGCACATACAGGGAAGGGAGCCCATGTTCAGGGCATGGGGGGGCGTCTCTGCGGAGGCAGAGCTCGCACATCACACCTATTGCATGTCCTGTATGCCCAGGGAGAAAAATTGGAGGAAAACATCTCTGACTGCAGGATGATGATCGACCCCCTCACAGCCCCAGCACCAGTGACTGGGCACCCCCAGAGTCCTGTAGCAGAGGACGACTGAGGAAAATAAGTCCTGGAGAAACTGGGTGATGAGGCTGGGGTGTCAGTCAGAGGAGGTCAGCTGGGGCAGATCAGGAAAATACAACCTATGTAGCATAAAAAAAAAAAAAAAAAGAATTTGTCAGTCGGGTAAGAACCCAAGAGCATAAATGCCCATTTTAAAGGGGGATCTGAGATAAAAAAAAAAAAGAAATGAAACAAAACACATACATATAGATATACAACAAAAATTTAGACAAAACATCTACATAAAGAAGCTGTAATATAATACAATTTCAAATTAGAGTTAGATTAATTTTATTACTTATTTATTGTCTCAGATTACAATCATTGAACTACAAGCTCATTTACAAAGGTTCCACGTCAAGGTGGTGACACAGCAAACAGATACAGTAAATACAGTGGACATTACGGTAACATGTGTGAATTATAAACAGGAGAAACAAGAAATGAGCTGAAATAAAAAAAAACAGTAGGATCAGTTGACATTATACAATAATACAGGACAATCTTTAAGGCAAGAAAGAAATACAAGACAGGAAATAATGTCAAAAAATAGACAAAGGGTTAATGTACTGGGAGGAGGGGAAGGGGCAGAAGAGAGGGAGTGATGAGGAAGGTGGACAAGAGCCACCAGGGAGTGCTTTTGTACAAAAGAGCAGGTAAGGAAGTGGAGATAAGTGCGGGGGGGGGGGGAGTATGGATGGATGAGGGGAAGGGTAGTGTGCCACAGGAGGGGATAGTGGGGATTTAAACGATGGGCAGGGATGCTATCGGGAGGGAGCATGTGGGTGAAGACATTTGGGGGACAGGGAGAGGAAGGGAGGAGAGGAGAGGAGAGGAGAAGGTGAGGAAAGCAAAAGAAGTGCTTAAGTTGATCAGGTGGTTGATAGGGTGCAGGGGGAGGGTAGGGGAAGGGGTAGGTCGAGAGGAATAGGGATAAAGCAGGATGATAGTGAGTGGGGCAAGGGATGGAGTAAGGATAAGGGTAATGGAGGACAGTGGTGGAAGAGAGCAAGGAAAATATGGGAAAAAAGGGAGAGGGGGAAGGAGGGAGTGAGCAAAAACAATTGTAGTGCTAAGGTTGATCAGAGGGCTGCTTTGGCAGAAGGAGGTAGAGGGGGAAGGTGGATTGGGATTAGTAGTGGGGATAGGGCAGGAGGAAAGTGAGAGGGTCAGGGAATGAAGGATGGAGAGGGGTTAGGGAGGAAGGTGGGGGGGAATTGATGTGGTAATATTGTGCAGTTTTCTGTCTCAATAAAAAAGTCCATTAATCTTCTTCAATAAGTGCCATGGGATCTTTTATATCTGTCTGGACAGTGACCAGGGATGGGCAGCCCGAACATTGTTTTCTGGTTCTTAGTGGGCCCTGCCCACCAGCACAAATCTTCACCATCACAACCCGCAGCCACCCACAGAGGACCCCTCTAGTGGGGGACCAGGGACACCAGCTAGGGAATCAGAGGGCATAGAGGCACTAGGAGGGGGAGATCAGAAGACAACACAAATTTGGCACCATTGCACCTTTAATACATTGCATCTGGCAGTTGCACTTTCAAGAGAGAATTGCTCTTCTAGGGGGACAGTCTCACGGAGCTCCTGACATGGTGTATGCCCAAATTAACTCAGACTACTTGAAGCTGCAGTCTCTTTGTTGTGAACTGGACCCAGGCCCAAGTCTCTTAAAGGGATGTGTGGGGTCTCTATGTCCAGTATTTGCTGAGATAGTCCAGTGCGCTCCCTCTCAAGAGGGGTGTTCACCATTGCTCTTAAAGAGGCATTGGTGAACACCCTTTTGAAGAAACCATCCTTGGACCTGGACTGTCTCACAAACTATATACCTGTCTGTAACCTTCCCTTTCTAGGGAAAGTTACTCAGAAAGTAGTAGCCATTCAGCATGAAGCCCATCGAGCTGCCTTGAACTTCTATGAGTCATTCCATTCCAGGTTCCAGTCTGGACACAGTATGGAGACAGCACTAGTCAAAGTGCAGAATGATCTCCTCAGGACCAGAGATTGTGGCAAATGGTCAATTCTTGTTCTCCTTGATCTTTCCTCAGCATTTGACACCATGAATCATGAGATGCTGATGCGCCACCTGTGGGATCTCTGTGGACTTGCTGGTACTGTCATCAACTGGTTCAAGTCCTTTCTTACAGGTAGGATGCAAAGGGTGGTGGATGGGAATGCATTCCTCCCGCCTGACGCCCCTGTCCTATGGAGTTCCCCAGGGTTCAATCCTCTCACTCACATTATTTACAGTGTACATGCTACCCCTGGGTTTTCACTGCTCTGCAGATGATACTCAACTGCATATATCGTTTGCACCAGAGACACAGGGTGCAGTCTAGGTTTTTAATTCCTGTCTGGCTGAGATACGAGACTGGATGTCCTCCAGCTGGCTGAAGCTCAATCCTCATAAGACAAAAGTATTGGTAATTGAGCCTGGTCAGCGGCAGGGAACCAATGTGGGGGATGAGGAGACTGGACTAGTGCTTGGTTACTCCCCCCTCCCCCCAAACTGCCTCAGGCAGGCTGAAGAATCTAGGTGTTATTTTTGACAGCAAACTGATGCTGGAGGCTCAGGTGTCATCCGTTGTTAATACTGGTTTTTACCATCTTAGAAATATCACCTGGATAAAGCCTTTGATCCCACTCAGCGACCTGCCCTCACTGATGCATGCTTTTGTTACTTCCAGGCTCGATTACTGTAATGTCCTTTACTTTGATTAAATGGAGGGACCCTATGCCGCTTGCAGTTGGTGCGGAACACTGCGGCTAGGTTGCTGACTGGCCACTCAAGGTCTTGTCATATAACCCCCGTCATGTGTGAACTGCACTGGCTGCTGGTGAAGCAGCGGATCTCCTTCATTGTTGGCTTGCTGACCTACGAAGCCCTAGATGGACTGGGCCTGAGCTACTGCAAGACTTTCTGTCTCTTCACTGGACCTACAGACCCCTCCACTTCTCTGAGGTGGGCTTCCTAGTGGTTCCCAAGGTTCGGATAAAATCTGCAGGTGAGAGTGCTTTTGATGTTGCTGGACCAGCACTGTGGAACTTGCTCCCCAGGTCTCTGAGTGAGTCCCCCCACTGGAGACCTTTAAAAGAGGTCTGAAGTCCCATCCTTTGATTTATCCCAGCATTTCTGTTACTTTTATTTATTTATTTGAAAATGTTTCATCAGGAAAGATATCATGAGCTGTAATAGCTCATTTCCAGATTGTCCTGGGGTGGGGGATACAAAGGAGGGTGCAGTAAGCATAACATTAAAGAGTGAATACAGAAAATACGGTAAACACAATCAATTGGTAGACAGAATAAGAATGAATACAGTCGCATATAACTTAAATTCAGAACACATACAGTAGTTGTAGAAATAAACTATCACATACACACTCTCAGAGTAGGCTATACATTTCAAGGCAAACAGTACAAAACAAGCTTTGGTTTTATTATATACATTTGATTTACAAAGAAACCAAAAGAACGCTACATGTAAAGTGCTAAATTATACATTGCCATAAGTGAATCTTAAGACTGTAAAGTGCTATAGCCAACCAATGTAATTGTGATTGTACAGTCACAGGGATACAGAGAGGAACACACAGAGGAAAAAGGGTGGCCTTTAGGAGATACAGGAAATTGGGGAGGGGGGAAGACTGGGAGGAGTACCTGCAGGAGGCAAGGGAGGCGACAAGGGCAGTAAGAAGAGCAAAAGCCGCCAAAGTTGGCGCAAGGCATAAAAGAGGGGGAGAAGAGCTTCTTCAGGTACATCAGGGAGAAAAAGAGCTGTAAAGAACAGATAATAAGGATTAAGAAGGGTGGGGGATAGAAACATAGTAAAACAGACTTTGACAGCAGATAAGGACCGCTTGGCTCACCTAGTCTGCCCATTTCCCTACCTACAGGATAAGCTGCAGATCCTGTTTAACCAACAGCCTATTTCTTCCTATCCCCACAAAAATTGCCTTATATCTGTCCCATGCATTCTTGAATTCTCCTAGTTTTAGACCCCACAACCTCCTCAGGAAGGCTGTTCCATGTGTCCTCACATTGCCTCTGAGTCGTCCCCCCACTATCTTCAAATTGTGTCCCCTTGTTCTTGCACATCTCTTTTTCTGAAAGATGCTACCCTCTTGGACTTTATTGATTCTACTGAGGTACTTAAAAGTTTCTATCATGTTCCCCCCTTCCTCAAAGGTATACATACTAAGCTCCTTTAGTCTCTCCTCGTATGGCTTCTCTTGCAGACCCTGCACCATTTTAGTTGCCCTCCTCTGGACTGCCTCCATCCTATCTATGTCCTTGCGGAGATGGGGTCTCCAGAACTGGATGCAGTACTCCAGATGGGGTCGCACCAACTGTTTGTACAGAGGGATAACAACTTCCTGTTTTCTGATGGTGATGCCTCTCCCTATACATCCCAGTATCCCCCCAGCCCTCCCTACTGCCTTCTCACATTGCTTGCTAACCTTAAGGTCATCTGATATGATTACCCCCAGGTCCCTTTCCATTTTTGTTGTTGTTACTACCTCCCCCCCATTGTGTAATCTTCCCCTGGATTTTTGTTTCCCAGGTGCATTATTTTGCACTTCTTTGCATTGAATCCAAGCTGCCATACTTCTGACCATTCCTCATCCATGGGTAGATAAGGGGAGTGAAAAGGCAGAAGCACTCGATGGCTACTTCTGATCTGTATTTAAGAAGGAGAGAGGGGGAGCGCTACCCAAGGGGAGTGGGGGGGGGCAGTTAAGGCTGGGGAGGGATGGACGGATGGGATGATCATGGAAGCTAGAGTCCTTGAGAGATTGAAAGCGCTGAGGGTGGACAAGGCACCAAGACCAGATGGCATTCACTCCAGGGTATTGAAGGAGCTAGCAGAGATCCTGGTTGGGTCCTTGGCAAGTCTGTTCAATGCCTCACTGAATTTGGGATGCATACCCATGGACTGGAGTTTGCCTCACCTGGTTCCCCTGCATAAGAGTGGCCCCAAAGATGAACCAGGGAACTGTAGACAGGTGAGCCTCACATCCATCGGAAGCTAATGGAAATGATCCTGAAGGAGAGGCAGGTGTCCCTGCTGGAGTGCAATGGGCTGCAGGACAGCAAGCAGCATGGCTTTGTCACAGGCAGATCCTGCCAAACCAACCTGATAGATTACTATGACTGGGTGACTAGGCAGCTGGACAAGAGCCATGCAGTGGATGTCCTGTACCTGGACTTCAGCAAGGCATTTGATTTGGTGCCACATGGGAGACTGGGAATAAAACTTAAAGGCACAGGAGCGGGACCTAAAATGATGGGATGGGTGACCAACTGGCTGCAGGGGAGGCAGCAGAGGGTAGTGGTGGAAGAAGAACTCTCATCCCCGAGGGCAGTAATGAGTGGGGTCCCACAGGGCTCAGTGCTGGGTCCCGTGTAATTTGGGATATTTATTGCAGACATTTCCATGGGAATCAAGAGCAGGATCAGCCTGTTTGCCGACGACACCAAGATGGGGGCAGTGGTAGATGACATAGAGGGGTGGCAGGGTCTGCAGGAAGATCTGAATATGCTGGAAACATAGTCGGCCTTTTGGCAGCTGGGGTTCAATGCCAAAAAATGTAAGGTACTGTATTTTGGAGCAAAAAATCCAAGAAGAAGCTACCAGCTTGGGGGGGGGCAGCTGGTGGAAACTGCGGAGGAGAAGGATCTGGGGTGGTCATCATGGAATCAATGAGCAACTCGGCAAAGTGTAGAAAAGCAGCAGCAATGGCCAACAAGATGCTGGATTGCACAACAAGGGTAATAATGTTGAGGAGGGGGGAGGTGATTCTGCTGCTGTATAGATCACTGGTTAGACCTCATCTCGAATACTACATGCAGTTCTGGTGACCGTACCTAAAAAAGGAATTCATTTGTTGGAGAGGGTGCAGCGCAGAGCAACTAAGGTGATTCAGGGGCTGGGGGACTTACCCTATGAGAGTAGGCTAAAGGAGTTGGACATGTACTCATTGGAGAAGAGGAGGGACAGAGGGGATATGATCGAGACATTTAAGTACATGAGAGGAATAAACAGGACTGATACGGAGGGGCTATTCAGGGCAAGAGTGGGGAGGGACACTCGAGGACATGACATGAGATTGGAGGGGGGAAGGTTCAGGAGGGAAACGAAGAGACACTTTTTCATGGAGAGGGTGGTGACAGGGAAGAACGTGTTACTAGTGGAGGTAGCAGCCTGTAAAATGCTGGGCTGCTTCAAAAGGGGCAGGGACAGGGCAAGAGGGAGGTCGGGTGAGGAGGGAAGGGTAGTTGCGGAATAGGGCTGCTAGCTGCATAATCAAGCAGACTCAATAGACCAAATGGCCTTTTTCTGCTGGCAAATTTCGTATGTTCGTAGGAAGAAGGGTGGGAGAGAGAAAGGATAGCCAAAGACCTTCTACCCTTTGGGATGCTGAGAACCCAGCAAGGGGACAGGGAATTGGCATGAGGGAAGGGACTGATCAAATTGGCTGGGCTCTTTAGAAGGGGGAGAGTAGTATTAGAGGGGGATGATAAATTAGGTGCAGTTGCAAGATGCAGCTATGTGATGATGGAGGAGGAGGGATAGGGAGGGGGTGGTCCAAGCAGAGTGGATATCTAAAGGGAGGGAATTCCATATACTTGGGACTTAATACGAGAAGGTGGCTGACCCTGACGTGGTACACCGTGGGGGGAGGCAAAGTCCTGTGGACAGAGGTCCAGAGGGTGTAAGGGGGGGGGGTGAGTGGGACCAAGATAAGAGAATGCAAATAGGGTGGCAGAGAGCCAAGCCAGTACTTCCCAATTAGAGTAGCACTTCGTGCAAGGAGTCTGGCACTGAGGGATGGAAGGGAGAGCGAACTGTAAAGGTCACAGTGGTGCGTACGAGGCAGACAGTTGAGAGTGAAGCAACAGAAGGAGTTAAAAAGAGTGTCCAGTCTGGATAGGGTGGACTTGGGGCAGAGTTGTAGACTACATCCTCAAAGTCAAAGGGAAAATCATCTTTTGGACTATCTCTCTTTGGGCTAGTGGTGGAAGGCAGCTGCGGTGTCTGTACAGGTAAGTTGTTTAGGAATATGGAAAATAGTATTGGACCAAGTACTGAGCCTTGGGGGACACCCGTGTTGATTGGAAGAGGTGAGGAGAGGGAGTTGCCAACCTGACAGACTGGAACCTGCCCATGAGGTAGGACAGGAACCAGCTGGTGGAAGCAGAGAGGTCAGCCATGGTCAGCTTGCTGAGGAGAAGGGAGTGGGAAGCAGTGTCGAAGGCTTTGGCCAGATCAATAAAGATGGCAGATGTGATGCTTCCCTGATTGAATGGTGTCAGTGAGCCAAAGAAGGGAGGTGGTGATGGAGTAGGCCTTGCAGAACCCAGACTGGAAGGGAGTGAAAAAGGAGGAAGAGTCAAGGAACGTGGAGAGCTGTGCCAGAGTCAGGCACTCTTGAAGTTTAGCCAGGAATGGGAGCAGAGATATAGGGTGAAAGTTGCCAGGGTTAGAGGGGTCACCACTCTTAGGAAAGGGGACAACAGTGATGACCTTCCAGGTGTTGGGGACAGTGGCTAGTGAGAAGGATAGATTCAAGAGAGTAGCCAGAGGGTGGGCTATGGTGTAAGCTGAGAGGTGAAGTAGCTTGGGGTCAAGCCCATCAGGGCTTTTACACTTATGAGGATTTAGGGCTAGTAATTCTCGCAGGGTGTCATCAGGGGAAACAGGTTTGAAGGAAAAGCATGATGAAGAGGGGGACCGAGCAGGGGAGGCTGGTGAGGGGCAGTGGGGGGGGGTTTGGAAGCAATGAGGGAAGAAGCACAGGTGGTAAAAAAGTTGTTAAATTCAGCTGCCATGGAGGATGGGTCAGAGACAGTGCAGTTACCTACTTTTAGAACGGAGGGGGATTGAGCAGGGGGAGTGAATACAGCATGAACAACTTTCCAGAATTTGGAAGGATTGATAAAGTTTTCCTGAAAGGAGGAGTTGAAATACTCCACCTTGGTAAGACAGATAGCCCTGGTGCAGGCATTGTGGAGGGAACGGTACTTCTACAGATCCTTAAGAGTTCCCGAAGCTTTAAACACCACCCATGACTGATTTCGAGCACGTTGACATGCTAGCAGCTCAGCGGAGACCCAGGGGAGGTGATTGCCATGGACCCTTGTCTTTCTACGTGGGGCATGATGGTTCCAGGCATTCAGGAATTGTGAGCTGAAGTAGATCAGGGCTGAGTCCACAGAGGAAGCAGTGGCAATGGGCGACCAGTCAGTACTGGTAAGGTCATTGTGGAGGGAGGATAGGTCGAGGCAATGGAGGGAATGAAGGTTGAGAATAACTGGAGGGGATTTTACCCAATGGATTTTCCACACACAGTATATCATATGGTGATCACTGAGTGTGTCCAGAAGTAAGCCTGAGGTGATTACTCGGTGTGGGTGAGTCATCAATACCCAGTCAATCAGGGTATGTTTGTCTGATTTGTGGTTTAAGCGAGTAGGATCTTTGTTGATTTGTTTTTGATTTAAGGATGAGATTTGACTACAGATTTTAGATTGGGTGCTGGACAACCAAATAATGTTGAAGTCCCCTAAGATGTAGAGTTCTCCAGAGGTGGCAACGGGTTAGCCCAGTGACCCAAAGGACGTTTTCTGTACCTGCTTCTGCTACAGGCAGCGCTCGCCCAGTGCTCTGTGTGTGTGTGGGGGGGGGGGGGCTGATTGTCCTGGCCCTGCAACTGGCATCCTGCCCTGTGAAGGATGAATGGAAAGAGGAGAGAGGTTACAAAAATAGTGTATTTTTTATGGCTACTTTATTATGTTTTATCTCATTTATTTAGTTGCTTTGACAGACTGATTGTTAAAATGTTGAGTAATAAGTTTTTGATGTTTGATATTTTTTATTGCTCTCTTATGTATATTGTACAGCGTTCTGAGCTTAAGGGAATGAGTGCTTTATAAATAAAGCTTTGCTTGCTTGCTTACTCTCAGGGCTTGCCCAGCAATTGAGATTTTGTACAAAGTTTGCCACTAAAGTGACAGCTTTGGCCAACAGGCCAGGATCTACAAATGCCTTAGTAGAGGGTTGCCATTTTAGCAATTGCATGACCTTTGGGGTTTGGGTTAAACTAAAAGGCCCAGATATTCAAAAGGGTTGAGCCATGCGCAACAGGGTTTCGCCATGCACAAGTCCAAAATGCGCCATTCTGCGATATTCAGCAGGAGGCAGTTACGCCACTGGCACCAGGTTGCATAGACAGCAATGCAAATGAATGCATGCTCAACAGGAGGGAGGATCCATGCATAACCTCGCAGCCGATATTCAGTCGGGTTGCGCAGAGTTGTGCATCATAAACAAGCTGCGCCCGCACAAGCTTGAGCCAAAAAAAAGGCTTAAGTCGAGGGCCACCCACAGGTGAGCTGCTGTACTGTAGGCTTAACACAGCAGCTGCCACCCTGGCTGGGCCCCCAACTCGCCTCCTGTGCCCCCCACCAGCCCGATCGTGGGCAGTACACTGCATGTCCCCCCACACATCCCACAGCCCGATCGCAGGCAGAACCTGTATAAACCCCCAGTGCCTGATCGCGGGCAGAACCTATATAAACCCCCAAGTGCCCGATCACGGGCAGAACCTGTATAAACCCCAGTGCCCGATCGCGGGCAGAATGTAACCCTTCCCCCAACCCGAATAACTCCTGGTGGTCCAGTGGACCGTAAAGCCCGATGCGGGCAGAATGTCACAGCACAACCCCCAAACATCTCCCTGGTGTCTAGTGTCCCCACCACCCACGAAGCCCCTCCACCCGCTTCCCCGCAGCCGGCGGGCGACAGCATCCCACCCGCCTGCCGCCCCGCCCGCCGACTGACTGTCCGGTAGGGCTGCACGCCCATTGGTGCAGAGCTACAGCCAATGGGCATGCAGCCCATACCGTACATGACAGTCCAGATTTCATTCTGCAAATGGGGGTTCCCAAAAGTCTTCCAGGAGCTTGCTTGAATGCTCCAAACCTGGGTGGTGTTCGGTATCTAAGCCGTTTATCTGTGAGTGCTTTTAGAGCCTCTGGTACTGTCTCTTTAAGAGCTGTCTGCCTGCAGACATAATTAATTTGGGATGGGGGTCTGTGTGTTTCCCTGCTTGAGTCCCACTCGAGCTGCTGCCAAATCGCTCCATTTCTGCCGTCACTAAGTGGGCAGAGTGAGCACTTTTCAAACATGTAACTGTTTGCCAGACATCATTTAGAGTAATAACGAAAATACAGTTTGTTTAATCTGCTTTTCCTTGCAATCAGAACTGTGTTTGCCTAGTCCCCCATTCTAGTTTTGAACTGCTGAACTGGACCAATCAGTGTGGGGGGGACCTTTGAAATGGAGCCTGCTGCTGGCAAATCAGAACTTGGACTCTCATTGTGGAGCCAGCCACCTATGTACTGTATGGCCAATGCTTCTGGGAATTGTAGTTTGGACTTTGGTGCCTTTTTTCCACCAACAGGGGGAGTTTACTGTGAGTGACAGCCAAACCAGCCAACTGAACTGGGAGGAACTCAAAGGAAATGCCCGGCTCTGTCTACTGGAAAGATCAGATGAGTTGTGACTGTGAAGAGGGAAGGAGCTCCGGGCTCCTGCGCTGTTGAGTTTTTGCGCAGGAAGCTCGTGTGGGGCCCTGAAGTTCGGCCTACAACTGTTTGTGAGTGCCAGTGTGGACTGAATCAGAGTTGTAAGGAGAAAGAAGCACCAGAAGTAAGGAAACCAGGCTCACCCTGTAGAAGACTGGAGAAATTGCTGATTTGCGCTCAGTCTGTCAGGAACTGAATCTGCAGTGTGTTCTCCCGGGTATTGTGCAGTAATTGCGATCGGGATAGAGAAGCAGCCTGCCTGGTATAGTACTTTCCTTTTACATATAAATATGTGTAGTGCTTGTGGGGAATCACATTTCAAATCCCCTGTACAGTGAATTGAGTGCCTGAAGCTGGAAGTAAACCCCAGCTTAATCCAGACTACATCCATTTGCTCTGAACTGCCGTGGGGACAAGTCACAAGGACCTTGTCCACATGGTCTGCTCCTCCAGGCAATCCAGGACAATCTGCCTTCCATTCAGTTTCAGCATTGAATTTGTGAGTACAAATCAGGGTAGCTCCCTGCCATCATCTAATTGCAAGTGTTCCATCTGATTACTTTTCCTTTCTTTCTTCATGAACTGAGCCCACCAGCTCCGGATTACAAAGTGGGTATTGTGCATGCATTTTCTATCCTCAGGGCCCCAACCAGCTGCACCAAATAGGCTAGCCTCTTACTGCCTGGGTACCCAGTAAGAGTGACATTTGGGACATTTGGGACTCTGCAATATGTGCACAGTACTGTGGTTATTAATGTGACTGAATCAATTAACCTGATTTCCCCCTGTCCTTGTTACTATCCCCTAAATAAATCAGACCTGGTTGTTTAGCAAAGTTACACTGCTTGAACTGTGTGTCTCTGTTGAATTACTATACAGTGGTTATTGTATAACTGCATCTTACTTTACAGGGGGTCGCCAGAGTCAAGTTGATTGAACCAATCCTGGGGGTAAGTGTATATTGCAAGGGTACTGTGATTGATTTGTGTGGGCCACTAGTGGGAAGAAAGGGGGGTTGCAGTGATCCAGAGGGCTGTGACCAAGTCATATCAGACTGTCTTAACCCCGACCTCTGGGTGGAGGCACCCACCATCGGATCCAGGCCCCTCAACCTGTTAGTGGCAAATCAGGCAGGGGTAGTAGCCCTTTGGGTAACGCCCCCTGGGGGTTACATCTTGGAGGCTCACCACTGGGATTAGTGTCCTCTAGTGGCCACATTTGTGAATTACTGTTAAAAAATAAATGGGTACCCCAACAGAAGGGGCTTTACACCAGCTGGTGAAGTGGTGTACTGGGGAGGAGGTCGACCCCCAAAATGCTATACTTATCTTGGATATCCCACTGGGTACCAGTACGGACACTGCAGAGGGAGTACTTTCCAAGGTTGAATGTTTACGAGACCCTGTGGTAGAGGGGCGACAGGCTGATCTGCTCACCCAAACTTTCATGGCCCTAATAGAGTGTAAGGACCCTGTAGACAGTTCTAAAGTGCCACAGACTGTTACCCCCGGGGAAACCCTCACTGTCTGGAGAGTGATAACCAAAGACAGTAAAGACCCCAAGGAGAACGAGCCTCCCCCATTATCTGAAACTTTTGAGGAGAAATTTGCTAAATTGTTGTTGGGGGAAGGGAAAACTGTGGAGGATTTAAAGAAAGTATTATTGCCACCTGAGAACGTTCCTCCACCAACACCCTCTTCCCTTCCAGCACCCATTATTGCCCCTCCTTCTGTGCCAGTGCAAGCCCCCATGTCTGTACCTGCCAATAGTCACGACTCTTACCGCAGGTTGAGAATTTTCTCCGGCACCTTCCCCAACCCACAAGGGGAGGATGATTGGGAGACCTGGATAGACTGTGTTGCCCCTTTGGTATCTGAGTGGCAGTGTGCAGAGGCTGAGAAATGGAAAAGAATCCTAGAGAGCTTGAGAGGTCCCGCTCTGGAAGCCATTAAATCTTTGCGGTCCACAAACCCTGAGGCATCTGCCCAAAAGTACCTAACTGCACTTGAATGCAATTTTGGGAGTATTGAGTCAGGGGAGAGCTTGATGTGGAAGTTTCAAGGTACAAAACAATGGCCAGGGGAAAGTTTATCTGCATATGTTACTCATCTGGAAGGAGCGCTACAGAGGGCCTACCGAAAGGGGTGGCCACCAGTGACTTAAACCATGTGAGGTTGGGGCACATATTGCAACATGCAAAGCACTCAAAAGTGCAGCTCCTTCAGTTGAGGCTTCATGACAGGAGAGGTAACTCACCAGATCATTGTGATTTGATGAAAGAAATCCAGGAAGTTGAGGAGGAGGAGGATTTCTCAGAGTCCCGCGTAGTTGTAGCTGCTACAACCTCTGCTCCAAGGGCGGGGTCGGCTGCTGACGGCCAGGGATCACCAAAAACCCATGATGAAAGTCAAGGATTAAGTGCCTGCCAAACGGGGATGGCTATAAACACCCCGCACTGGGAGGAGTTGCTGAGGGAGATTAGGAAAGTAACAGACATTCTCATCATGAAGGATACTCCTATGAACACGGGCACTGACACTTGCCTGACTGCTTCTGCTATGGGGGTGGGGGTGCTCAACCAGGCACCTCATGTTGACAACAGTTCGAAACTTGATGCATTGACTATGGAAGTGAGGGAACTGAAAAGATGTCTCCAAATGTCCAACCCACCACTGGCTAAGGTGGCACCAAGGTTTTCTATCGATAGTACCAATTCCGCAGCCCCCACAGTGATGCCTTGGTCACCCCAAACTTCAGCAGACATATTTTGCCATAATTGTGGGAAGGATGGGCACATGAAGAGGAATGCGGTCTCAGATAGACTTAGAGAGAGTGGTGAGCCGGCTACAAGGAGAACTTCGGAGAACAAGTCAGTGGTTAAGAGATGCACGAAATGGTCCCAGTGAGGGTCCCAAAAATGCTAACTCACATCCCTCTGTGGCAAGGTCAGTTGCCCAGGCCCCTCTACCGCCTCTCCAGACTGGTCCAGAATAGTGGGTCCCTCCATGGAGACCACTGTAAAGGTGAATGGAGTGTCTACAAGAGCTGTATTAGACAGTAGCTCCCAAGTGACAATTATGTTCCAGGATTGGTATCAGAAGCATTTGTCAGACGTACCAAGTGACAATTATGTTCCAGGATTGGTATCAGAAGCATTTGTCAGACGTACCCTTACAACCATTAGAAGGACTGCATGTATGGGGGTTAAGTGAGAAGGCCTACCCCTACTCTGGGTATATCCGAATTTGGCTGTCTTTCCCCACCTCTGTGGTTGGAATGGCAGAGCAAGTAGAGACCCTGGCCTTAGTGGGTCCCCATACTGGACTGTATGATGGGGTTCCTTTACTAATTGGGACTAATGCACATATGTTTGGACAGCTGGCACAGTTGTTTTATGAAAAACAGGGGTCAAGGACTAGTAGAGCTTTAAGAATTCCGGCCTTGATCAAGAAGGCCTATGAGGCATAGAGAGATGCTGACAAAGTGGAACCAGAGGAACCGGTTGGAGTTGTCTGGAAAAAGGATCCTGAGTCTCTGATCCTGACACCAAATGCCCAGTGTACCCTCCAGGGGGAAGTCTGTATCAGAAAGGATGTCAAGAATAAAATCCTCATGTTGGATGCACCAGGTGATGGGAAATTACCGGAGGGACTGCTGATCAAGCCTAGTATTTTGCCTGCTAGAGCCCATGCTTATGCCAGAGGGTAATGGTTCAAGTTCATAATGTGTCTGACAGAGAGATTCAAGTAAATAGAGGTTGCACCCTGGCTAATGTGCATTGTGCAGACACTGCAGTGCTACCCAGTAGCAAGAGTTCAGGGAAGAATGACAGAGTAACGCCTGACTTGTTTGATTTCAGTGACTCCCCGTTGCCAACTGAATGGAAAGTGAGGATCAGTGAGAAGCTTGCCCAGAGAAACCAGGTGTTTTCCTTAAAAGAATGGGATGTAGGATGTGTGCAAGGAGCTGAGCACCACATCCGGCTGCATGATGAAAGGCCATTTCGTGAGAGGACTCGACGCCTGGCCCCTGCTGACATAGATGATGTGAGACGGCATCTGCAAGAGATGCTAGCTGCTGGTGTAATACAAGAATCCAGAAGCCCCTATGCTTCCCCCATTGTGGTAGTGAGAAAAAAAAATGGGACAGTAAGGATGTGTGTGGATTATTGCACTTTAAACTGGTGGACTATCCCTGATCAGTATACAGTGCCCCGCATTCAGGATGCTTTGGACTACCTGAACGGTAGCAAGTGGTTCTCTGTGCTGGATCTTCGCAGTGGGTACTACCAGATCCTGATGGCCCCAGAAGACCACCTTTATCTGTCCGCTTGGCTTCTATGAATTCATGAGAATGCCTCAAGGGATTTCAGGTGCCCCAGCCACCTTTCAGTGACTGATGGAGCGTGCAGTGGGGGACATGAACTTATTAGAGTGCCTGGTACACCTAGATGATGTTATTGTGTTTGGCAGCTCACTGGAGGAACATGAGAGCAGATTATTCAAGGTGTTGGACTGACTGGAAGACTTTGGCCTTAAACTGTTCATTGATAAGTGTCAATTCTTTCAAACATCAGTAAAGTATGTGGGACACATAGTATCCACCAAGGGAATAGAGACCAATCCAAGTAAAGTCGAGGCCTTGACCACCTGGCCACAGCCCAAGAATCTAAAAGAACTGCAAAGATTCCTGGGATTCTGTGGTTATTATTGGCATTTCATCAAGGACTATTCAAGTGTGATCCGCCCTTTACTTAACCTTACTCGAGGGTATCCACCAACCCAAAAAAAATACAAAAAGTCAGCATCCCTCGAGACTGAAAGAGTGTATTTTCATCCAAGTGAAGTATTTGGGGCCGGCTGGACTCCTGATTGTAAGACTGCTTTTCATGAGATCATATATCAACTTACCCACGCTCCAGTGTTGGCCTATGCTGATCCAACAAAACCTTATGTCCTGCACACTGATGCTAGCTTGCAAGGGTTGGGGGCTGTGTTGTACCAAGAGCACGAGAATGGCCTGAGACCAGTGGCCTTTGCCAGCAGAAGCCTGACCCCTTCCGAAAAGAACTATCCTGTACACAAGTTATAGTTCCTAGCTTTGAAGTGGGCCATTGTTGATCAATTCCATGAGTACTTGTATGGGGCTAAGATACTAGAAAAGACTGACAATAATCCTTTGACCTATGTGCAGACTTCAGCTAAGTTGGATGCCACTGGTCATAGGTGGCTCTCTGCCTTATCTACCTACGACTATGCAGTTGAATACAGAGCAGGCCTGAACCACATAGATGCTGATTCTCTCTCCCAGAGGCCTGTTCCCCAGAACGACTGGGTCAGACTGTCAGAACCTGTTATTAGAGCACTCTGCCAGAAATTTGACAGGGAGGAACAAATGTCCACGGACGTAGTGGACTGTATGGTGGATTGTTTGGGACCCTCTGAGAATTGCATACCTGCTGCTTATTGCCACTTTTCTGCAATAGACATTGGTGCACTGCCTCAGCTGGACAATGACAGTATTCGGCGGGCTCAATCCCGAGATCCCATGATGAAATCAGCTTTAGAAGCCCTATATGCAGGGAAAGATGTGTCCAAATTATGTTCCACTGATCTGAGAACTGCATTGTTATATAAAGAAGGTCCTAAGTTGAAACTGATCAATAGACTGTTATACAGAGAAACAGTAGACAGAGAGGGGCAAGTAGACAAACAACAACTAGTACTGCCCACTGCCTTTCGAGATTCAGTACTGAGGTCCTTACATAACCACATGGGGCACCTTGGTATAGACAGAACACTTGACTTGGTGAGATCCAGATTCTATTGGCCTAAGATGGGGCTGATGTGGAGCAACACATTCGAACTTGCAGTTGCTGCTTACAGAGGAAAGCTTTGCCCCAGAGGGCTGCCCCCCTTGTTAACATCACCACCAGTGCACCCATGGAGCTGGTCTGTATTGATTTTCTGAGTTTGGAGTCAGATCAAAGAAATATTAGTAATGTGCTGGTGGTCACTGACCATTTTACGAGATATGCCCAAGCTTTCCCCACCAAGGACCAGAAGCCGTCCACTGTGGCAAAAGTATTTGTAGAAAACTTTTTTGTTCACTATGGATACAAAGAATCCATTCTGATCAAGGGAGAGACTTTGAGAGTCGTCTGATCAAAGAGATGCTTTCTCTGTGGGAGTGCGAAAGTCCAGAACCACCTTTTACCACCCCAGGGGACCCACAGCCTGAACGTTTCAACCGCAGACTTTGCTAGATATGCTAGGCACCCTGCACCCAAAGGACAAGCCTAGATGGAGCCAACAAATTAGCACCCTGGTACATGCCTACAACTGCACCAAAAGTGATGCCACTGGGTTCTCCCCCTACCGCCTGATGTTTGGAAGAGAAGCCCGACTGCCGGTAGATGTGTACTTTGGGGACTCTCCTGATGGGGTTCCAGCTGACAACTATTTACAGTATGTGCAAAAGTTAAAGGCCCAGCTAAATCATGCGTACCAACTGGCTCAAACCATGGCTGCCAAAAGAAATCTGGCCAACAAAGAAAGGTATGATAAAAAGGTGAAAGCACAGGAACTCTAGGAGGGAGATCGGGTATTGCTAAGAAATCTGGGACTACATGGCAAACACAAGATTGCTGACAGATGGCACCATCTCCCTCACATTGTAGTGGCAAACTAGATGATCTGCCTGTGTACAAAGTAAGGCCTGAGAATAATTCAAAAGATGTTAAAACAATGCATAGAAATCATTTACTGCCCATTGGACAAATCTTGATTGAGTCTGAGCCCCCAGAAAATGCCCCCTCTGGACCAGTGACTAGAGCTGCTACTAAGAAAAAATCAAGAAAGTCTGCACCTACAGAAGCTGAGTTAAAGTGTTCCCCTCCACAAATCTCAGTTGAGTATGACTGTCAATCCATATCAGAGGAAAGTGAGTGTGACTTTGAATACTATCCTTCTTACAAGCTGAGTCAATTGTTTTGGGGCAATCCCCTAGGCAATACTGGAGATGAAGCTGGGCCTTCTGGACTGTCTAAGCCCCCAGCTTTGTCCCTGGAGCCAATGCTCCCAGAAAGTGAAGTGCAAAGCATCAAGTCAGATGATATGGAATCATTGTGCATGGCTGAACTGTTTGAGCTTTCAGGGGAAGAAAATGATGGACTGGAACAGACTGGTGATACACCAGAACAAGAAAAGTATTTTGAGTGCCCTGACGGTCCACTGCCAGTGTCCGAAAGCTCTCCATGTGAGCCAAGTGTTGTAGACTCAGAGATTGTAACTTCTGGAGCTGAAAGTGCCCCAAGTTCTAGCCTCTCTACCCCAATGGAGACTCCCCCGACAAGTGAGGACAATGCTGAAAATGAGGCTCAGAGTGCAGAGACTGTAACAGTTCCCCCTAGAAAGACTGGTCGAGCTGTAAAGCCTGTGGTGCACCTCAGTTATGATTCCCCTGGGAGGCCTGTGGACTTGCCTCTCATAGTTGTCCATAAAAGGAGTGTATGTGTCCCCGAGCTCCTTGCCCAAACTGAACATCAGTGCTAACTCACTCCAAGTTACTTGTGTTGCCCTCTAGGTATGGTGCCCCTGCACCATCCAGCCTCAAGGTAACTGATAGGGAGGGCCCCCCCTCTTCAGGTTTCATGTACAAGAGGTAATAACCTGAGTTGTGGTACAATGTGTGTGTAATACTGTGTAAAGAGTGACGTACTGCAAAGTTTCAGAAATGTGTTCCTGTTAAAGTGATATATTGACTGATGATTACATGTATGAGCCTAATGTGATCCTGATGCAAATGTACATGGTTGCAATTGAAACTTATGGGGGTACTTGCTTGATGCAGACGCCAAGCTTTTTCCAGGCCAGGAAGGGTGTAACCCCCCTGCAAATGGGGGTTCCCAAAAGTCTTCCGGGAGCTTGCTGGAATGCTCCAAGCCTGGATGGTGTTCGGCGTCAAAGCCATTTATCTGTGAGTGCTTTTAGAGCCTCTGGTACTATCTCTTTAAGAGCTGTCTGCCTGCAGACATAATTAATTTGGATGGGGGTCTGTGTGTTTCCCTGCTTGAGTCCCACTCGAGCTGCTGCCAAATCACTCCATTTCTACCGTCACTAAGTGGGCAGAGTGAGCACTTTTCAAAGATGTAACTGTTTGCCAGACATCATTTAGAGTAATAACGAAAATACAGTTTGTCTAACCTGCTTTTCTTTGCAATCAGAACTGTGTTTGCCTAGTCCCCATTCTAGTTTTGAACTGCTGAACTGGACCAATCAGTGTGGGGGGACCTTTGAAATGGAGCCTGCTGCTGGCAAATCAGAACTTGGACTCTCACTGTAGAGCCAGCCACCTATGTACTATATGGCCAATGCTTCTGGGAATTGTAGTTTGGACTTCGGCACCTTTTTTCCACCAACAGGGGGAGTTTACTGTGAGTGACAGCCAAACCAGCCAACTGAACTGGGAGGAACTCAAAGGAAATGCCCGGCTCTGTCTACTGGAAAGATCAGATGAGTTGTGACTGTGAAGAGGGAAGGAGCTCCGGGCTCCTGCGCTGTTGAGTTTTCACTCGGGAAGCTCGTGTGGGGCCCTGAAGTTCAGCCTACAACTGTTTGTGAGTGCCAATGTGGACTGAATCAGAGTTGTAAGGAGAAAGAAGCACCAGAAGTGAGGAAACCAGGCTCACCCTGTAGAAGACTGGAGAAATTGCTGAATCGCGCTCAGTCTGTCAGGAACTGAATCTGCTGTGTGTTCTCCCGGGTATTGTGCAGTAATTGCAATCGGGATAGAGAAGCAGCCTGCCTGGTATAGTACTTTCCTTTTACATATAAATGTGTGTAGTGCTTGTGGAAAATCGCATTTCAAATCCCCTGTACAGTGAATTGAGTGCCTGAAGCCGGAGGTAAACCCCAGCTTAATCCAGACTACATCCATTTGCTCTAAACTGCCGTGGGTTCCAGTCACAAGGACCTTGTCCACATGGTCTGCTCCTCCTGGCAATCCAGGACAATCTGCCTTTCATTCAGTTTCAGCATTGAATTTGTGAGTACAAATCAGGGTAGCTCCCTGCCATCATCTAATTGCAAGTGTTCCATCTGATTACTTTTCCTTTCTTTCTTCACGAACTGAGCCTACCGGCTCCAGATTACAAAGTGGGTATTGTGCATGCATTTTCCATCCTCAGGGCCCCAACCAGCTGCACCAAATAGGCTAGCCTCTTATTGCCTGGGTACCCAGTAAGAGTGACATTTGGGACTCTGAAATATGTGCACAGTACTGTGGTTATTAATGTGACTGAATCAATTAACCTGATTTCCCCCTGTCCTTGTTACTATCCCCTAAATAAATCAGATTTGGTTGTTTAGCAAAGTTACACTGCTTGAACTGTGTGTCTATATTGAATTACTATACAGTGGTTATTGTATAACTGCATCTTACTTTACAGGGGGTCCCCAGAGTCAAGCTGATTGAACCAATCCTGGGGGTAAGTGTATATTGCAAGGGTACTGTGATTGATTTGTGTGGGCCACTACTGGGAAGAAAGGGGGGTTGCAGTGACCCAGAGGGCTGTGACCAAGTCATATCAGACTGTCTTAACCCCGACCTCTGGGTGGAGGCACCCGCCATCAGATCCAGGCCCCTCAACCTGTTAGTGGCAAATCAGGCAGGGGTAGTAGCCCTTGGGATAGCGCCCCCTTGGGGTCACATAAATATATGTTTTGTAACTTTCTTTATGCTCCCCTCTCTGGCCTCTTAGGACTCTCTCTGGTGTGATCTCTCAGACTGGCCAACTCCCGCTCCACCTGAGGTCTTCCCAGACCTAGCCTCCATCCTGGGATCTCTCCTCGCCCTACTACCAACCTCCCCAGTCCCCCGGCTCTGAGCCTCGTGAAGTGGGACTGCCTTCTCCTATGGCATTCTATCTAGAATCTAGTAGGGTGGCTGGGGGGGAATCGGAGGCTGGCTGGGGTAGACCTGGCATTGAGTGTGGGGACCGTCCACTGGACCCACCTTCGCCTTCCCGGGTGCTAGGGTCCTTTTCCTTGTTTTGAGTTCCCAGAGGTGTGGACATGCAATAACACCCAGTGCATGATGGGCGTGCTCCAGGACCCATCCATGGGACATCCGCTGCCACCTCCATACCCCATGTATGTGCCCCACTGGTTGCAATGCTCCCAGTCTCCACTGGGAGTCACTGGAACTTTGGGATGCACAACCCACCCTCCCCAGGAGAGGAGAGGAGAGCAGTCTATCGAACACTCAATCCTCTCCTCCCTGGCGACCCGAGTTTGCTCCTGAACATGGGTCAGTGGTGCTGCATGAGGTAAGACTAGCACCTCAAGCCTCAGAGCCAATGGGCTGGCTTCCTAATAAAATATTTTATTAGTATTTTAGAGGTGGGTAAACAAGAGCAGGCTGAGCTTGGTGCCTGGTTTGGCTCAACCTCTATATGAAATTGAGAGCCAAGGTCAAGTCGACACAGTTTTGGTCAAAGTAAGTGTTTTTGCCAGCCTGAACAGTGTCTGAAAAGTTGAACTCCTATATAGAGAACAGCCTGCAGTAGCCAGGACCTGGCTTGTGTTTTGGCTCTTAGAGTCAAGCCAGACCTTTGGCTTGGCCTGGGTAGAAAAATTCCTGGCTTGCCCACCTCTGTGGTATTTTACACTTTGTTTCTTGAGCATATTAATGGTAGTAAGTCATAACTGCACTTTTGTTAATTTTAAGATTGCATTGTGATTTTTCATGTGTAGAGGGACACTGTGAGGAGGTAGATAGGTACTGCATTTCAGAGAATTGTACCATTCTGATACCAGATCCATTTAAACTTTACCCTGGGTAGAAGCACTATGCAAAATTTAAAACATCTGCTGCCCAATATTCAAATGTTTGCCTGGGTGCAAATTCTAGTTTGTGAGTACAAACTGGGCTTTGTGCGGATTTCCCATATTCAAAAGCCCAGTTAGCATGGGCAAACTGAAGAGGGGGGAGGCTCAATGCAAATTAAGGGTGGGGCCTGAATGATTGCGCAGTCTGATATTCAGAATATTTGTACTGCGCAAGGGCACTTTGCACGGTTCCCTTGCATGGTGCAAATACCGCCGACCTAAACCACAACTTGCTTCTGCACAACCCTAGCAGTTGGAGGAGGAAGTGTGTCGGCCCCCCGACCCCCAACACCGTAGTCCCTGGTGTATAGTGGTGCCCCTCCTCCCTCCCTCCGATCCGACCCCTGTATAGAAAATATCATGTTTCTGGTGTCTAGTGATGCCCCCTTCCTCTGATCTAACTCCCATATAAAAAATATCATGTTTCTGGTGTCTAGTGATGCCCCCTTCCTCTGATCCCACTCCTGTATAGAAAATATCATATCCCTGGTGTCTAGTGGTGCTCCCCTCCCTCCGATCCACCACCCATAAAATGCAAACAGTTCCCTAGTGCTAGTGATCCCTTCCCCCACCTGCACCCATGCACGATATTGTAAGTATTATTCCCTGGTGTCTAGTGGTCCTTCCCCTCACCCATGCCCAATGTTTTAAGTCTTAGTCACTGGTGTCCAGTGGTCCCTTCCCCCACCCACACCCCCATCTGATCCCCGTCCCTGTATGGATAAAAGCCCCCCACCCCAGTTTGTCAAATCCCCCCACCCATGGTGACAGCCATCCTGCCACAGCCATGCATGAAGATGTTTGCAAGAAATTCCCCCACAACAAAGCCCCAGCCCCATACCCTAACAGTGATCTATGCCCCCAGCCTGTCCATCGGTGGTGGTTAGTGTTCCCCCTCCCACCCGGACTGACGACCCACCCCAGTCTTCCTTACCTGACAGTTGGTGCTACAGTGAACTGACAGCAATAACACACCTGCACACCACCTCCCCCACCGTCTAACTGTAGCAGGGCATGCAGCTTATTTATAAGGCATGGGTTGCTCTATAAATAAGCTGCACTCCCTGCTACAGTTAGACGGTGGGCAGCGAGGTGGTGTGTGGAGGACTGTGTCACTTGTTGTCACCATGGCACCGACAATCAGGTAGAGGGACTGGGGTGGGGGTTGTCAGTGCCAGGGGTGGAAGGGGGAACACTAACCACCACCAAGGGATGGGCTGGGGGGTGCAGATCACTGTTGGGGTACAGGGCTGGGGCTTTGTTGTGGGGGGGACATCCTTGCAAATGGCTTCTCTCATAGCTGTGGCATGATGGCTGTTGCCATGGGGGGGATTTCATCCATACAGGGACGGGGATCAGGAGTGGGGAGGGACAGCTAGACACAAGGGAATAATACTTACAACATCGGGCGTGGGTGTGAGTGGTGAGATGGAGGGAGGGAGGGACCACAGGATACCAAGGACAAAGACTTAAAACACTGGGCATGGGTGCGAATGGGGGGATGGACCAGTAGACACCATGCAATAATACTTATAACATCGAGCATGGATGCGGGTGAAGGGAAGGGACCACTAGCACCAGGGAACTGTTTGAACTTTAAGGGTGTGGGATCAGAGGGAAGGAGGCACCACTAGACACCAGGGACATGATATTTTCTATATGGGTGTGGGATCGGAAAGGGGGGAACCACTAACACCAGGGATAGCTCTCTGGAACCAGGCAATTGGGGGGGTGGCGCCGCTCAAAACAGCCTTGCTCCCCATGCAAATGAGCCCATAATGGGCATGCAAATGTCTCCTTAGTGACTTGCATGCCCAATAGGCTCCTTTGTATGGGTCTATTTGAATATAAGAAATTGCACTTGGGCACTATCCATTGTGGTGCTGTATTTCAGGAGCCATGTTGGTGCAGTGTTAAGTGGCTTAGTGCTGGGCTGTGGTCCTATATTCAATCAAATAGCCGTTGGTATGCTGTTCCACTGACTATAGAGTCTTTGGGCACCTGGGCTATTGCAAGGTGCTGCACAAATTTATGTGCTCCACTTTGCACATTTCTGAATATTGGGCCCCTGGATACGAACCCCCCCTTCAGGAAAATCAGAACCCTGGCCCCTCAACCTTGTTTGAGCCCACAAGTTAGGGGTGGTAACTGAAAAATCCACGGTGACCTTGTTTCAGTAAAAACCAAATCAAAAACAACATCCAAGGTCCCGCTGTTCCAAGTTGCTTCTGGTCCGGTTTATACTGCTTTGGGTCCGGTCTGGTCATCTGGCTTTTACCAAGTCCACGCACAAAAGGAAGGCACTGTTGCACATCTTGAACTCATAATCTATGATACAAAAATTTCTGCCAAAACGAACCTAGTGATATTTTATTTATAAGTGCTCTATTCCAGACCTTGTAGCTTCACATTTGATGATGTGTCCTAGATCTGGTAGTGTTCCCCATTTTCATCATGTCCCAGTGCTCATAAGTGACACAACTCTGAGAGGTATGCCTTTGGTTCATGTAATTTTTTTTTTTTGTTATACATTTTCTTATCTCCTCTGCGGTTGGGGGGGTGTTACCGATGGTTCCCTCCCAATCCGGCCTGACCAACCATCCCATAGTCTGCCCCACATCCCAAGCTCAACCCCTTACCTCCAACCAGCGCCACGATCTGTTTGCCATGGTGGGCACGCAACCACCGCCACGGGATCTGAGGGGGTTATCAGTACCGGGGGAGCATCCAGGTGGAAGCCAGCGGGAGCTGCTCGTCGGCAATCATGTAGCCCGCAAGGGTTTTTCCTCCTTTCCTCCCATACGTCTGTGGCGTGCAATGACGCCAAGGGACAGAGCGCGCGACGCTACGCATGCGCCTCCCAGCGCCTGCCACAGAACATCCCTCTAGTTCTGCCCATGTCCTGCCATAGCCCCCAGCCACCGCTAGGAGCCAGTAGGACATCGAGGCATCCCCTCCACCCCAGAGAAGGAGAGCAGTCTAACGGATGCTCAATCCTTCTCCACCCCGCCAACCCCCAACATCCCAGGCTCATTCCCGAACCCGGGTCGCCAGCGTAGCGTGAGGTGTGGCATCCAGCGCCTCAACCCTCAGCACCACCGGGCCAGTACATGTAATTTAAAATAAAAAAATACAAAACAAGAATGTGTCCTGTGTCTATCACTCACATCAGCTAGACCAGCCCTACATGCCCTACCTGGAGAGATGGGAGCTCAGTGACTATGCTGTTCCACTGCAGGTGTAATACATATCTACAGGGAGTTCTCTGTATTGTTTCATGACTTTCACTGCAGGGGATGCTTACTTTTGTTACACCCATAGACTTCAAATATATAGTAGAGAGGGCTAGGTAGCGGACTCGTGCTGTCAACTGAATATGATGTCTGCCATATCGAAGGAAGGTATACTCTGCTGTCAAAGAACATGCTGTCAAATGAAAAAGCAATAAATGACAGGTTTAAGGGGTATTGCAAGTATTGTCTTTTGTTCATGCTGCTAAAAAGTATGCAATGCAATGTGCAAAAGGTTAAAATATACGTGCATTTGCTTGGTTCCCACAGACAAAAACAAAAAAAAAAGGAATGCATTTCTCGACCCTCACAGATTTTTTTTATATATATATTTTACTCCTCCTTGGAGTGGGCAGGCGGCTCCAGTCCCTCCTTTGGAAGGGACTCGTCTCTCCGGCCAACATCTCCTGCAACCATCCTGCCCAGCCATCCCCCTCGGGTTACCCCCTGTGACAGGGCTGACAGTGAGGTGCGCCGGCTTTCTCCCCACCCACGGAAGCCAACAACCAAATTGCCAGGGATCGGTGCGGGTGCAGCCAGCCATCATGGAGCCTGCCAGCTCTATCTTTTCTCCTCCAGTTTTCTCCCTGAACACACGCACTTGCAATGGGAAGGGTGGCTGTCTCCAAATCCACGGAGGCAGTCTTGTGCCCTGTACATGGGACCACACCTCTGCTAAGCATTGTGCCTGTGCTGACCTCCAGCTTCTGCTGGGTGAAAGTCTGCAGCATGATGCTGTAACCCTCCACCTGCAGGGGAGGAGAGCTGTCAGCAGACGCTCATTCTTCCCTCACCCTGGCTGACCCCCGAGCAACCCGAGTCCATTCTCAAACCCGGGTCGCTGGTGTGGCATCCAGCACCTCAACCCTCAGTGCCACCAGGTCGGCCCCATCACAGACTTTATTTCAGTCTGTCAAAGTGATATTGCTGGTGCACATAGCTGGGCAGGCTGGTAACTGGCAAAATAGATCATTGCCTTGTGCCATCCAGAGTAGATACAGAGAGAGAGAGAGAGAGAGAGAGACTACTGATGGCAAAAGAGAAATTTTAGTAACAGAAATCACAAATAAAGTACATCTTAGATTCTTAGTGTGGCTGTATGTGTGCAGGGCAAGGGCAGACTGGCAAAATAAATCTTTGACTTGTGCCATGGGGGGGAATACTGGGGGTCAAAGAGACATTTTACAGCCACAGAAATCACAAATTAAGTTTATTCTTGGCCTCAGTATGGCTGTGTTAGTGTACAAGCAAGGCAAGGGCAGGCTGGCAAAACAAATCTATGACTTGTGCCATCCAGAGTGGAGAGAGAGAGAGAGAGACTACTGGCAGACAGAGAGACATTTTACAGTCACTGAAATCACAAATAAAGTTAATCTTGGCCTCAGTGTGGCTGTGTGAGTGTGTCTATACACAGGGCAGGCTGGCAAAATAAATCTTCGACCTGTGCCATCAAGAGGTGGGAGAGGGACAGAAAGAGACTATTTGGGGCCAAAGAGACTATTTACAGTCACAGAAATCACAAATAACTTATATTCTTTGTCTCAGTTTGGCTGTGTGTATACAGGCAGACCAAGGGCAGGCTGGCAAAATAAATCTTTGACTTGTGCCATCCGGGGGGGAGAGAGAGAGAGAGAGAGACTACTGAGGACCAAAGAGACATTTTACAGTCACAGAAATCACAAATGAAGTCTATTCTTGGCCTCAGTGTGGCTGCATGTGTGTGTGTGTGTGTACACAGAGAGCAGGCTAGCAAAATAAATCTTTGACTTGTGCCATCTAGAGAGGGAGGGGGGAGAGAGAGAGAGAGAGAGAGAGACTACTGGGAGCAAAAGAGACATTTTACAGTCACCAAAATCACAAATGAAGTTTATTCTTGGCCTCAGTGTGGCTACGTGTGTGCACAGAAAGGGCAAGAGTGGGCTGGCAAAATAAATCTTTGACTTGTGCCATCAAGAGGAGAAAGAGAAAGAGAGAGGTTCTTGGAGCCAAAGAGACATTTTACAGTCACATAAATCACAAATAAAGTTCATCTTGGCCTCAGTGTGGCTGTGTGTGTGTGTGTGTGTGTGTGTGTGTGTGTGTGTGTGTGTGTGTATACAGGGCAGGTTTACAAAAACAAATCTTTGACTTGTGCCATCTAGAGGGGGAGAGAAAGAGAAAGGGAAACTGACTACTAGGGGTCAAAAAGACATTTTACAGTCACAGAAATCACAAATAAAGTTTACTCCTGGCCTCAGTGTTGCTGAGTGTGTACAGGCAGAGCAATGGCAGGCTGGCAAAATAAATCTTTGACTTGTGCCATCCAGAGGAGAGAGAGAGGGAGAGAGAGAGACTACTAAGGGCCAAAGAGAAATTTTACAGTCACAGAAATCGCAAAATGAAGTTTATTCTTGGCCTCAGTGTGGCTGTGTGTGTGTGTGTGTATACAGAAGGAAGGCTGGCAAAATAAATCTTTGACTTGTGCTATGGGGGGAGAGAGAGAGAGAGAGAGACTGAGACTACTAGGGACCAAAGAGACATTTTACAGTCATAGAAATCACAAATAAAGTTTATTCTCAGCCTCAGTGTGGCTGTGTGTACAGGCAGGTCTAGGGCAGGCTTGCAAAATAAAGCTTTGATTTGTACCATCCAGAGGGAGACTACTGGGGATAAAAGGGACATTTTACAGTCACAGAAATCACAAATAAAATTAATCTTGGCCTCAGTGTGGCTGTGTGTGTACAGGCAGGGCAAGGGTAGGCTGGCCAAATAAATCTTTGACGTGTGCCATCCAGAGGTGAGAGAGAGAGAGACAACTGGGAGCTAAATAGACATTTTACAGTCACAAAAATCAAAAACAATGTTTATTCTTGGCTTCAGTGTGGCTGTGTGTGTACAGGCATGGCAAGGGCAGGCTGGTAAAATAAATCTTTGATTTGTGCCATCCAGAGGAGAGAGAGAGAGACAGAGAGAGAGGGAGACTACTGAAGACCAAAGAGAAATTTTACAGTCACAGAAAGCACAAAATGAAGTTTATTCTTGGCCTCAGTGTGGCTATGTGTGTGTGTACAGAGGACAGGCTGGCAAAATATTGACTTGTGCCATCCAGGGGAGAAAGAGAGCCGACTGGGAGCCAAAGAGACATTTTACAGTCACAGAAATCACAAATGAAGTTTATTCTTGGCCTCAGTGTGGCTGTGTGTATGTGCAGACAGGGTAAGAGCAGGCTGGCAAATTGAATTTTTGACTTGTGCCATCCAGAGGGGGGAGAGAAAGAGAGAGAGAGGGGGGTTCTGGGGACCAAAGAGGTATTTTATAGTCACATAAATCACAAATAAAGTTAATCTTGGCCTCAGTGTGGCTCTGTGTATGTGTGTGTGTGTGTACAGCACAGGCTGACAAAAAATAAATCTTTGACTTGTGCCATCCAGGGGGCAGGAGAAAGAGAAAGAGAGAGAGAGACTGACTACTGGGGGCCAAAGAGACATTTTGCAGTTACAGAAATCATAAATAAAGTTAATCTTGGCTTCAGTGTGGCTGTGTATGTACAGGCAGGGCAAGGGCAGACTGGTAAAATAAATCTTTGATTTGTGCCATCCAGAGGACAAAGAGACAGAGAGAGACTACTGAAGACCAAGGAGACATTTTACAGTCACAGAAAGCACAAAATGAAGTTCATTCTTGGCCTCAGTGTGGCTATGTGTATTTGTGTACAGAGGGCAGGCTGGCAAAATATTGACTTGTGCCATCTGGGGGGGAGAGAGAGAGAGAGAGACTACTGGGAGCCCAAAGAGACATTTTACAGTCACAGAAATCAAAAATGAAGTTTATTCTTGGCCTCAGTGTGGCTGTGTGTATGTGCAGAAAGGGCAAGAGCAGGCTGGCAAAATGAATGTTTGACTTGTGCCATCCAGTGGGGGAGAGAGGGGGTTCTGGGGGCCAAAGATACATTTTACAGTCACATAAATCACAAATAAAGTTCATCTTGGCCTCAGTGTGTGTGTGTGTGTATACAGCATAGGCTGGCAAAAATAAATCTTTGACTTGTGCCATCCAGGAGAGAGAAGAAAAAGAGAGAGAGAGAGAGAGAGAGAGAGAGAGAGAGACTGACTACTGGGGCCAAAGAGACATTTTACAGTCACAGAAATCACAAATAAAGTTAATCTTGGCCTCAGTGTGGCTGTGTGTGTACAGGCAGGGCAAGGGTAGGCTGGCAAAATAAATCTTTGAGTTGTGCCATCCGGGGGAAGAGAGAGAGAGAGAGAGAGAGACACTACTGGGGACCAAAGAGACATTTTACAGTCATAGAAATCACAAATGAAGTTTATTCTTTGCCTCAGTGTGGGTATGTGTGTACAGGCAGGGCAAGGGCAGTCTGGCAAAATAAATCTTTGACTTGTGCCATCCGGGGGACTACTGGGGACCAAAGAGACATTTTACAGTCATAGAAATCACAAATGAAGTTTATTATTTGCCTCAGTGTGGGTATGTGTGTGCAGGCAGGGTAAGGGCAGTCTGGCAAAATAAATCTTTGACTTGTGCCATCTGGGGGCACTACTGGGGACCAAAGAGACATTTTGCAGTCACAGAAATCACAAATGAAGTTTATTCTTGGCCTCAGTGTGGTTGTGTGTATGTGCAGACAGGGTAACAGCAGGCTAGCAAAATGAATTTTTGACTTGTGCCATCCAGAGGGGAGAGAGAAAGAGAGAGGGGGGGTTCTGGGGACCAAAGAGACATTTTACAGTCACATAAATCACAAATAAAGTTAATCTTGGCCTCAGTGTGGCTGTGTGTGTGTGTGTGTGTGTGTGTGTGTTATACAGCACAGGCTGGCAAAAATAGATATTTGACTTGTGCCATCCAGGGGGAGGAGAAAGAGAAAAAGAGTGAGAGAGAGAGAGAGAGAGAGAAAGAGAGAGAGAGAGAAACTGACTACTGAGGGCCAAAGAGACATTTTACAGTCACAGAAATCATAAAGTTAATCTTGGCCTCAGTGTGGCTGTGTATGTACAGGCAGGGCAAGGGCAGACTGGCCAAATAAATCTTTGACTTGTGTCATCCAGAGGAAGGGGGAAGGAGAGAGAGAGAGAGAGACTACTGAGGACCAAAGAGAAATTTTACAATTACAGAAATCACAAAATTAAGTTTATTCTTGACCTAAGTGTGGCTGTGTGTGTGTGTATATATATATACAGAGGGCAGGCTGGCAAAATAAATATTTGAATTGTGCCATCCGGGGGGGGGGGAGACTCGGATTACTGGGGACCAAAGAGACATTTTACAGTCATAGAAATCACAAATAAAGTTTATTATTTGCCTCAGTATGGATGTGTGTATGTACAGGCACGGCAAGGGTAGTCTGACAAAACAAATCTTTGACTTGTGCCATCCAGAGGGGAGGAGAACGAGAAAAAGAGAGAGTGAGAGAGAGAGAGAAAGAGAGAGAGAGAGAGAAACTGACTACTGGGGGCCAAAAATAAATTTTACAGTCACAGAAATCATAAATAAAGTTAATCTTGGCCTCAGTGTGGCTATGTGTGTATAGGCAGGGCAAGGGCAGGCTGGCCAAATAAATCTTTGACTTACTTGTGTCATCCAGAGGAGAGGGAGGCAGAGAGAGAGAGAGAGAGAGACCACAGAGGACCAAAGAGAAATATTACAGTCACAGAAATCACAAAATTAAGTTTATTCTTGACCTAAGTGTGGCTGTGTGTGTGTGTGTATACAGAGGGCAGGCTGGCAAAATAAATATCTGAGTTGTGCTATCTGGGGGGAGAGAGACTGGGATTACTGGAACCAAAGAGACATTTCACTGTCATAGAAATCACAAATAAAGTTTATTCTTTGCCTCAGTGTGGCTGTGTGTATACAGGTGGGGCAAGGGTAGGCTGGAAAAATAAATCTTTGACTTGTGCCATCTGGGAGAACTACTGGGGACCAAAGAGACATTTTACAGTCACAGAAATCACAAATAAAGTTTATTCTTGGCCTCAGTGTGGCTGTGTGTGTACAGGCAGGGCAAGGGTAGGCTGGCAAAGTAAATCTTTGACTTGTGCCATCTTGAGGAGGACTACTGGAGACCAAAGAGAAATTTTACAGTCATAGAAATCATAAATGAAGTTTATTCTTGGCCTCAGTGTGGCTGTGTGTGTGTGTATGGAGGGCAAGCTGGCAAAAGAAATCTTTGACTTGTGCCATCCAGAGGGGAGAGAGAGAGAGCAAGATTACTGAGGACCAAAGAGACATTTTACAGTCATAAACGTCACAAATAAAGTTTATTGTTAGCCTCGGAGTGGCTGTGTGTGTACAGGCAGAGCAAGGGCAGGCTGGTAAAATAAATCTTTGTTTTGTGCCATCCAGAGGGGTGTGTGAGAGAGAAAGAGAGAGACTGAATACTGGGGGCCAAAGAGATATTTTACAGTCACAGAAATCACAAATAAAGTTAATCTTGACCTCAGTGTGGCTGTGTGTGTACAGGCAGGGCAAGGGCAGGCTGGCCAAATAAATCTTTGACTTGTGCCATCCAGAGGGGAGGGTGAAAGAGACAGAGAGCCTACTGGGGACCAAAAAACATTTTACAATCACAGAAATCACAAAAAAAGTTTATTCTTGGCCTCAGTGTGGCTGCATGTGTACAGGCAGAGCAAGGGCAGGCTGGCAAAATGAATCTTTGATTTGTGCCATCCAGAGGAGAGAGAGACAGAGAGAGACTACTGAAGACCAAATAGAAATTTTACAGTCACAGAAAGCACAAAATGAAGTTTATTCTTGGCCTCAGTGTGGCTATGTGTGTTTGTGTACAGAGGGCAGGCTGGCAAACTATTGACTTGTGCCATCTGGGGGGACGAGAGAGAGAGAGAGAGAGAGAGAGAGAGTGACTACTGGGAGCCAAAGAGACATTTTACAGTCACAGAAATCAAAAATGAAGTTTATTCTTGGACTCAGTATGGCTGTGTGTATGTGCAGAAAGGGCAAGAGCAGGCTGGCCAAATGAATTTTTGACTTGTGCCACCCAGGGGGGGAGAGAGAGAGAGACACACACAGAGGGTTCTGGGGGCCAAAGAGACATTTTACAGTCACATAAATCACAAATAAAGTTCATCTTGGCTTCAGTGTGTGTGTGTGTGTGTGTATATGTATACAGCACAGGCTGGCAAAAATAAATCTTTGACTTGTGCCGTCCAGGGAGGGAGAGAAAGAGAAAAAGAAAGAGTGAGAGAGAGAGAGAGAGAGAGAGAGAGCAAGACTGACTACTGGGGGCCAAAGAGACATTTTACAGTCACAGAAATCACAAAGTTAATCTTGGCCTCAGTGTGGCTGTGTGTGTACAGGCAGGGCAAGGGCAGCCTGGCCAAATTAATCTTTGACTTGTGCCATCCGGGGGGACTACTGGGGCAAAAGATACATTTTACAGTCACAGAAATCACAAATAAAGTCTATTCTTGGCCTCAGTGTGGCTGTGTGTGTACAAGCAGGGCAAGGGTAGGCTTGCAAAATAAATCTTTGAGTTGTGCCATCCAGAGAGGGGGGAGAGAGAGAGAGAGAGACTACTGGGGACCAAAGAGACATTTTACAGTCATAGAAATCACAAATGAAGTTTATTCTTTGCCTCAGTGTGTGTATGTGTGTGCAGGCAGGACAAGGGCAGTCTGGCAAAATAAATCTTTGACTTGTGCCATCCGGGGGCACTACTGGGGACCAAAGAGACATTTTACAGTCACAGAAATCACAAATGAAGTTTATTCTTGGCCTCAGTGTGGTTGTGTGTATGTGCAGACAGGGTAACAGCAGGCTAGCAAAATGAATTTTTGACTTGTACCATCCAGAGGGGAGAGAGAAAGAGAGAGGGGGTTCTGGGGACCAAAGAGACATTTTACAGTCACATAAATCACAAATTAAGTTAATCTTGGCCTCAGTGTGGCTGTGTGTGTGTGTGTGTGTGTGTGTGTGTGTGTAAAGCACAGACTGGCAAAAATAAATCTTTGACTTGTGCCATCCGGGGGGAGGAGAAAGAGAAAAAGAGAGAGTGAGAGAGCGAGAAAGAGAGAGAGAGAGAGAGAGAAACTGACTACTGGGGGCCAAAGAGACATTGTACAGTCACAGAAATCATAAATAAAGTTAATCTTGGCCTCAGTGTGGCTATGTATAGGCTGGGCAAGGGCAGACTGGCCAAATAAATCTTTGACTTGTGTCATCCAGAGGAGGGAAGGAGGGGGGGGGGAGAGAGAGAGAGAGAGACTACTGAGGACCTAAGAGAAATTTTACAGTCACAGAAATCACAAAATTAAGTTTATTCTTGACCTAAGTGTGGCTGTGTGTGTGTGTGTGTGTGTGTGTGCGCATGTATACAGAGGGCAGGCTGGCAAAATAAATATTTGAACTGTGCCATCCAGGGGGGAGAGAGACTGGGATTACTGGGGACCAAAGAGACATTTTACAGTCATAGAAATCACAAATAAAGTTTATTATTTGCCTCAGTGTGGATGTGTGTGTACAGGCATGGCAAGGGTAGTCTGACAAAATAAATCTTTGACTTGTGCCATCAGAGGGGGGGGGAGAGAGAGGGTTCTGGGGGCCAAAGAGACATTTTATAGTCACATAAATCACAAATAAAGTTCATATTGGCTTCAGTGTGTGTGTGTGTGTGTGTGTGTATACAGCACAGGCTGGCAAAAATAAGTCTTTGACTTGTGCCATCCAGGGAGGGAGAGAAAGAGAAAGAGAGAGGAGAGAGAGAGAGAGTGAGACTGACTACTGGGGGCCAAAGAGACATTTTACAGTCACAGAAATCACAAATAAAGTTTAACTTGGCCTCAGTGTGGCTGTGTGTGTACAAGCAGGGCAAGGGCAGGCTGGCCAAATAAATCTTTGACTTGTGCCATCTGGGAGGACTACTGGGGACCAAAGATACATTTTACAGTCACAGAAATCACAAATAAAGTTTATTCTTGGCCTCAGTGTGGCTGTGAGTGTACAGGCAGGGCAAGGGTAGGCTGGCAAAATAAATTTTTGAGTTGTGCCATCCAGAGTGAGGGGAGAGAGAGAGAGAGAGAGAGACTACTGGGGACCAAAGAGACATTTTACAGTCATAGAAATCACAAATGAAGTTTATTCTTTGCCTCAGTGTGGGTGTATGTGTATGTACAGGCAGGGCAAGGGCAGTCTGGCAAAATAAATCTTTGACTTGTGCCATCCGGAGGGCACTACTGGGGACCAAAGAGACATTTTACAGTCACAGAAATCACAAATAAAGTTTATTCTTGGCCTCAGTGTGGCTGTGAGTGTGTACAGAGGGCAGGCTAGCAAAATAAATCTTTGACTTGTGCCATTCAGAGGGGAGAGAGAGCAACACTACTGAGGACCAAAGAGACATTTTACAGTCACAGAAATCACAAATAAAGTTTATTGTTGGCCTCAGTGTGGCTGTGTACAGGCAGGGCAAGGGCAGGCTGGCAAAATAAATCTTTGATTTGATTTGTGCCATCCAGAAGGGGAGAGAGAGAGAGAGAGAGAGAGAGACTCTACTGGGGGCCAAGGAGATATTTTACAGTCACAGAAATCACAAATAAAGTTAATCTTGGCCTGAGTGTGGTTGTGTGTGTGTGTATACACAGGGCAGGCTGGCAAAATAAATCTTTGAGTTGTGCCATTCAGAGGGGGGGGAGACAGACAGGCAGACAGACAACATTACCACTTGTTGGACCAGGTTGGTGCCATACCACAGTACAATGGGACATGCGGTGCAGTTGCATCATTCACATAGACAGGGTGGGTGGACTCTTACTGCTGCTCATTTTGATAATTTATTTCCTTGGCCTGGTTTGCTCTCACTGGAACATTCCTGAAAATAATGCCCACACAGGCAGCAGCATTAATAAAAAAAGATCTTAGCTGCCTGTAGTGCTTGGTATTGCTTTGTGGTACAATAGTACTTGCATCTGTCTGTCTGTCTCTGTCCCAGCACACTTACGTCACGAGCCTGAGTAGGATATGCCACCAGTACAGGCCAGCCATGAAACAGCTAGTAGTTATTGCTTTTATTTTGTAGTTTTACTGTAATTGTTATATATATATAAAATGCATTAAATTATTTCCTTTGGGCCTCTGTGTTAAATAAGACTGACTTTGGCAACTATTATGCATTTTTTCAAATATTTATAAATAATCAAAACTAATCAAAACAAATCAGAACTCCACCATGTTCCTATTCATATTTAATAAGGGTCAGAACTTCACCGAGTTCACCTCGCTCTAGCTCTAACCCTAGGACCTGTATTCTCCCATTTGGTGCATAAAACCCCACTCTGGGTGCCAGAGTTCCACCCCAGTGCTGAATTACCCACCCAGTCTGTCGGCATGTACACACAAGTGTAAGAATATTCATTCTCTGTGCCTCATGCCCACCCTAGAGCCAGCACGAACATCCTGTTGGCCAGAATGACCATCCATGCCATAATGCTCAGTCTAGGTCTGGAATGGGCACTCAGTGCCTGAATAGAAACACAGAAATACAGAAGTTGTCAGCAGAAAAGGACCGCCAGGCCCATCCAGTCTGCTTGTTTTCCCAACCTGTAATGGCAGCCAGTGCCAATTGTTGGTCACCTGCTTAAGGCATTCCTTCTTATCTCTATGACCCCCTTATTTCTAGCCCATGCATGTTTGAATCCTGCCACAGTGCTTGCTCCCACTACCCCCGGGGCAGGCCATTCCATGTATCCACCACCCTTTAAGTTAAAAAAGAACTTCCTCCCATTACCCCTTATGTGGCCCCTCCAATCTCATGTCAAGACCCCTTGTTCTAGTACTCTTTTTATACTGGAAGATGTTTTTCCCTTTCACCTTATTTAAGCCCTTGAGGTTCTTGAAAGTTTCCATCATGTCCACCTGTTCCCTCCTCTGTTCCAGTGTGTACATATCGAGGTCCTTTAATCTATCCTCATATGTCTTATGCTGTAATCCCTGCATCATCTTAGTTGTCCTCCTCTGTACCTTCTCCATCCTGTGTATGTCTTTACAAAGGTGAGGCCTTCAGAACTGCATGCAGTATTCCAGATGAGGCCTCACCACTGTTTTGTACAGTGAAACTAATACCTCTCACCTACGGCCTGTGATACTCCGTTCTGTACACCCCAACATCCCACTGGCCTTCCCCACTGCCTTTGCTGCCTCCTTGGTGGCCTACAGGTCATCTGTGCTAATGAATCCCAGATCTCTTTCCTCCTTGGTGACTGACAGCTGCCCACCCATCTTGTAGTTCTCACCTGGGTTACCACTCCCTACGTACATGATCTTACATTTTTTAGCACTGAATTTTAGTTGCCACACTTCAGACTATCTTTCCAACTTTTCTAGGTATTTTCTCATTCTTACCACTTCCTCTGATGTATCAACCCTGCTGCAGATTTTCGTGTCATCTGCAAACAGGCAAACCTTCCCCTCCTGCCCTTCTGCAATGTCGCTGATAAAGACATTGAAGAGGACTGACCCCAAAACTGAACCCTGGGTACTCTGCTGGTCACCTCCATTTCCTCAGACTGGGTTCCATTTATTACTTCCCTCTGACTTCTGTCCCTGAGCCAGTTACTAACCCCATTCACCACCTTGTGGCCCAACCCCAGCCAACTCAGCTTGCTGACCAGCCTTCTATGTGGAACGGTATCAAAGACTTTGCTGAAATCTAGGTAGGCAACATCCACCACTCCCCCTTGGTCCACTACCTTTGTCACCCAGAGAAAGAAATCAATTAGATTTGTTTGACATGACCTTCCTGATGTGAATCCATGCTGCCTTGGATCCTGCGCCCCCATGGATTCCAGGTGTTCCACAATTTGTTCCTTAAGGAGTGTCTCCATTGGCCAGCCTGGTGGAGCTGAGGGTTGAGGCGCTGGATGCCACACCTCATGCCACGCCATTGACCCAGGTTCAGGAGCAAGCTTTGGTCATCGGGGGTCAGCAAGGGATGGAGAGGATTGAGCATCCGGAGGACAGCTCTCCTCTCTTAGGGAGGGAGAGTGGATGATTCCCCAGTGTGAGTGGCTCCTAGCATAGGCTGGGAGTGCCGTAGTCTGGGGATCACACTAGGTGCAGGGGATAAGCCTTGGCAGCCATCTGTGAGCTGGGTGTGGGAGCGCGCCCAGCAGCACCGGATGGCATTGCACATCGGGGCTCCTAGGGGAATCTCTAGAACAAGGAAAACCACCCACTGACTGGAGGTAGACGCCGCCTATCCCCACCTCCACTGCCAGATCCTGCCCACTATGTCCTGGTCCTGACATTGCCTCCACCTATGGAGCGCCAGATGAAAGCGCCGTGGAGCAGAAGGTGGCCCCACCCTGGGGGGTGTATTCTGGTGAGAGATTGGCTCCATCAGGTGTGTTGTGGGTGAGTCGGGAATCCAGGCACAGAAGGGAGGATCTCAGGCTGGAGGGGCTAAGGTAGATCGACCGAAGAAGCCCCAGTCGGTGGTGACCGGAGGGAAAAATACTTGAAAAAAAAAAAAAAGGAGTGTCTCCATGATTTTACCTACCACTGATGTAAGACTTACTGGCCTGTAGTTCCCTGCCTCCTCTTTGCTGCAGCTCTTGTGAAGAGCCAGTGCTTAGGGACTAGAGAACAGGACTGCCAGTAGGGCTGCCAGCTCCATTCTTAGTTCTTTCAGGATCCTGGGATGTATGCCATCTGGACCCATAGCTTTGTCCACTTTTAGTTTTGTAAACTCTTTTAGTACCTTCTCCTCCGTAAAAGGACTGGTGTCCACCTCCCCCCCTTCCTGTGCCTATCCTGTCCAACCATGGTCCCTGTCCCTTCCCTTTCACTGGGAAGACTGAGCAAAAATATTTTTTCAGAATTGACATCTTGTCTTGATCTCCCTCTACGGCCTCTCCCTTCCCCCCTGAGTTTAGCTATGCCTCCCCTGCATCTTCTTCCCTCACTAACGTACCTGTAGAATGTCTTATCCCCTTTCCTAACTGACTCAGCTAATCTTTCTTCAGTTTGCGCCTTTGTGCTCCCTACAGCTTTTCCTGCTTCTCTTAGACCAGGGGTGTCTAACCTTTCTGGGGTTGTGAGATACATTTAAATTTCTGAGTAAGATGAGAGCCACAACAATGTGCGGCCCATACCATACCCAATGTGCAGCCCTTTCTGTACCCATATTTAGGAGTTAAAATAATAACATAGTTATAGTAAATAGTCGATAATTTGTATTTTATTAAATTACAGTATTTTTTAAAAATAGTTGTAATATTAAAATAATTATTCAAGGCAGCTCTGGAGCTTTAGATTTGCTTGCTGGCTTAGTAAAAGTAGCTTGTTGAGCACACATGGCACTTTTCAGCTCCTGTACTTTGACATTTCTCAAATTTAAAAGACTGTGATGTGTATTTGACACGTAATTGACAAACCCCCTCGAGAGCCACATCAAACTGCATCGAGAGCAACATGTGGCTCATGAACTACAGGTTGGCCACCCCTGTCTTAGACAATGCCCACCATATTGTTAGAGTGCCCACTCACTGTGCTGGAATTCCCACCCTAGGGCCAGAATGAGCCAAAACAATCACAGTAATTTGTAAGCACCTTATAGCTGCAGCGAGGGATGTGCTACTGCACTCTGGCTAAGAGTAACAGATCAGATAAAAGTGCAAAAGATGAGCAATCACAGATCATTTCTTATGTGTTCATTTCATGTACTGAAACAATACTGGTGCACTACAGGCAACATGCAGGAAAAGTAAACCCTGACAGAGCCTTTCCATTAAGTAAATCACTTCTGCACCAAAATGAGGGTGAGAATCCTGGGCTACAGAGTATGTATTCCAGCCCCAGGAAGGGTATGTTGAACTTAAGGCAACTTTTGGCATCACAGAAGACATTCTGGTAAAAGGGAGGGCTTTCCAGTCTGACAGTGGACAGCATAGCAGTCTCGGCACACCACAATGGACACGAATAAAAACTCTCCAAACAGAGGATGTTATAAATGTAATGATTTACTTAAATACTTCAGAAAAAACAGCGGCAAAAAACGAGTACACAATGCAAAGTGCTAAGTGCAGACACAGATAAACTCCTCACACACGTTTCACCCGAACACGGGCTTTGTCAAAGGTAATAAACGCCTAGTGTTAGGTAGCTTAAATAGCACCCATCCCCAGTCATATGACCTTCCTTAAAGTGTAAGTGCATCATTTATCTACCACACATACTAACATCTTATAGTCACACAGTGACAGTACTTTTCCAGGGTGTCTGAAAATACCAGCAATTCTTTGGCACTGTGCTGCAAAACAACGGTTGGGAGTTTTGGGCTGAAATTTGGAGGGAATGCAGCTGACATCTCACAGATGTGCCTTTCAGTGTTGTATTGAAAAGATATTACACAGTGGCAAAGTTACGGCACTCCAAAGTTGACTGTTTTTCCCATAGGATAACATTACGGCCCCCGACGCATTACAGGAATCCTTTGGCACCCTGCTGCAAAATAACAGTTTGGTCTTTTTTCCTGAAATTTGGAGGGAACACAGCCAACAGCCCACAGATGTGCCTTTCAGTGGTTTGGTGAAAAAATATTACAGGGAGGCAAAGTTATAGCACTCCGAACTTCTCTTTTTCCCATAGGATAACATTACAGCGTTCACCGCGCCTTTCAGGGCCCGTATCTCGGAAACGGTGTGAGATACGGACTTTTCATCGGAAAACTAGCCAGGACAGTCATAAATCATATGACTTTTAAATTTTTTTTCTACGTTGTACGGTTCCTGAGATATAACCTATTTAGTATTCCAAGTCCTCATTTTCTGCTCCGATACCCATTATTATGCATACATTCTTTGTACTCACTGTCTTTCTCTATGCAGCTTTTGGGTAAAACCAGCCTGTGCGCTTACATTACTGTTACCATTGCTATTTCCGCTATGTTCCTTTGCACCTGTTCTCTCACTTTAATGCTCAAGTTTACGCCACCATGTGCGTACCCTTTGTGTTTTCATTTGCGGTTGCATTTTGCGTTGTTTTTAACATTTCTGTCTACAGTACTGTTTCTCTTTCTGTTTCACTTTGCGTCACCAGCCGCATTCGATTTCGTTTGCGGGCACAATGTTACTAGTGACAAGACATCACGGCCGCACTCTCGCTGCCTTCAGGCCCGCTCCACCACCGCATTACATTCACTATTTCTCATTATCATTCTCAAAGAAGGGAAATTAGAGGCAAAAAACTCCATTTAATGCATCAGTTAGGGTTGTTCCACAGCGACAAAAGCGAGGACATTCGGTGTTAGGGTTGAAAACCCTAACTCCAAATTCACCCCCCCCAGCACCACACACACACACATGCAAGTACGGGGGAGGACCAAGGCAACACAACCAATGACAGACAACCAGCAGCAGGTGACAGAAATAACAAACAATTGTCTAAATGTACTACAAGACATCCCCACCCACCTGACCAGGTACTGCATGCTCAGTGGAGATCAACAGCAAAACTGAGGCCATGTACACCAAACGTACACATCCCTGATTGCAGCTGCACACAACGTACCACACTTAGTAGTTGCATGGCCTTACCTACCGATGCCCCACACCACACCACAACTGGTACTGTGCCATTAGTCAATATAAATGCTGAAGGTGCATGATCACAGTTGTACAAAGGTTTTAACACTAGTGAGTATACATTAATTAAGATAACTACATAAATTAACTACAAGACACAGCCATGCTCCAAATAAAAGTAGTGTTGCATTTAGTATGTGATTTACATAGTAGTACATTTACTGTAACTGTTTACTCAAGATAGAGAGGCTGAAGTAAATGTATGGAAAAGCATTGCCTGTTCAACGCTATGAAATTTTTACTGCCAGTATCAGATGCATTCTTACTGATGAAGGTGTACTGCTGATGTACGTACAAATACCTTCAGTGTGTTTGAATACTAAAGATGCAGTAAGTATTCTTTGTAAGAAACAGTGTAATTGTGTGGATCAGGCCAAGCAACTTCTAAATATCATAGCACTACTGAGCCAACAATGACGTAGCTGTATCGGAGGTGTCTATAGGATAGATTTTCCTGTAGGCACTTACTGAGTATGTTGTACCTGATAAAGACAATGTCATTGCATCTGTGATGACTAACTTATTGAAATAGTGATACATTTACTATTGTTGCAATGAGTGATCTATGCCACTTTATGGATACAGCTTAATTTTTTAACAGTTGTTTCATACTCAGGCTGTATGCCTAGTGTTTGGGTTTGCCACAATTCTGTCACTGATGCTATCAAAGTGATAACTATGTTAATTGTGCTACAACAGGAATCAAGTAGGTATAGTGTAGATATAAATAGAATGTCTTTTAGTATTGATTTAACTCACAATGGGATAAGTGTACTAGGACGGCAGGGGTTATTCTCTATCACTGACTCTGTCAGTTATAATCACACTAAGGTTTCAATGACTGTAATGATCAAGTTACACTGTTCATCTTCATGAGGTCATATTCACAGCCATTCTCCAGTAACTACACAGTGGATGGTGTAACTGGGTGGGACACTGTGTTGTAAAGCTCCTGCAGTGCCTAGCAGAGGGAGAGTATCTACACATGAAGGTAATTAAGCAATAAGGCATGACCAACGGTTATGTTAAATGGTCTGTTAATCACCCTCTAGGGGTTTAATGTTGAATGAGGCGTAGCCGAGTGCCACATGTCGCTAGACAGTGATAAACTGACCATTAACATAATACCTGGGAGTGGCTTATTGCTATCATAATAAAACTGTTTTTTTAAACAACATTAAACCATGTTCATCATATGGTTAGGCTCTACAATATGTTAATAAAAACTAAACATAAGGCTGTTAGAATGTTTACAGCCAATCAGAAAGCTGCATTTCTCAAACCCTTGTTATAATCAGAGATATTATACCTGTACAACTCCTTGGTTTTGCTCAACTCTATTGCTCAGGTGGCCCACCACATGTGGTGTGGTGTGGGGCATCGGTAGGTAAGGCCATGCAACTACTAAGTGTGGTACGTTGTGTGCAGCTGCAATCAGGGATGTGTACGTTTGGTGTACATGGCCTCAGTTTTGCTGTTGATCTCCACTGAGCATGCAGTACCTGGTCAGGTGGGTGGGGATGTCTTGTAGTACATTTAGACAATTGTTTGTTATTTCTGTCACCTGCTGCTGGTTGTCTGTCATTGGTCATGTTGCCTTGGTCCTCCCCCCCGTACTTGCATGTGTGTGTGTGTCTGTGTGTGTGTGGTGCTGGGGGCGGGGGGGTGAATTCGGAGTTAGGGTTTTCAACCCTAACACCAAATTTCCTCACTTTTGTCGCTGTGGAACAACCCTAACTGATGCATTAAACTGAGTTTTTTGCCTCTAATATATATATATATGTATCTCACATAATTTTTCTTATCCTAACAGACTGATTACTCACAACAATTGGAGGATAAAAAAATATGTCAAAGGAAGCCAAAGTGTTATCCCAAAGTTCAGAAGGGGGGGAAGGAAAGAAAAAGACCAAAAGAGGGCTATAAGTAAAAAGGAAAAGTTGTTCAAAAAAACAAAAATAAATATATTCAATTACATTACTAGAGGAACACTGTACTATGTTATATTATACAATTCCAATTCAATCACAAATCCCTACTTTTTTTAAAACATTGTTTGTCTTCACCCCTCTAGATATCATCTCTTATTTCTAAATACCTAGGGAAAATAGAAGGAATTAATATCCTGTATTACTCACTCCTAAAAAGAACAATATATCTACTTAGTTACACTATCTGTTCTTGGCTCATGTGGCAACAAAGGGGGCAGAAAGAAGAGGCCTTCTAAATTAGCCTACTAAATCATCTTCACCCTTTTCTTCCTACAAACCCCTTTTCTCTGAAAAAGGTTTTAATTCCACATGATCATTCAGGCCTTTATCTTCATATGCTCCCATCATATATATTTAATACTTCTCTCTTTGACTCAGGAGACTCTCAATATTACCTCCCCTAGGCCCCAATATCACCTTTTCGATACCTACAATTTAACTTTGTGCCCCTCTACATTATACAAATCTGTCACATGCTGAGCCCATGCATACTGTATATTTCCATTCTTGATTGCATTTAAATGCTCCCCCACTCATTCCTTCCATTTTCTCTTGGTCTTTCCCACATAATATCTTTCACAGGTACAGAAGGAGTAATAAATATTTGTAGTGTCACAATTACTAAACCCCTTTATATCATACATCCTGTTGTCATGGGGATTTCTAAACATACTACACTCATGTATGTTTGGACAATACTTGCATCTACTGCACTTTCTACATCCCTTCAATGGGGGGCAGCCAGTTTCTAGGCTTCTCCACGTCCTTAACAGGTGACACTAAAATGTCCCTTAAGTTTCTTGCCCTCCTATATGCCATCCTTGGCTTCATTAGTACTGTTTCCTTTAATCTGTTATCCACCATGAAGACATGCCAATGTTGATAGATAATATCTCTGATCTGGTTTGACCTAACATTGTATGTAGTAACAAAAGTAATCCTATTACTAACAACATTCTCCTTTGTTTTCTCTTCCATAAGACTCTCTCTGTCTTTTAGATCACATCCCTCCCTGGCCTCATTCATAATATGTTCTGAGTAACCTCTGGCTTTTAATCCGTTTCCCTGTAGATCCAACTCTTTAATTTGATCCCCCCACTTCACTACAATTTCTTTTCACTTTAAACATCTGACTCTTAAGGATATTCTCATTGGTATGCCCCGGGTGGCAGCTACTTGCCAACAGTAAAGTATTTTTATCCATCTGTTTTCTAAACAAAGAGGTTGCTACCCTATCACCCCCTGTAGCTTTTATATTAAGATCCAAAAAGGAAACTTCTTCTCTGTTTGCAGTGTAAGTGAACCTCAGATGTCTATTGGTGCTATGGAGGTAGTCTATGAACCTTTCAAGTTCACTGTTTGTACCTCTCCGATTTATAGGATTCATAGGATAATTACAAGTTCAAGGGTGTAAGCCCATTTATGAACTCGCCACCATTAAACTGATGGCAGAAATTGAAATTTTCTAATACCCATATACATATCAAGATTATGTTTAAATTCATCTAAATCTACACTATTAACAACAGCAACTGGTAAGGAATTCCAGAGTCGTACTGGGAGGGTTAAGACTGCCACATTTTGCCCTTTATTTCTGGGCAGGCCATGCTAATAAATACCTTAGGTGGGTAAAGGGTACGGACTTTCCAACACAGTCATCGTATAGACCTTTATGGTTACAAATTGAGCTGGCCCTCATTCAGAAACAAGGTTTGATGCCTGAGGCCTTGCTCTATCTTACTTCGAAACTCCTCCCTCCCCCGTTACGTAGCTCCCCGATAGGGATTTCGGTGAGAATTCACATGCAGCTTTGTGGTTTCCTTAAGTATAATTATCTCAGGGATTGGGTGCAGCCTATTTGGGGCAATCCGCGTTTTCTAATTGTTAACAAACTTCTCAGCCCCACATGGTTGGCCCTGCCCGGTGCATACCGTTTGAAAGACTTTCTTACACCTGATGGCAAGGTACTCTCCTCCTCTGAAATTCTGAATAAATTTGGAATGTCCACCACGGCAGTTTTTAAAGTGTATCAGCTCCGACATCTCCTGCTCAGCAAGATGGGTATGAGGGCAATTCAGTTTCTGAAAGTAGAATTTTATGAAGCCCTGGGGCTGTTTGTGGGCCTTTCCCATGCAATTTCCAAAGTATACACAGTATTATTTGGGTGGGCCTACTCCCAGAACCTGGTTCAATGCACATATTGGGCCTCAGTGTTTCCTAATGAGGAACTCAATTGGAATGTCCTATGGCAGAACTGTCACAGATTTCTCCTACAAGATCGGTTAAGACTGATACAGTTTAAAATTCTCCATAATATTTACTATTCCCCGGAAAAACTTGCTAGATTAAAAATAGTAACAGAATCTACATGCAACAGGTGTCATGCAGGGGTCAGGGATTTGATGCACATTTTCTGGAACTGTCCGAAGATAACCCCGTTATGGACAGAGATTAAAAATAGAGTGGACCCAATGCTGGGACTGGAGGACCTTTTTACTCCTGAAATATGCTTGCTGGGAGAAGTCTCTCATATCCCCGTCAGGAGTAGGAGGTTCCACATGGTTTTAATTGCGGCCACTCTTAAGAAAATTGTCCTCAGGCACTGGAAGGACTCTGTCATGCTAAGCTATACGGAATGGCTGGAGGAATTAGTTGCCAGCTTGAGGGTTAAGAGAATGATAGCTACCCTTCAGAATAAACTTCCTAGGTTTAATAAGATCTGGGGTCCCTTTTACACTATTTATTCACTATAGGTGTTCATAGATCCTCTGCTGATCGTAGGTGTGCAGTTTCGTTAGGCTTGTGCTGGGGGGGCAAAAGGGTGGGGAGGGAAGGGGGAAGGTGTTTTTTTTTTTGGGGGGGGGTGTTACAGAGGATGCATTCTACTACATGTTACCATACGTATGAGTGTATTTGTACATGTTTGTACTTGATGTTTTTGGATTTACTCTCTGTAACCAAAAATGTAATAAAAACTTAATGGAAAAAAAAAAAAAGGAATTCCAGAGTCGTGGGGTTCTTTGCGTTACAAAATTATTTCCTTTAGTTGTATGATTTATCTTAGTTACCAGTTTTAGATGATGTGACCTGGTATTTTTAGTATTGTCAGCATATTGTAGGCATAACGTTTCAAACAATACAGGATTTGTAGTGGCCCTATACATTAAGTAAAGATCACCCCTTATTGCTCTATATTCAAGTGAATAAAGGCCTAAGGACTTCAATCTGTCCTCATAAGTATAGTTATGTAAATTTTGATGTTTTTTGTCAATCTCCTTTGCACCTTTTTAATAGCTATTTTGGTGCCTATAGAAGTTGGTCCACAAAAGGCAGAGCAGTAATCAATATGTGGTCGAACCAAACTAGAAAATAAGGGAACAATTACTTCGGCTTCTTGACTTTTAATATGTTTATAAATAGAGGCTAAAATACCTCCACACTTCTTTATTGTTTCATTTGTATGCGTAGAAAATTTCAAGTCATTGGTTATTGTTACTCCCAAATCTATTTCACTTTCGACTGTTTGTAATACAGTATTATTCAGCATGTAAGTTGCGAGTTTGTTGTTGGAACCAAAATGCATAACCTTACATTTATCTACATTAAAGGTCATTTTGTGCTGTTCCGACCAAATAGATAAGTTGTCCAGATTGTTTTGTAATTCCATTATTGAATTTATATTATTAGTAATACATCCAATCTTGCTGTTATCAGCGTATTTGTTTATCCAAACACCACATGAAGTTTGCATAGTTGATATTATTATATTGAACAATATAGGCCCCAGGACAGATCCTTGTAGTACACCTCTAGTGACCACTGATCTTCCTGAGGTAGAACCCTTAATCGTTACCCACTGTTTTCTATCTCTAAACCAAGAATCCACCCATTGAATGATATGTGGGTCCAATTTAATTCTTATTAGTTGTTGTAAAAGAATATCATGTGACACAGTATCAAATGCCTTTTCATAGTCAAGATATATTACATCCACAGGTAGACCCCTGTCAAGTGCATGACTAACAGGTTCAAAAAAATTTATTAAATTAGTTTGGCAAGATCTACCATATGCAAATCCATGTTGCGTAATATCAATACTTTCTGTCACAAGAAGATGAGTCTTAATCTTTTGTAGCAACAATTTCTCCATTAGTTTACCCATGCAAGAAGTAAGACTGATGGGTATATAGTTACTAGGATCCTGTCTACTGCCCTTTTTGTGAATAGGAGTTACAGATGCAAGTTTCCAGTCTATTGGTACTACTCCTTCATTAATTGATTTATTAAATAAACTTGCTAATATTCCAGATAACTCAGTTGCCAAGCATTTGAGAAAGATTGGTGGTATATTGTCCAGTCAAGCAGAGGAATTATTTTTAATAGATTTTATTGCTATAATAACATCCAAGGGAGTAAATGGATTTAATACCTCAGCTACTTCCTTTTCTTTGGTAATAATACCTTGATTTATTTGAAGAGGCCCAATTCTTGGTGCATTTCCTTTTATAGAACCAATATAATTATAAAAACATTTTCTATTATTTTTAATACTAATAGCTAAGTTCTCTTCTAGTTTTCTTTTAGCATTCCTTATTGCTTTTTTTAGTTAATTTAGCTTTGGTTTTAAAATTAATCCACTTATCTAATGTAGGATTTTTTTTTATATCTATTATAAGTTCTTTTTTTTGATTTTATCAACTTCTTAATTTTTGTTTTTAACCATAATGGAGTCCTCCCGTAACTGTGATTATACTTTTCATAGGATGGAACCCAATGTTGAATACAAAAATCCATTTTCTCCCTGAATTTACTCCAAGTATTTTCAGTGTTAAGATCCTTAAATTCTGTTTTCCAATCCCAAGAGCTCAAATAATCCTTTGTCTGAGCAAAATTTGCTTTATTAAAAATGTTCTTAACTGTAATTCCCTTTGTTATCTTATAATAAAATTTAAAGGACCAAAGAATTATGTTGTGGTTACTATCGCCTAAAGGCATTAACACTCTCAGTGGTGTATCAATATTCTCAATGTTTGTAAATATTAGGTCAAGGACTGCATTCACCCTTGTAGGTTTGAGGACAATTTGTTCCAAATTCAATTGAAGAGTAGCATTCAGAAGTCTTCTTTCAAGGAGACCTCGCCCATGAAATTAATTCCAACAAATATTTGGTAGATTGAAGTCCCCCATTATAATCAAATCATCTTTTGTACTTAAATTTTCTAAAGTACTCATAAAGGCTTCATTGCCCATGCTATCCAAATGAGGTGGACTATAACACAATCCTATAGTTAGCCATTCTGTTGTAGTTTTAATTCGGACCCACAATATTTCTGTTTTATCCTCTAAATTTGCTGTGTTATTAATTTCATAATAGCTAAAGTTTTCATTTACAAATAAGGCTATACCACCCCCCTTAGTATATATATGATTTTTAGAAAAAAGTTTTATATCCTTTTATACCCTGCTCCCAATCCAGGTCCTGAAACTAAGTTTTGGTTACTCCACATATGTCTACCTGTTCCTCTAAAAGTAGACTTTGTAATTCACCCATTTTATTTCTCAAACTCCTAGCATTTAAAAGAAGAATTTTGAATTCAGACGCATGTTCCACTGAGTGTATCATGAGTATATCATCAATAAACCACATCCATATGGCTATTTCATCCTTAAACCTGTTAGACCTTGCAGCCCCTATAACACCTTGCTCCCAATAACCCAGATATAAATTTGCATAATTGAGGGCAAAACTTGCCCCCATCACAATTCCCTAAATCTGGTGGAGTGGCATGAGATATCTACAGAAGGAATGAAAAAATTGATGGACTTAATTATTAGGAAGTCCAAAACTCTTGAGAAGGAAATAGAAAGAGAACTGAAGAAGAAAGAGAGTGCTTTGGAGACATTAAAAGCAGTGACAACTTTATTAAATTTAAAGGAGAATTGGAAAAATAAATTAAGTTTCAGGAAAGTAAAATAATTGCCACTAAGAAAAGGAAGTTTAATAGAGACCTAAATGATTACAGAAATGGACATATTTTCAATTGGCCAAAGGGAAATGAACAATGCAACAAAAAAGCGGGACTTTTTCAAACAGAGGCCCAGTAAAGTGAAGTTTCAGCTGGTTTCTACTTTGAAGAATACATCAGGAACAACCTTGGGGTCAGGTGGTACAAGTGGGTTGGGACAAGTATTAATAGTGATTCAGAGAACTCAGAGGGCCCTTTCTTGGAACGGAGGAATCAGAGGAAAGGAAAGAGAAAGGGCAGATATTATGTGAAAACAAACATACAAGGAGGGGAAGGAGAAGATGTGGAAGGACAAATGGTACATGGGGGACTGATGCATACACAGAAGAAAAGGTACCAGGAACATTAAATGATGAAGTAACTGAGGGACTTGAGATAAATGTGATTAATCTGTCCTCATATGAACTAAACGAACATGAAATAAGTGTGCTGAACAAAGGACTTTCACTTGTTCCGACTGTGGACTTAAGTTTTGTTGATGTTACCATATACCTATATAGACTGTGTAGAGTTTTAAGCTTAAGATGTTATTTTTGGAAATCTATGAACATGGGGGATCTGGAATGTGTAGAAATGAACAGTGATGATCTAGATTATAATTAAGTAGGTATAATACCTACGCAGGAAGTGCTTTTGGCTCTTTCAGAATTTTCCAGAGGAGATGGGGGATGGAGATGACATGAGGAGTGGGAGTTTAGAGAACAATAAGGGTGTGGAACAAAGGAAAAAACTAGTACTTTCTGTCCACCACTACCTTATGCAGTAATGATGTTTCAAAGGTTGTGTGAACAGGATATAGAAACATTGAGAAAAGAAGATTATGTGCCCAGATTTAACAATTTAACATCTAAAGAAAAAGAGGCTTTATTTGCTTTAAGGAACAACAAAAGCATTATAATATAGCCGGCAGACAAAGGTGGGAGTGTGTTGGTTCAGGATGTAGGTGACTATGAGAGAGAGAGAGAGAGAGAGATGGAAAGGCAGTTGCTTAATAAAGAATACTATAGACAAGTTAAAAGGGATGTTGGTGTTCAATTTCAACAGCAGGTTGATCATTTTCTTGCATGGACAGAGAAGGAAGGAGTAATGAATGAGAGGGAAAAGAAATACATGACAGTGTCCCACCCCTTATTCGCTCAATTTTATATCTTGCCAAAGGTCCATAAATCCCTGGCGAATCCAGCCAGACACCCTATTATATCAAGTGCAGGGTCAGTGATGGAACCACTGGCCAGGTTGATAGATGATAACATTGGAGAATTAGATAAAACTTTGCCCTCATTTATTAAAGACACCGGAGATGTTCTGAGAGTATTGGGGGAGCATGGATGGGAGTTAGGAAATATGTTAGTAACTTTGGATATAGAATCCCTATACATGAACATTCCTCATGATGGGGGTTTAAGGGCAATGCATTATTATCTAAATGCTAGAGTGCCAGGGGCAAAGCCAGATACTGATTTCCTTGTGGATCTCAACAGAATGGTGCTGGAGGGTAATTTTTTCCTTTTTCGTGACAAATGCTTTCACCAGATTAAGAGAACAGCGATGGAGGCAAGTTTTGCCCCCAATTACACAAATTTATATCTGGGTTATTGGGAGCAAAGTGTTATATGGGATGCAGGGTCTAACTGGTTTAAGGATAAGATAGCCCTATGGGTGTGGTTTATGGACGATATACTCATGATATGGATAGGTACAAACAGTGAACTTTAAAGGTTCATAGAATACCTCCATAGCACCAATAGACATCTGAGGTTCACTTACACTGCGAGCAGAGAGGAAGCTACAGGGGGTGATAGGGTAGTAACTTCTTTGTTTAGAAAACAGATGGATAAAAATACTTTACTGTTGGCAAGTAGTTGCCACCCGGGGCATACCAAGGAGAATATCCATAAGAGTCAGATGTTTAGAGTGAAAAGAAATTGTAGTGAAGTGGGGGATCAGATTAAAGAGTTGGATCCGCAGGGAAACAGATTAAAAGCCAGAGGTTACTCAGAACATATTATGAATGAGGCCAAGGAGTAATGTGATTTAAAAGACAGAGTCTTTTGGAAGAGAAAACGAAGGAGAATGTTGTTAGTAATAGGATTAATTTTGTTACTACATATGATGTTAGGTCAAACCAGATCAGAGATATTATCTATCAACATTGGCATGTCTTAGGAGTAGATAACAGATTAAAGGAAACAGTATTAACGAAGCCAAGGAGGGCATATAGGAGGACAAGAAACTTAAGGGCATTTTAGTGTCATCTGTTAAGGAAGTGGAAAAGCCTAGAAACTGGCTGCCCCCGTACTGAGGGGATGTAGAAAGTGCAGTAGATGCAAGTATTGTCCAAACATACATGAGTGTAGTATGTTTAGAAATCCACATGACAACAGGATGTATGATATAAAGGGGTTTATTAATTGTGCACTACAAATGTTGTTTATTACTACTTCTGTACCTGTGAAAGATATTATGTAGGAAAGACCAAGAGAAAATGGAAGGAACAAGTGGGGGAGCATTTAAATGCAATCAAGAATGGAAATATACAGTATGCATGGGCTCAGCATGTAAGAGATTTGTATAATGTAGAGGAGCACGAAGTTAAATTTATAGGTATTGAAAAGGTGATATTGGGGCCTAGGGGAGGTAATATTGAGAGTCTCCTGAGTCAAAGAGAGAATTTTTGGATATATATGGTGGGAGCATATGAAGATAAAGGCCTGAATGATCATGTGGAATTAAAACCTTTTTTAGAGAAAAGGGGTTTGTAGGAAGAAAAGGGTGAAGATGATTTAGTGGACTAATTTAGAAGGCCTCTTCTTTCTGCCCCCTTTGTTGCCACATGAGCCAAGAACAGATAGTGTAACTAAGTATATATATTGTTCATTCTAGGAGTGAGTAATACAGGATATTAATTACTTCCATTTTCCCTAGGTATTTAGAAATAAGAGGTGATATCTAGAGGGGTGAAGACAAACAATGTTTTAAAAAAAGTAGGGATATGTGATTGAATTGGAATTGTATAATATAACATAGTACAGTGTTCCTCTAGTAATGTAATTGAATATATTTATTTCTGGTTTTTGAACAACTTTTCCCTTTTACTTATACCCCTCTTTTGGTCTTTTCCTTTCCCCCTCTTTTCTCCCCCCCCCCTCTGAACTTTGGGATGACACTTTAGCTCCCTTTGACACATTTGTTATCCTCCAATATTTGTGATTTTATATATATATATATATATATATATATATATATATATATCCGTTTCTGTTGTAAAGGAAAGTAGGGAGATTAGGCTCCCATTTGAAAGTATATAAGCCTAATGATTTTTTGGCTTCTTGGCACTTGACCATACATATATGTCTGATAGATGTTGATTGTAAAATGGAGTTAAATTTATTTAATAATTTAATATTAATGTGCAATGGATAGCATGATGAAATTTGATATTAAACATATAATGTGGTCTTTTCCATTTTAATGTTTATATCACTAGGTATGATGTGTGACTATAGGATGTTAGTATATGTGGTAGATAAATGAAGCACTTACACTTTAAAGAAGGTCATATGATTGGGGATGGGTGCTATTTAAGCTACCTAACACTAGATGGTTATTACCTTTGACAAAGCCCGTGTTCGGGTGAAACGTGTGTGAGGAGTTTATCTGTGTTTGCACTTAGCATTTTGCATTGTGTACTCAATTTTTGCTGCTGTTTTTTCTGAAGTTTGTAAGTAAATTGTTACATTTATAACATCCTCTGTTTGGAGAGTTTTTATTTGTGTCCATTGTGGTGTGCCGAGACTTTTTTGTAAATCCATTGAATTGTCTCTGAGCACCCATCCATCTGTGCGGCTCTATTCGGCTATTCTGAGTGGACAGCATAGTCTTGAGGGTGTTCATGTTTGCCTGACCCTCACTGTTGACATTTTGGCCCACAGCATGAGCTTTTAGGTATGGGGGGGTGCATGCAAACCCCATGGTGGGCTTGAAGGCACAGAGCTGTGACACTGAAACAACCAGGGGGGCATTTGGCACATAATGAGGGCAGTGAGACACAGAATTTCATTAATCTTACCGCCACTGTGGGAACCAAGTCACAAAATGTGGGAACTCCAGCCAAGCAGTGAGCACTGTGGCACTTAAGAGTTGATATTCTGGCACCTTGAGAGGGCATTCTGGCTCTAGGGTGGTCACTGATGCACACAAGGTGGTCATTCCTTCCCTGTTGGTGGGAACTGAGACACAGAGGGTAGGAATTTCAGCACTGCATTGGCCCTGAGGCATAGATGGTGGGCATTCTGGCCTCTGAGTGGATATTACAAACCTAAGGTGGACACCCTGGACATGTGGATTTGTGTTCTGGCACTTTGAGGTGTCAGCTGAGCCACTGTGGGTGGTCATTTAGGCCCTACGGTGGGCATTGATGCACCTAAGTTGGGTATTCTGTCCATAAGTTGGACAATCTTGCCCCAGGGTGAGAATTACAGCAATCAGGGTGGGTACCATAGCTGAGGATGGTCATTAAGGGAAGCCAAAGCTCAGACAGAAGAGCACATCGCAAAATCAGTAGGTAGAGGGGATAAAACCTTTTACAGGTACATAAGTGAAAAAAGAAGGGCAAAGGGAGGGATAGTGAGACTGAAGGTGGAGGATGGAGGGGCGCGTGGAGGATGATAACAGTAAAGCTGACATATTGAACAGGTATTTCTGCTCAGTCTTTACTGAGGAAGAGGAGGGTAATGGGCCTGAAGGGAGTACAACGGGTGAGAATCGTGCAGAAATGGACACAAGTCCCTTTACAAGGGAAAGGGTCCTAAAGGAACTGGAAAGAATAAGAGTCAATGAAGCAATGGAGCCAGATGGGGTGCACCACAGGGTCCTAAAGGAACTAAGATAGGTGGTGGCTGAACCTCTGGCAAGCCTGCCTAGCTGATCACTGGAAACAGGGGAGGTACCCAAAGACTGGAGGACAGCAGATGTAGTCCCCTTATACAAAAGTGGGAACAAAGAGGAAGCGGGGAACTACAGACCAGTCAGCCTCATCTCGGTAGTGGGGAAGACCATGGAAGCACTACTGAAGGAAAGATTGGTGGAACATCTGGTTGCCAACGGACTACAGGACCCAAGGCAGCATGGTTTCACTGGGGGGAGGTTATGCCAGACCAAACTCATTGACTTTTTCAACTGGGTGACCAGGGAGATGGATCAGGAGAGGGCAGTGGACATGGCCTATCTGGACTTCAGCAAGGCCTTTGACACTGTGCCACACAGAAGGCTATTAAACAAACTGGGGAATATAGGAGTGGGCAGGACAATAGTGCATTGGGTGGGTAATTGGCTGGGCGGCAGGACACAGAGGGTGGTGGTAAATGGCTGTCACTCCACAAAGGGAAGAGTGACCAGTGGGGTACCACAGGGATCAGTGCTGGGACTGGTCCTGTTCAACATCTTCATCAGTGACATTGCTCAGGACTTAGAAGGCAGAATTTCCCAGTTCACTGATGACATGAAGCTCTGTAATTGAGTGGACACACCAGAGGGTGTAAACAGAATGAGAAGGGACCTGCAAAAGCTTGAAGAATGGTCAAGGGTTTGGCAGTTGAAATTCAATGCAGAGTGCAAGATAATACATATGGGGCACAAAAATCTGGAACAACACATCAGTTGGGGGGGTGAGGATATAGCATGCACCAAGCAGGAAAGGGACCTTGGGGTTATCATCTCTGATGACCTCAAGCTAGGGAAACAGTGCAACAAGACAGCAGGTAAAGCAAATAGGATGCTGGGATGCATAGCCAGGGCATCACCAGCAGGAAAAGAGAGGTCATAATTCCACTATACAAGACACTAGTGAGGCCCCAGCATGAGTACAGTTTACAGTTCTGGAGACCTTACCTCACGTAAGGACATAGACAGGGTAGAGAAGGTTCAGAAGAGGGTAACAAAGATGGTACAGGGATTGCATCACAAGTCCTATGAGGACAGGCTGTAGGACTTGAATATGTACTCCCTGGAGTGGGGGGGGGGGAGAGGTGATATCATAGAGACATACAAGTACCTTACTGGGAGGAACAGGGTGCAGAAATGCATTATTTCCCAGCAGGGATTGACAAATCCCATAGCCCGACGTCCTGGGCTACCATGTAATGCTGCCGGACGAGCACTTTGAGTGGAATCAGTTGTCTGTGGACAACTAAATTGGAGCTGGCTGTCTGGCTTTTTGTTTTTGTTTTTAAGCTGCTGTATCAGATTCTGCCACTAGATGTCCTCTGACTGAGTCAGCTCATTCCTCTGAGTGGGGCGCCACGCACATGATCGTGAGTCCAGCACCCCACGTGGTATGTGTTGCCAGCACAGGGAGCTCCGTGTTCACGAAGAAGGAGGAAGCCAGAGCACCGAGAAGGAGCAGAAGGACCGTGCCTGCTGGAATGTGGACTGGGCCACCTCCTGCCCACCCGCTGCACCCAGCCAATAGGTCATCAATAAGCAGTGCCATCCACAGGACTGACAGGTGAGTTGGCAAATTGGTTGTTGTGGCTGCCTGTCAATCCTGGCACGGGAAGGGGTTGTGCTGGAGAATGTTCGTTGGTGGTAATTTTGGAGACCCGCCATTTTCACTGCAGCTGCAGAAGTGTGTGGGTGCAGTTTCTATTTGTGCGACTGTGCAATTGCGATCTATCGGAGTGTGGACTGAACTTTGATGCAATAATTAGTGGGGCCCAGGGGATTCTTTACCAAGCTTGTTGTAGTAGGAGTGGAAGTTGTTGGGGTTGGGAGAGTGAGAGAAAAAATAGTTTTGGGGGAAATCTCTTGGGACACAAGTAAAAAGTAAGGAGACGGTGAAAGCTTGGGTTGGTGAGTCTGATGATGGTTGGTAGGGCAACTGGGCAATCTACTAGTCAGTCAGGTGAGGACAGGGTCTGTGTTTTGGGCCTGCTGATAAGATCAAGGTGTCTGTCTGAGTCTGAGCCAGACAAGTACCAAAAAGAAAAGTCTTATAAAAACAAGCATTTGTCAATGCCGAATGTTTGCTTGCTGGCATTGGCAGTGGTAGTGTAGAAGTTACAAAGCTGCATAATAGGAATGGCAGTGAAGTATTGAACTGAAGCCAACCCTACCACCACCCTGCAGAGAGTGACGGGCATTGGGGTGTGCCCTTTGGGTGCGTCAAGCGTAACAGCCACGCCATTTCACCACACCCTACCCTGCAGACACTGACAAGTGTCACGGTGTGCCTTGGGGTCTTTGGCCCTTATGCACACCCCATTCCATCAGGAAATACGGTGAGATGGGTGCGGTATTGGAGAATGGGGTGAACTTTGGGGCCGAAGAGTCCAAGGCATACCTCGATGCCTCTCACTGGCTGCATGGTGTGGAATAGTATGAGCATTACAGGCAAGAATCCCAAGTCACACCCCTGATGCCTGCCATTCTCTACAGGGTGGGGCATTATGGTTGGAAACCCTAACACCTCAGGCATTCGTTGGTATTTTCACTCCAAATTTTCAACATGGTTTTTTTGTGACCCCCACCTCATGAACAGTAGCAATATCAGTTTGTTAGCCGAAAGCTGCTTATGCACAGCGACTACGGCATTGAGCACCACAGGTACAAAAACACATTCTGAACAGGATGTGACAAATGACAGCTGTACTGTTCATGGGGAGGTGTAAAAAATGGCAATGTTGCAAATCTGCAGTAAAAATATTAAAAAAACTGGTGAAGTCACGAGCGTGCATAGAAACTGTGCAACGCACACCCGTAATGTAATTAGTTTGGGGATTTTTTACAGCAGATTGTCAACACAGGCATTTTGGGACCTCCGATCATGAACAGTGTCATTGTGATTTTCTTTATCTGTCCCGAACAATGATTTCCCACAGCGACCACGCATCTCTGCACTGAAAATGTGAAAACACATTTCGGCCATGTTGTGAAAAATGACAGCGGTACTGTTCATAAGGAAGTGCGGAAAAATGCCACTGGTGAAAATCTGGACTGAAAATATTACAAAGTCATGAACTTATGAAGGTGCATGGAAACCGCGCAATGCTCACTCGTAACACAGTCATTTTATGGACTTTTGTCACCAAATTTTCAACATAGTCATTTTAAGACCTCTGTTCATGAACAGTGTAACTGTGATTTTCTTAATCTGTCCCAAACATTGCTTCCGCACACCAACTGCACCATTGTGCACTACATGTGCGGAAACACATTTTGGGCAACATGTGAAAAATGGCAGCTGTAATGTTCATAAGGAAGTGTAATAAAATGGCAATGTTGAAAATCTGGAGTGAAAATATTGAAAATTCACAAACTTACGAGAGTGCGTAGGAACTGCGCAACGCATGCTCATAAAACATTTTTAGGAATTTTTTCAACAAATTTTCAACATAGACATATTAAGACCTCTGCTCATGAACAGTGTCACTGTAATTTTCTTAATGTGTCCCATACATTGATTTCGCACACCGACTGCGCCATTGTGCGCTACATGGGCAGAAACACGTTTTGGGCAAGATGTGACAAATGACAGCTGTACTGCTCATAAGAAAGTGTAATAAAATGGCAATGTTGAAAATCTGGAGTGAAAATATTAAAAATTCGCAAACTTACGAGCGTGTGTAGGAACTGCGCAACGCACGCTCGTAAAACAGTCATTTTTAGGAATTTTTTCACCAAATTTTCAACATAGCCATTTTAAGACCTCTGCTCATTAACAGTATCACTGGGATTTTCTTAATGTGTCTCATACATTCATTTCGCATACCGACTGCGCCATTGTGCGTTACATCGGCGGAAACATGTTTTGGGCAAGATGTGAAAAATGACAGCTGTACTGCTCATAAGGAGGTGTGGTAAAATGGCAATGTTGAAAATCTAGAGTGAAAATATTGAAAATTCGCGAACTTATGAGCGAGCGTAGGAACTCGCAACACAGCTTAATAAAACAGTCATTTTTAGAATTTTTCACAAATTTTCAACATAGGCTTTTGAGAGCCCACCTTATGAACAGTGGCAGTGTTGTTTCATTACTTGGTCCCAAAAGGTGATTTTACGATGACTGCGAAATCACCTTCGAGGCCAGATTAACGCCATGACAGTGAGAGCATTCATGAGAAGGGGTCCCAAAAACCCCATGTTGAAAATTTGGTGCAAAAATTCCAAAAATGCCTGAGATATGCAGCAAAGTTGAAAAAACCCTATCTATCCCATTATACAGCTTAGCGGCATTTCCTCAGTTCGTGGTTGGCTTTGAAGAGTGCAGACGTGTTCCCGGTCCACCGAAGATCGTCGCGCCGGAGTCCGGAGGTAAGTATTGGGTGGGGGGTGTGGGGAGACAGCGTGCACAGTGGGTGAGCACAGGTGGGGGGCAGAGTCAGCGATGGACCATTTTTCTATTTCAGGGTTTGTTTTTGTTTTTAACAAGGGAGGAGGCAGCGCAGGGGCGTTTGCCACACTGGGGTGGGCCCCAGCAAGGCACAAGGATGGCATGGAGCCGACGGGATTGGGCACCCTGTCGGGCGACAGCATCTGTTGCCATGTTGGGTGGGGCCTCAGTGTGGCACAAGGACGGCTGTGTCTGGGTGGAGCCGACGGGGATTGGGCACCCTGTCGGGTTGGACAGCATCTGTTGCCACGCTGGGGTGGGCTCCAGCGTGGCACCCTGTACTCTGGGGGAGACAGTGGAGCCGGCACGGGGATTGGGCACCCCATCGGCTATATGTAGCCATGCTGGGGTGGGCACCCAGCGTGGCTTGTGGAACCTGTTTGGGGTGTAGCGCAGCACAGCCGATGGGGGTTGGGCACCCTCGTCGGCTATACAGTGTGGTGCATGAGCGAGCACGCAGCATGCGTGCGTGTGTGTGTGTGTGTGTGTAGGGGGAGCGCATGAGCAGGCGATGTCTTATCGCTGCTCACTGAAGCGCAGCTCCCCTTTCAACTGTACGCCACTGCATTTTAGACTGCTGTCATAGACAGCTCCAGCAGGCATTGGAGAACTGTGGACGCGCCTGCAAACACATTGACTGAATTGGGAGAGGGCTGCCACACCTCCGAAAACTCGGATGATGGCATTATGTTTCTTGCACATGCGTGCAAGCAAACATAAAAACAATCAAAGTACAGCCTAACAGCCTTCATACTGATTTACAAAATCTGAGGTCCCTCCCCAGGCCAGGAAGAACCCACTGCCAGCAGGCATCCAGAAAGTTGTTTAACTCTGAACACTTGTTTTAATTAAAAACAAAACAGGAGAATAATATAATGAGAGAGAACTCAATGTGAGATTGGATACTAGAAAAAATCTGACCAGTGAAAAGGGAATACTGTAGTCACTAGTCAGTGAGCATACTGTACAGAACAGTTACAGCAGAGGGGATCAGCATCACATCTGTTTTGTGTGGGGCAGTTGGGCAGTTTCTTTGCTGTGTAGGTGTAGGCCAGGGAACGGAGTGCTGTACATTAAAGTTCAACACAGAGGAGGATAACTGCCAAAACCAAAACACTACAGCACTGACAATTTGAGCTAAAAGAAAAGGATGTGGGACTTGCTCACAGTGTTGTGTCTTACCTCAACTGTCCTGTGGCTGGCTGGCTTGGGAAAGACACATAAAGACATATAAAGAGAAAGACAATGTGATTAAAAAAAATAAAATAAAAAGGAGGAGCCTAACTGTGTGTGGGATCAGGCTGGCTATGTTGTTGGGCTATAGGTGTCTGTCATGTGGAAAGGAGTGAAGGGGTGACCTGTCAGTACCTCTAGTGTCCTGTGGCCAACTGACCTGGGAAAGACAAAGGAAAAAAAAAGCTAATAATAAAAAAGATAGTAAGGAAAAATAAAATAAGAGGAGCAAGCCTAACTGTTTGTGGTTTGTGTGGGAGAGGTAGCGTGTGGAAAGGCGTGAACTAAAGAAGGGTGACCAACCCTGCTTCTAGTGCCCTGTGGCCAGCTGGCTTGGGAAAGACTTACACATAAAAACAAAAATAGATTTAAAAAATAAAATAAGAGAAGCCTAAAAACACTGTGTGTGGGCTGTGTTGCTGGAGAACTAAGAAGTGACTTGTGGAAAGGAGTCGGGGTAACCTGGCCTGCCACTAGTGTCCTGTGGCCGGCTAGCTTGGGAAAGACACATAAAAAAAAAAAGTTATTTAAAAAAAATAAAATAAGAGAGGAGCCAAACTGTGTCATTTGGGCTGTGTTGTTGGGGGAGAGGTGTAGTGTTGAAAGGAGTGAAGGGGGTGAACCGCTACGATTTATTTAGCTTCAGTGTAAAAGGGCTTTAGTCTCTCCTGTCCTGACACTCGTTCTGTTCTGTTTGATATATAACAGAAATTAAACCTTTTCAGACTGTCAGTGTTAACATATTAGTATTTAACACAGACACCCCCCCACACACACAAAAAACACATACAAACACTTTGTTCTTAACTTTAATTGATTTTTCTTAAAAATATACCCCTTTTTAACTAGACTACCAGCTTCAGCACGAGGACTACTACTTTGGGACAAGCCACTTGTCCTGGACTACCAGTGAATTTTAAAATTTGTCGATCCCTGTTTTCTAGTGAAAAAGATGTTCCAGGACTAGAGGGCATGGGATGAAGCTGGAGGGAGAGAGATTCAGAGGAAACCTGAGAAAACATTTCTTCACAGAAAGGGTAGTGGACAATTGGAACACCCTGTCAGAGGAAGTGGTGGGGGCTGAAACAAACACGGAATAGAATAATGCATGGGATAGACATAAGGAAATTCTAGTGGTCAGGAGTAAGGGGCAACAGACTTCTAGAAAAACATAAAGGAAACTTATAAGCTCAGATGGGCAGACAGGGTGGGCCATATGCCCTTATCTGCTGACAGTGTCTATGTATCTATTTTTTTTTTTTAAATTAAATCAATTTTATTGAGTTTTTTTAAAAATACAACCACCAACTATGACTTGTACAGGACATTGAACATGACCAACTAGTAACCCCCCCAACCCCTCTTCTAGAACCACCCCCCCATGGAGGTGTAACATAGCCCAGAAGAAGAAACTAAGAAGGTGACAATGTCATCATATAAACATATATATGCAAAGGGAACCAGAGAGAGCCCATAAGGGAGCCTTAATGTAGATAAAGGGCAAAAAGTTTGCCCCATTTCTTGTTGAAAGGAAGCATTCGATGACGAGTACTGGCAATCAGGCATTCGGTACAGAAGCAGAAGGAGAGTTCGTGTAGCCATTAACTGTATGAGATGGAAATTTGGTCCATCCAGTGTTTTAGAACCAATTTTTTTGACAGCCAAGGAAATGAGAGCAATATGATACCTCCTTTCTTTGACCATAATCTGACAGTAATCCCCAATAATGCAAATTTCTGGAGTGAAAAGGCCTTCCCGACTCAATAGGGGATCAACACGTTCTTCAATTAGTTCCCATAGTGGCAGGACCTTTTCACAGGACCATAGAACATGCAAGAGTGTTCCATCTACTTTGCCACATCTGGAGCAGGTGAATGAGGGGAAAGTGACCCATCTTGGCTAGTTTGATAGGGGTGTAGTACATGTTGTTTAGAATGTGATATTGGGTAGGTCGTAACTGTTCCTGAGTTAGATATTTATATAAATCTTTCCAGATTCGGGTCCAATTAAGTGTGCAGTCTGGCATCAAAGTCTCCCAGACCTTGGAGCCAACCGGTGTGGAAGGGTGGAGGGTTGGGAGTAAAAACGAGTGTATAAGAGAAGTCCCATGAGGTCTGATTGCTAGATCTTGTATCTGAGTCAGTAGATTGGCAAGTTCAGAAGCCTTCGGGGTGGGACTGGACTGCCGTAATATCAAATGACATAACTGATATATTTTGAAAATACAAGCAGGGCCCAACTTGAAGTTCACAAGTATCTCCAGAGAAGAGAGGAGTGAGTTCTGGGAGTAGAAATCAGACACCCTGGCCTCATGAAGTTTGGGAAGCCAACTGGGAAAAAGCATACTATCTCCATTCTTAATGTTTAAGTTAGAGAAGATAGGTTTGGAAAAATCTTTAGAAGGAAGGACCTTTAGGGAGGCACAAATCTGTGAGAAAACTTTGACAGATGAACTGATTGGGGAAGTATGCAGGGACACCTGTAGGGATTTACGAGGAGAGTAAAGAATAGTGAAGGGAGAGAGGTTGTGGGCCTAAAGTAAGTGGGATTCTATCCACAACTAGATAGGGATATAGTCGGCCTCAACTGAAGCTTGAGAAGTAGAAAGTCATTTGCCACACTTGTGAAGATGACTGGCCCAGTGGTAAAATAGAAAATTGAGTAATCTAAGAAGTGTCTATGTATCTATGTATCTATATATCTATTATGGTGGGCATTCTCCATAGTGCTCAAGTATGCCCAGAGGGTGGTTGTTCTGGCCCTAGGGTAGTCATTCAGGCACAAAAGCTGTGCACTGGCCGGCTCGTTGGCGCAGTAGTGGAGCTACCACTTGCAGCACCAGCAACCTGGGTTAGAAAACGAGCCCGGGAAATTGGAGGGTAAGCCTGGGGGGGAGGGGAGATGCATTGGGCGGCAATTGCATGCTCACCATCGTGGGGGAGGAGGGTCATGCCTCCTGGTGTAGCGCCCCTGGGTGACCATGGGGGCGGCTTACCAGGGGGCTAAGGTAGAGGCTGGGAGGCGTGTGGATGCTAGACAGTTCTCCACTGTTGTGTCATTGCATGCCACGCCTCCTGATCCCAAGAACTGAAAAAATCAGCATAGCCCCGACAGGTTTCTTTGCCGCCGCCTAAGGCCCTCCCAATGCCTGGATGAGTTGGGGGGCGTAGACAGCCACCCCTTGCCCCTGTCTGGAGGGTAAACTGTGGCTCTGTGGGAGTGGGTCAGTGGCGGTGGGCTCGAGGGGCCAGCCAGAGACATAAGGGGGCTTGTGAAGCAAAAAAATATAAATAAAAAAAAATGCTGTGCACTCTGTTCCTGGAGCAGGATCTGAGGCAAGTGGGTGGGTGTTCCTGATCCAGATGGAACATTCCATACCTAGATTTGGCATTCTGGCTCCAAAGTGCGTACTGAGAGAAAGTGGGTGGTCATTCCAGTCTTAGGATGGTGATTAAGGCTCAGAGGGTGGGCATGCAAAAATTAGGTTCAGCATGTCATACAGGGTGGGCCTTCAAAAACGAGGGTGGGCGAACTGGCCTGGTGGCACTGAGGATTGAGGTGTTGGATGCCACACCTCTTGCTGCACAGGTGACCCAGGTTCGAGAATGAGCCTGGGTCATCAAGATTCGGCGGGGGGGTGCTGGATTGTGCCACTGTCAGGCAACTCTCCTCTCCGGGGGAGGGTTGGGCACTGATCCGATCAGCGGACAGTGTCGGGAGGGGAGGGCACAGTTAGGTGCTCAGTGGAAGCTGTGTCTCCACATGGCTTCCCACCTGGACATAGAAACATAGAATTTGATGGCAGATAAGGACCGCTTGGCCCATCCAGTCTGCCCATTTCCCTACCTAACGGATAAGCTGCAGATCCTAGTTAACCAGCAGCCTACTTCTTCCTACCCCCACCCCATAGAATTGCCTTATGACTGTCCCATGCATGCCTGAATTCCACCACTGTTTTTGACTCCACAACCTCCTCCTCCGGAAGGCCGTTCCATGCATCCACAAACTTCTCTGTGAAAAAATACTTCCTTAAATTACCTCTGAGCCGCCCCTCTATCTTCAAATTGTGCCCCCTTGTTCTTGCACACCTCTTTTTTTGAAAGATTCTACCCTCTTGGACTTTGTTGATTCCCTTGAGGTACTTGAAAGTTTCTATCATGTCCCCCCTCTCCCTCCTTTCCTCGAGGCTATACATATTAAGCTCCTTAAGTCTCCCCTCATATGTCTTCCGGTGCAGACCCTGCACCATTTTAGTTGCCCTCCTCTGGACAGCTTCCATCCTGTCTATGTCTTTGCGGAGATTGGGTCTCCAGAACTGCACACAGTACTCCAGATAGGGTCTCACCAGCTGTCTGTACAGAGGGATAATAAGTTCCTGTTTTCTACTGGTGATGCCTCTCTCTATGCATCCCAGTATCCCCCCAGTCCTCCTTGCTGTCCTCTCACATTGCTTGCCCACCTTTAGGTCATCTGATATGACCTTGGTCTTTTGCACCAGTGCCCTGGGGGGGAGGGGGGGTTAGGGCTTTCCATAGCTACCTCCGTAAACTTGGAAAAAAACTACACCCCCTGCCGTGCTCTGTGATTCCCGTATGGAGGGGACACAGTGAATGGTCAGTACGCTGCCACTGAGCCTTGCCAGCAGTAGGGGGAAAAATGTCCACATAAAAAAGGAAAAAATTAGGGTGGGCATTCTGGTAGGAGGGGTGGGCACAGTGGCAAGTGGGTGGGCATTACTGAGATAGGGCATTACGGGTCTACCTGAAAATAGGCATTTACTGTCTAATGTGCTTACCTGGTAAACAAAAGCGAAATAAATAAATGTGGTGGGCATTGAGAACCTAGGGTGACAACTGTGGCCCACAGGGTAGGTTTTCAAGCACCAGTAAGGGCTGTGAGGCACAGAGTGTTGTAATTCTAGCAACCAGTGTGGGCTCTGAGCCACAGCAGGTGGGCATTCCACATTTATTTTATTTATTTATTGAGAATTCAGAAAATACCTTTGAGTCAAAGACTCTTTTTCAAAGGTTCCACGTCAGTACAGGTAAAGACAATATGAGAACAGTACAGAGCAATACAGAGATAGTAACACAATCAAGCAAATACTATACAATGATACAGTAAATCGGATAACCTTTTAGATACTGTTTATCCCTGGTGCTAGACACAAGGTCCAGGTACATATGAAAACTCCAGTAAAAGGGCTAGAAAAGAGAGATTCGAGAGGGTGGGGGAAGGGGATATACGGCCAGAGGCCTTAGTCAGTGGAGATAGGGGGAGGATAGGTTTACTGGCAGTCACAGAGATTCGAGGACTGTAGGTAGTTCCTAAGGTAGGTTTTGTAGGAGTCTGGACTATTTACATTTGTGAGCGCGTCTGGCAGGTTATTGACCCAGGAAGGGGCCCGGTAACTAAAGGACCTTTGGAATTGGGAGGTGCGGCACCGGGGGACCACGAGGAGTTTCCTGCTAGCGCTGCAAGTGTGCTGCTGAGACAGAGCCCGTTGGATTAGAGGGGAGAGACCAGAGGGGCGAGACCAAGGGTAATCTTTTTGGCCATGAGGCAAGTGTGAAACCTAATTCTGTTATCTAGGTTAAGCCAGTTAGCGTCATTATAAAGGGAACATGTGTGGGTTAGATGATCACAGCACAGGATGAGACAATAGGCTTTCTTGAGGGAGAGCCATAGTCTGGATAAGGCCGAGGAGCTGGCAGCGCTATAGATTAGAATGCCATAGTCTAGAAGGGAGAGGACTGAGGAGGAGGAGACCGCAAGATGAAGGGCATCAGGAGTGAGACAGTGTTTAAACCAGTAGAGGATGCCAAGCCGGATGTTGAGGGCTGTAGTCAGTTGGTGAATGTGATGGTGGAAGTTAAGGGCTGGGTCGCGAGTAATGCCCAAGTATTTATAGGAGTCCACTTGCTCAAGTGGGGTCTGGTTGGCGGTTAGTAGTTGAGGACATCGGTCCTTCTTGGAGCTAAGTGGGTGTGAGAAGTACATAACTTTAGTCTTTTTATAGTTTAGAGTAAGGCGCTGTGAGATGAACCACTTCTCAGCAACACTGAAAGAGGATCAAAGGGAGAGGTGCAGCTGAGATGGGTCCTGGTTGGAGGAGTACAGGACAGCATCATCTGCGTAGAGTAGGATGTTGCCAGAGCAGGACTGGGGGAGGGAGCTGAGGAAGAGGCTATATAATAAAGGCCCGAGGATAGACCCCTGTGGGACACCAGAGTGGAAAGGCAACCTGCCAGATAAGGTGGTTCCAATTTTGACTAGCTGTGAACGGTCTGCCAAATAGTCAGAGAACCAGCAAAGGGCATCCTGGGAGACACCAAGCTTGGAGAGGGTAGTTAGGAGGAGTGAGTGGCTGATGGTGTCAAACGCTTTAGTGAGGTCAAGGAAGACTGCACCAGAGAGCTGGCCACTGTCATTGGCCGCATGGAGGTGGGTGGTGAACTCGAGTAGGGCAGTAGTTGTGCTGTGTCCCTTACGGAAACCATGTTGCTGGTGGAAAAGTATTTTGTGTTTGTTTAGGTGGTCAGTGAGCTAATCAGAGATGATTCGCTCCAGTGCCTTAGATGGGGGGGGGGATAGATATAGGTTGATAGTTGTTGGTGGAGCTACGGTCCCCACTCTTAAATATGGGGGTGATGGAAGCAGATTTCCAGCGCACAGGGAATTTCCAAAGATATAGAGATCGGTTAATAATGTGTGTAAGGGGGATAAGCACCTTGATAAGAGTGAGCCAGAGGAGTCTCAGGTCTAAGGAGTCCCTACTGTATTGGGAGTGGCTTATGGCTTTTCTAAGGTAAGGCTCAGCAGACTTGGAGGTGATGCAACATAGGTGAAATGGAGGGTGTGTAGGGGGAGGAGGTGTGGGAGACAGAGGGTGGGTCAAAGAAGTGGCGAGGAAGCATGTGGCTGAGGTCAGTGAAGGCATGGTTAAATGCGGTGGCAATTCGAGTGGGATCAGAGGTCAGGTCTCCTTCAATCAAGATTTGTGTGGGGGCAGGGTTGGGGGCTTTACCTCAGAGGTCCTTAATATTGTTCCAGAATTTGCGCCCTACACCCCAGGTAGAGGCTAGGGCAGATTTGTAGAACTCTGCCTTGGCTTTGCGCAGAGACCATGTGCATTGGTTACGGGCCGCTCAATACTTCCGTCTGTCAGATGGCAGGCCAGTCTCATTGGAGAGGTGCCATAGGGAATCCCTAGACCGCATCAGGGTTAGCAGATGATCCGAGATCCAAGGTGCCGGATTGCCTTTGACCATGTGAATGAAAAAATCAAGGGCTCTGTCTGGGTCAGGGGTGTTAGTTATGATTGACCAATCCATTGTACTGAGATGGGATTTTAGGAGTGCAAGTTTGCCGGGGCCAAGCTTGCATCATAGGATCATTTTCGGAGGGGATTTGGGGGTCTTACACGTCCAGGAGCAGAGGACAGGGGAGTGGTCACTAATCACATCTAGGAGAATAGAGATGCTAGAGATTTTGTGTGGGCAGTTTGTGAAGACTAAGTCGAGCAGGGAGGAGGACCCAGTGCGTTGATGAAGTCGGGCGGTGGAGGGGACGATTTATGTGAGGTCATGGGCTGTGGTTGCATCAATAACTGGGGTGGCAGCCTTGGATTTCCAATTGATACTGAAGTCTCCCAGAATAATGTTTTCATTTTGAGAGGGTAAGGTGGCAATATAAGACAGTAGGGAGTGGAAGGCTGCCTTTTGGTCCCTAGGGGGAATGTATATAGCGGTGATGAGCAAGGGGGTATGGGTTTTTCCAATGGTAAGTTTGAGTGTGAGTGCCTGGGGTCTGGGAAGAAGGTGGGGGGGGAGCAGGTGTACCTTTAGGGTGTCTTTGGTGTATATGGCACACCGTCCAACCTTGCGGTCTCTTGAGAAAACATTATACCCAGGAGGGAATCGAGGGATACAGGAGGAGAGCCAAGTTTCACCCACAGCAATGATATCAGGCTGATGTTGCAGGACCCATCCCTGGTAGGAGTCCCATTTTTTTAGTAGGCTGCAGATGTTTAGGGTGCCAATAGGCAACCCACCTGCAGGGGATGGTGTGGGCAAGGGGGTTGCAAGGGGCCCAGGGTTAGGGTGTATATATCCAGTCATTAAGAGGAGGAGGAAAAGAGACCTGCGGATGGGATTCCAGGCTAACTTTTTGGGGCAGTACAATTTGTGCCCTTGGGACCTTATAGTGGTAGAAAGTGTGGGAATGGGGAGGGTTAGTATATAGGGGGATGCCAGGATAAGGAATTTCAGTGAGTGGGGGGATGTCAGGATCAGGGGAGGAAAGTGGGGTGGCAGGGAGGTGCAGACATCCAAGCACCCGTTACTTGCGGTGGCAGGGTACAGAGGGAATAGAACACTTGTTTAGTTGTAGGACAAATGATCACATGACAGTCAGTCTGACTTCCATCATGGTGGAACTGATGGAATCATTAATCAAAGAGGACCTCTTGGACTACCAAGAGGGCAATGGGCCCCAGGACAGTAAACAACACGGTTTTGTGGCAGGAAGATATTGTCAATGTAACCTGTCTTTTTCTTTGACTGGGTGCCAAGGCAGTAGAAAAGAGTCATGCTGTGGATCTGCTGTACTGTGACATCAGCAAGGCTTTGGATTCAGTAACACACAAAAGTTAGCTGAAAAAGATGAAGATCTGGCTGTGGCTATAACTGTAGTGAACTGGGTGGGTACTTGGTCAGGCGGGAGGCAGCAGAGGGTGGAGGTGAACGGGGTTAAACCAGAGGAAAAGGAGATTACGAGCATGATTCCACAGGGATCTGTCCAGAGACTGTTCTTCATCAAGTTGTTCATTAGAGACATTGATGAGGGAACCAGTTGTAACTGTCTCTCTTCACAGATTACATAAAACTATATGGGAGGGTGGATAGTGATGGGGGAATAAGGGATATGCAGAGGGAACTACAAAAAACTGGAGGGGTGGTCCAAGGCTTGGCAGTCAATGGTAAAAAGTGCAAGGTAATGCACTGATGGAAAAGGAACTGCAGGATGGAGTATTGCATGGGTGGGGCGAGACTTAGCACTACAGAAGAGGAACGGGATCTAAGAGTTATCATCAGTAACTCCCTTAAACAAAGAAGGCAGTGCAACAAGGTCTATAGCACAGCTAACAGGATGCTGGGATGTACCGGGAAGAGTACTGAAAACAAAAAAAGAGGTAACTTCACCCCTATACATATCTCTGGCAAGGCCTCACATGGAGTATTGCGTCCAGTTCTGGAGTCCTCACCTCAGAGGACAGTGATAGTTCAGAAACAGTGCAATGCAGACTAACAAAAATGATTATGACGCCTGCTGGGCGCAGCGATAGCACTACCGCTTGCGATGATGGCGACCTGAGTTCAGGAACGAGCTTGGGTTGTCAGAGGACTGGCCAGGAGGAGGCTTGAGTGTCCATGGGACTGCTCATCTACTCTGGGTGGGGGGGGAGACCATGGCTCGATGCATGACTGACCTCTAGTGGTGGCTGGAGGTTCGGCATGCCCGAGCAGCACATAAGGGGTGGAGCGTGACGGATGTCAGCATAATGCCGTGGCATCAGCGCATGTCACGGCTCCAAGAGGGGGGGCATACACCTGAAAACACCTTGGCCTGGTGCGACACCAACAGGAGGACCAGGCAAGGTTCTCGCCACTGGCACCTGCAACTCAGAAGTGGACACTGACAAGATCATAAGGTATGGAATGGAGGGGGATAGCAAAGGGTGCTGGCTACCACTCCCACTGTCCCTGTCTGGGGGTAAACCATGGCTCTGTGGGGGGTCCCTCCAGGCTTGGGATGCCAGTAAAGGGGTCAGGTGACAGCACCTTGGACAGGGCAGGGAATAAAAAAAAAAAAGAGTTAGGGCCAGCAGGGCACATCGTAGGAGTAGTGACTCAATGCATGAAATATGTATTCCCAAGACACTAGAAGGGAGAAGAGATATATGATAGAGGCCTTCAAGTTCCGTAGTGGAATTAACAAGGTAAACTGTGGGGAATTATTTACCCTGAATACCAGCCTCAGGTCACGTGGTCACAAGTGAAAATCAACAGGAGGGAGGTTCAGGAGGGACATGAGGAAGTACTTCTTTATGGCAAGGGTGGCGGAACCTTGGAACAGTCTGCTGGCTGAGGTGGTCGGTGCAAACACAGTCAGGGGGTTGAAGCATGCATGGGATAGAGTGAAGGGAATAGTGGTCACCTGGGTGACAGTACCAAGGTGGAGAATGGGGATGGGATGGGGAGTGTTAGTACCCTGGAGGTACACTAGGTTCCATGGAAGGTCCCAGGGATTATTGGGAATATGGGTAGACTATATGGACCTGTGGTCTTTTCCTGCCATCATGGTCTGTGTTGTTCTGTTTCATTTTAACCTTATGGTATGGAGATCCTGACACAGAGGCTACAAGAATACATTGAGACTACAATTAATTTAAACTGAGGAGGGGGCAGCGGTGGTCTGCAACTTGGAGTCACTAAACAAAGGAGACCAGAAGGCCTCCCACCCAGGTAGGCAGGAGGGTAGGTGAGGGAAGGGAGTCTAACAAGGGGAAGTAGCAGAGATGTGGGATTGAGAAAGGAGGGGCAGGGGACACAGTGGAGAGTACTATTCCTTGAATGCAAGGGGCTTGGCAAATGAGGTAGTAGAGTTTCATGCATTGATAGCCGAGGGGGAGGTAGAAATTGTGGTCATCACTGAAAACTTGGCCCACCCAATACCATAACTGGGATCTCAAGATCCCTGGATAAAAGGTGTACCACAAAGACAGAAGGAGGGGGAGGAGGAGGGTTTCTATTTATGTGAGGGATGGGATACTATGTACCGGGGTGGAGGGGGAAGAGAGTAAGCCAGAAGCCTTTTGGGTCCAGATTCAAAACTCCAAGGGTAGGAAGGTTAGATTGGGAGTGGTGTACAGGCCACCCTCGCAGAATGAGGAAACAGGGAGTTGGGGAAGCAAATCAGAAAGAACAGCATCAGGGGGAGCACTGTCATAGTGTGTGACTTCAATCTGCCTGGGGTTGACTGTAGCACCACGGCTACCTCTAGCGCTAGGAACAGGAAATGCTGGGGGCTATCCAGGACAGCTACCTAGTGCAGGGTGTAACAGAGCCCACCAGGGAGGGTAACATACTGGATGTAGTGTTGGCTAACGGGGACCAAGTCCAGGATGTAGTTGTAACCCCCGACCCCTGCCTTTTTGCAAAATGACACGTGGTATGCTGTTGAAGCTGACAGAAGTACCTGGTGGGGACTGGGTTTGGGGAGGACTAGGTTACTCGGCACAGGGGGCCTAGGTTTGGCTACTCTGCACAGAGGCACCCAAGTAAATCCGAACACAGGAAGCAATAACTGCAATGTCCGAAACCAGGAGTGGGATTCTACAGTGTGGCTTTAATTCACATCCAAACTGAACAAACAAAGCATAGACGGACCCCCACGAGGCTACATTCCTGGTAATGCAGATTAGAGACAACAGAACACTTCTTCACATTTCAGCCCTCAGGCTCTGAACCCACCAGGCACACAGTCTGGACTTGCATGCAGCTTTGGGTACACAGCCCGACTTGTACACTCCTTGGGTTTTCCCCATGGCCTGGCTCCCCCGCTGGCCACTTGATCCGTGGTCCATATGGGAATGAACCAGTTTTCCTGTTGGTGGCTCCCCAAACCACCTTAGAGCCTTTAACTCCTAGAGGGAATTTTCCTTCCATCCCACGTCTGGGTACTTCCCTCATCACTGGCCAAGTGCATGAGGCAAAGTAGAAATCCACAGAGCAAATCCGTCGAGGTGGACCTGGTTACTAAAGATGGGGGGGGTCTCCCACCTCCAGCTCCCACAATCCATACCCAGCCATTTCTGTGGACACTAAACAACTCTTTTGAAAGCTTGGCAGTGTAGATTACTGGGTAGACATATATCACATCTCCTCTACATGTCTTGACTTCCCCTATGTGCTGGACTTGAACATACTTTTACTTTTGGCTAAGCCTATTACTCTAGGCCTCCCACTACTTCAGTAGTCCAATCCCCACTTTAACACAGTTCAGGATGAAACATGGGCCTTTAGAAGAGCAGAACTCACCCTTTGGTTGCAGGTGCCCCTGAGGCGAATCACGAAATCTTCTTGTACCCCACACACGTGGACAAAATAAGCAGCTTCTTTCTCCAGCAGTTGCCAGGGGTTGCCCGGAATAGGCTAACCTTCCTGCCCCATCCCTAAGGGATGGGGCACAGAGACCCTTATCAGCAGTCTCCACCACTTTAAAATAGCTTACTGTGTCTCTCTTTTGGCGGAAACACACACCTTTCCCTAAATGTAGCCCTATTTCAGGGCTGAGGCTCCAAGAGCCTGAACACAGAGCTGCTGTGCTCCTCTCACAACAATCTCCAAACTCTAACTGACTGTTCAAACCTCCCAACATTCTACTCTAACTCCCTTCTGCAGATTCCATTGTGGCTCATGCAGCTGCGATAATTCTATGGTGATGTCATCCCTCAGTCTCAGCTGAGACTGAGAACAGAGTGAGACAGTGTGAAATCCATTTAACTGGAAGTTTCACAAAGCTGCCTTCCCTGCCTACCACTAGGTCTCACTGGGATTCTAGTAACCCCGGGTAACAAGGGGGTTACATAGTCATATAGGACCCACTAGCGGGCAGCGATAACCGCACAGTTTGGTTCTTCCTCCACACAGGCAAGGAGGCAGCTAGGACCAGGACGAGAGTGGTACACTTCAGTAAGGTGGATTTTGCCATGATGGGCAGCATCCTTGAGGGGCATTTTGTTGCAGTCTGCCCACAGATGGATGCAGAACAGAAATGGGCCATCATAAAGACAGGTCTGACAGAAGCTACTAACTCGTGTGCCAAGACCTAGAGTAAGCGGTCCAGGTCTAAAAAAAAACAAGTTGGCTCAGTAGGGATGTGGCAGGGGAAAATGAGAGAGCAGAGAGTAGCCTTTAACAGGTACAAGAAAACTGGGCATGGAAAGGACAAGGAGGAGTACATAAAGAAATCCAGAAAGGTGAGTAGAGCAGTCAGGGCGGCTAAAGCTGCAAGGGAGCTAAGATTGGTCAAAGGGATCAGAGAGGGGAAAATACTTTCTTCAAGTACATAAGAGAGAAGAGGAGCTGTAAGGACGAAATTAGGTCAAGTGGGAGGGGGGTTGAGCAGAAAATGGGGAAGACCAGATGGAAGCACTCAATGAGTATCTCTGTTCGGTGTTCACTAATGAAAAGGTTGGGCCAATACCATAAAGGAAAGGAGGAACGGGTAAGGGAGGAGCAGAAGTAACAGTTGGGGTCATCCACTTGGATAGGGTTCTAGAAGGTCTGAATGCCTTGTGGTTAGACAAGGCCCTGGGACCAGAAGGAGGACATCCAAGAGTCCTAAGGGAGTTGGCAGAGGTCTTGGCGAACCCTCTGGTGGACCTCATTAACATCTCACTGGAGATGGGGTGTGTACCCACTGACTGGAGGCTGGCTCACGTGGTGCCCCTCCACAAGAGTGGTCCCAGGCACAAACTGGGTAACTATAGACTGGTAAGCTTACCTTTTATTGTAGGGATGTTAATGGAGACCATTCTAAAGGAGAGATTGATCATCTTTCTGGATAATAGTGGTCTCCAGAATGAAAGGCAGCACAGGTTTGTTTCGGGAAGATCCTGTCAAACTAACCCAGTTGACTTCTTCGATTGGGTCACAAGGGTGGTGAATGGGGGCCATGCCGTGGATGTTCTGTATCTGGACTTCAGCAAGACCTTTGACTTAGTGCCTCACAGAAGGTTGCTGGGCATGCTGAGGAACCTGGGAGCTGGGGAAAAACTAGTGGGATGAGTTAGGAGCTGGCTGCAGAACAGACAGCAGAGGGTAATAGTAAGGGGGGAACCTCCAAGCCAAGGCCAGTGACCAGTGGGGTACCACAGGGCTTGGTGCTAGGCCCCGTTTTATTCAACACCTTTATTGGGGACACAGCAGAAGGGATCAAGAGTAAGATCAGCCTGTTTGCTGATGACACAAAGACATGTTCGACAGAGGACAGTGAGGAAGGGAGCTTATGGTATTCGTGGACTAAAATTCCACAAGTCCCACTGGAATTGAACATTTAATTCAATGCAGCTGCCAGACCCTTATGTGTCAGCAAACAATGTTCAATGGAAAAGGGGGAAGGGAGACCAGAACTTGGGGGAAGATCTGGCAAAACACAAGCACTAGTCAGGTGAATGGCAGCTGGGGAACTTTCACGCTAAGAAGTGCAAGGTCATGCACCTTGGAGCCAGAAACCAGCTGTTGGCTGGGGGGGGGAGTGCAGGTATCTATTTCTGAGGAAGAGAAGGACCTAGGGGTGGTAGTCAGAGGGAACATGAGGGTATCAGTGCAGTGCGAGAGGGCAGCAGCAAGGGCAAATGAAATGCTGGAGTGCATTGCCAGGGGCCCTTTGGTTGCCACTCATACAGTCATGGGGTTATTACAGCAGGTGAAAGAATCTGTGGCTGATCGTGTTGAAGACAGTGGACAGTTTGAAAAGGGGGTGGGCTGGAGTCAAAGGGAAGGTAAGTACAAATAAGAACCTAAGGAGGGAAAAGCCGGGGGGTAGAGATGATAGCATGGGATTGGGGGCAGCTGCTGTAACAGTATACTGCAAGCGGCACACTTGGGTAGAGTTGATAGACCTCTGGGCCATTTTCTGACAGCGTTTCCATATGTTTGTATGGTGGACACTTCTGCTCTTATGGTGGTCATTAACTCTTTTGGTTGGTACTCCCGGCCCTTTGGTTGCCACTCGTACAGTCATGGGGTTATTACAGCAGGTGGAAGAATCTGTGGCTAGGTCGGATAGCTGCTCTGGCGAGTGAAAGGGGTCATCTGTGAAGTAGTGTGACTGTTCCTATTCATTGACAGATGTGACCTCCACTTTACATTCAGTAAAATACGTAACTGTTGCAAGTATTGAAATGTGCAAATTTGCATATTCTGATGGTTATGTCAGTTATGGATTATACCAGTTCCAACTGTTGTTTGGGTGTACTGGACTTGACCATTACCTATAATACAGGGGCAATAATCAAGCAATAAGGCACAACAGGGTGTGGGTTATTGGGGATTTACCCACACCTTGTGTGGTGTGTCACGATGTGCAGCCTAGTGACTTAACCACACAAGAAGTGGGTAAATCACCCAATAACTCACAACCTGCAGTGCCTTATTGCAATTATACAATGGACCCATGTGTAAAATACATTTAAAATGTGTTTAATTATGTTTTTTATAAATGCCATTCCTCAGCCGTGGGTTATGCAGGATTTTCCCATGGTCATGTGACATGTTCTGACCAATGAGGTTACAAGATTTTCACGCACCACTGTATAATTGAATGTAAAGCAACATATATGGATGCTTGCATTAACATCTGGAGGCCAAAAAAAGAAGCAAAAATTACATAACCATGTGTGCTTAGTGACTGGGATAAGGTTTTTTTTTGGTCATTTTTTTCCCCCAGTAGCAACGGAAATTTCATGATGTGGAATTCATGGATGTTAGCGTGACTGCCCCTCATGTTGATGATTGTTTTTGTGGCAGGTGTTGCAAAATGACGGTTCCCACTGTATTTTTCTGTGTCATCTTATAGAAAGATTTAATCATCCCCTAGGGGTGTAACAAGGTGTGAGGTGATGCTTACTGTTTTCTGAGACCCCATGCAAGTGACATAACATAAGGAGGGAGAACAGGACCTAACAGGTGATGGGGATGGCAGCTGTCACCAGCCACCCTGCTGAAGTCATATGTATGTCAGGTGCCGTCCACTCTTCTTCCCATGAGGGAGCCTACAAACAACACCTTCTGGATGGAGGTGAGGCGTCTGCATCAGGGACTGCCTGCCTATTCCTCCTTATTGTGTGCACCATCATTTGTGGTCATCCAGCTGGCAGAACAGCAAGAAGAAGTGCGACTCTGGCTCACCTGTGAAAATCACTTGTGCCATTCCATCTGCCTCCCTACAGATGACCCCTGTCCCGTCATCACCATTAGCAGAGTAGGTAAGGTACAGCCTGTTGGATCTGACTTGTTCACACACTCATTCACCTGGAGGATGCCTTCTGGCTGACATACTGACAAGCTGTTGGACCCACTGGAAGTCTTTTGTGCGGACATGCTGTTTGAACTGTCAGGATCATAATACTCTTACCGGCACAGTTTGTGTGGTGTTGGGGTGTGTGGGGGGGATGGTACTAGACCCACTGACCAATAAGTGGCACTGTGTCCACCAGGAAGGCTATAGGCCTGCACAGGGGCTATGGCCTTCATCAATTCAGGAGGGGGACGTAGTTCCTCAGTTAACAGGTTAAAAACTTCAATAGCTAACATTTCAAGAACCTGAGGAGGGCAGCAGACGACAGTAAGGGAAATCAAATGCCCCCCCCCCCCAGTGGAAGTAGTGTATAGACAGAACCCTATGGAGGGAAAAGCCTCAGATATGACTGAATACAGGAAAAGCAGTACAGAAGTAAAACAGAGGTTAGGAGGCAAGGCAGAGGAGGGCGGAGAGTAGGCAACAGGAAAATGGTGGTGGTGGTGGGGTAAAGGGGGGGGGGGTGGTAACAGAATGTGGAAGGACATGCTCTCAGTCTGGGAAACAAGATCTTAGACCTGTTGGCCATAATGGCAGAGGCTGACATGGACACTGCTACTACTACTGAGACATGGTGCAATGATAACCATGACTGTGATATAACCATAACAGGCTACACGTTTTGTAGGAAGGACAGTGTGTGTAAGAAGGACTGGGAGTGGCTCTTTATGTGAGGGATTACATAAAAGCATCAAAAATACAGGGACTACAGGGAGGGGCAGAGGCAATGTGGGTCACACAGAATGGGGAAATGGAGCTGGTATTTGCACTGGGGTGATCTACAGATCTCCAGCACAGGGGGAGGAGTTGGAAAGGGACATAGTGTAAGCCATTCATAAGATGGCAACTACAGGAGAGGTTTCGCTTGTGAGAGACTGCAATGTGTCACATGTGGACTGGAGCATCCCGGCTGTAGCTTCAGCTAGGAGCAATGATTTCCTGGACTCCCTGCAGGGGGCATTCCTCAGGCACTTGGTAAGAGAACCCACACATGTGAGGAAGCAGTACTGCACCTAGTAGTCACCAAAGGGGACAGTATTGCAGATGACACAGTGGGTGACCACTTGAGGACTAGGAATCACCACACAGTGTTGTGCAATATAACAGCAGTAGCTGAGTCAAACCACAAAAAGATGGAGTCTTTTATTTCAGGAGGGCTGAGTTCACAAAGATGGGAGAATGCCTCAGGGATGCCCTGGCAGGAGCAGGGTACTCGTGTGGAGTACAGAAACAGTTGGTGAAACTAAAAGGAGCTATACTGAAGGCAAAAAAACGTTGCGTTAGTCAAATTAGCAAAAGCAAGAGGAAAAAAGACCGCTATGCTGCTCAAAGGAGGTGGCAGGGAAGGTAAAGGGAAACAAAGTAGCATTCAGGGCGATTGTGTAGAGAGTCGGACCACCCAGGTTGCGTAGTGCAAAAGCTACGGGAATCGCACACCGCTTTCCACTGGAAACGTAAGCTTAGCGTAACGCTTACATAACGAGACATGCGTGTCAACTGACACAACCACAAATAAAATAAATTATCATGAAAAAGTGTAAAAAAACAAACATAATAGCAGACTTAATCAATGTACTTAACCTTTCATCGGGGGGCTGTGCCCCCCCCCCCCAGTTTGGGCTATCTCTGCACGTAGGTATGCAACATGACATTTGCTCATTGTCAGTTACGCATTAAGCGCAGCTCAGCCGCTGGTCCGACAAACTACACAATCACCGCATTCAGGAGGTACATAGAGGTGCAGAGGGAGGAGGGCAAGGAACTGCATCAGGTTAAGCAGAGAGAGAGAGAGAGAGGCAGGTAAAGCAGTCAGCTGTGCAAAGGCTGAAATGGAGGAGATAGTAGCCCCAGCAGTTCAGACAGGGGATAAGCCATTCTTCAGAGATGTGAGTGAAAGGAGGAAAACCCTGGGAGGGATTGTACAACCATGGAGGGAAGGAGGACAATGTGTGGAAGGAAACCAGGACAAAGCAGACTTCCTAAACAGATATTTTTGCACAGTATTTATTGTAGAAGGGGAAGGAGAGGGACCACAGATAAGCGACAGGAGCATCACTGGAAGGGAAGTTGACAACAGTCGACATACGGAGAAGAGAGTCCTGACAGAACTTGCAAAACTGAATGTGAACAAGGCTATGTGGCTGGATGGTGTACATCCAAGGATTTTGAGGGGCCTTAGTGAGGAGCTGGCAGCGCCAAAGACAGACCTTGTCCACCACTCTCTGGAGTCAGGAGTGGTTCCAGAGGCCTGGAGGAGGGCAGATGTAGGCCCACATTACAGACGTGGGAGCAGGTAGGAGGAGGCTGGAAAGTACATACCGGTCAGCGTGACTTCAGTTTACATGGTTTACACGGTTTGAATAGGTAGAAGAAGGCCATATGACCCACCAAGTCTACCCCCCACACTGTGTGAGATATTCAGTTAACCCAGTTTTGTAAGTGTTTATCTAAATTATATTTAAACTGATCCAATGTGTTTGAACTGACTACAGATTGTGGCAGTTTATTCCATTGTTTAGTTGCCCTAGTGGAAAAGAAGAATTTTCTTTTGTTTTTTATTGCTCGTGGTACACAGAGCTGATGTATATTACATTGTAGTTCAATTGGTTTAGAAACATGTTTTATCCCACATTCCTGCATTAGATGTCCATCTTGGAGTAGTTTATAAAGAAGCAAAAGGTTGCCTCTTATATGCCTTATATTTAGTGGGTATAAATTCAACTCACTACATCTAGTCTCATAGTCTAGATTTCTCAATCTTGGAATTAACTTAGTTGCCTTCCTTTGAACACCTTCCAATAGTTTAATATCTTTTGACATAAATGGTGCCCAAAAGGCAGCTCCATAGTCCAAATGTAGTCTTACATAGGTGTTATATAATGCTAGGACACATGGTTTCTGCCTACTAATAAAGGATTTTTTAATAGAGTTAAAAATTAAATTTGCTCGAGTGGCAATTTGTCTACAGTGACTTCCAGGAAGTAGTTGATTATTTATTAGGATCCCTAGATCTTTTTCTGACTGTACGTCCTTTAATAATTTATCATTAAGGTAATACTCAGAGTGAAAGTTATGCTGACCTAGGTGCATCACTACACATTTGTCCTCATTAAAGAACATATTATTATCTTGTGTCCACTTCTCAAGTAGTTTAATGTATTTTTGTAGCGTTATGATATTGTCGCTGCTATTCACTTCTCTGCTAATTTTGGTGTCATCTGCAAATTTATTACTGTGACATGTACTTCCATTATGCAGGTCAGCTATATATATACCGAATAGTAATGGTCCCAAGATGGATCCTTGCGGTACTCCACTTAAAACTACAATAGGTTATGACAGCACATTATGTATTTTAACCACTTGTGATCTATCGGTTAATCAATTGGCTATCTAACCTATGACGTACTGATCCATTTTAATATTAACTAGTTTTTTTATTAATATATGATGCAAGACCTTGCCAAAGGCCTTTTTAAAGTCTAAGTAAATTATGTCAACAGGTATACCCTTATCCACTGAATTACTAATAGGTTCATAGAAAGAGATCAAGTTGGTAGTGCAAGACCTTCACTTAACAAATCCATGTTGCTTGTGATCTTTGACACCCATATTTTCCATCAGACTATCAATTCTATTTTTAAGAATTCTTTCCCTAGCCTTGCACACCACAGATGTGAGACTAATTGGTCTATAATTCCTAGTCTCCTTCCGATTTCCCTTCTTTTTATAAATGGATCTGACTATTGCTTGTTTCCAGTCAGAGGGTAAGTTGCCTGAAATTAGTGACTTATTGAATAACAGAGTTGGGGGGACAAGAGAAGAGATAACATTTTTGATGAATTTGGGGCTTATGCCATCAGGCCATATTGCAGAATCTGCCCGCATATCCTTGATTGATCTAGCTATTTCATGTTTGGTTATTAGATCAGGTGAAAGATTTCCTGAATTTGTGAACTCAACCCTAGGGTCGAGACTGAAAACTGACCCAAAAAAAGTATTCATTTTATTGCCTATATCTAGTGAATCTGACAGTTCCTTTTCATTGTCTAGCAAAGTAATTGAATCAAAGCTATGTTGCTTATTATTATTAATGTATGACTAAAAAGCTTTTATATTTTTTGTTGTTGCTAGTTTAAATTCAAGCCTTCTTTCCCTTCTATTTTTTTTTTTTTTTCTTTAATTCAGTCTTATAGTTTGCAATGCTTGATGAGGTCTGTTTTTTCTTCATTTTTAGGAAAGCTTTTTCTTTCTTAGAAACTTGTTTTTTAACCGCTCTGGTTAACCAAGGAAGTATTTTCCCTTTTTGATTATGTGTTTTTCTCATGGGAACATACAAGTGTTCTAATTCAGCAATTATGGACTTCAGTAGGGTCCAACATTGTTCAACGGTCAAATCATTAAACAATGTCTCCCAATTATATCCTGAGATAGCATTGTTAATCTTGATATAATCAACTTTACTGTAGTTACATTCATAATGTACTTTACTTAGACATAGTTTTTGCTTGTTGACACTGAAAATTATAGTATTGTGATCACTGTTACCAATAGCACTGGTAACAACAGGGATTGAAATATCCGCTGATAGGTTTGTAAGTATCAAGTCCAAAATATTGGATCCCCTTCTAGCATCATGAACCATTTGTTCCAGACCTGCAGTAATGAATGAATCTAAAAATAGGCCTTCCAGAGTGGAGCTGGTAGTTAAATTTTCCCAGTTAATTCCAGGTAAATTAAAATCATCAACTATCAAATCTATTCAGAGGCTATCTGTTCAATTTATGTTACTAGCAATTGATCATAATGTAAATCTGCAGATGGAGGTCTATAATAATTAGTTAATATGAAACTTTTCCCATTTTGAGGTTTCACTTGTACATATATACCCTCTAGCTCCACTGGATGTTTGTTTGGGATGTACTCAGTGGTGTGGAAATTAATGGAATACCTGCTGAAGCAAAGGATTATAGAATATCTGGAATGCAATGGCTTATAGGATCAGAGGCAGCATGGAATCACTGGGGGGAGGTCATGTTACAACCAATCTGATAGATGTCTTGGACTAAGTGACCAGTCAAATAGATCAGGGTGGAACAGTGGATGCAGCCTACCTAGATTTCAGTAATAACGTTGACGTTGTTCCAAATTGGAGACTCGTACACAAGCTCTCCAGCCTGTGAGTGGGTCCTAAGGTGGTAAAATGGGTAGGAAATTTGTTGAGGGATAGGTGACAAAGGGTGGCGATGGTGTTGGTGGTAGTGGTAGTAGTAGTTGTGGTAGTAGTACTGGTACCAGTTTTTTTATGTTTTTGTGCCTTTTCCCAGAGGCCCAGGGTGCCGCCATCACAAAAACAAACTAAATAAAAATCGTACCTACTACAGAAAATGCAAATCACTTCAGAACATAGAACTATTATCATGTACTATACTACACTAAAACTAAGTATGGACATGACAGCATAATCTCCACAGATATCCACAGCATACATAATACTACTTACATAGAAACATAGACTTTGATGGTAGATAAGGACTGATAGGCCCATCTAGTCTGCTCCTTTCCCTACCTACTAACAAGCTGCAGATCCTGCTTTATATCTGTCTTTTCCTCTCCTTTTGCATCGCTAGGGTTCCCCTACGAGTATCCCATGCAGTTTTGAATTCCCCCACTATCTTTGCCTCCACCACCTGTGCAGGGAAGCTGTTCCATGCCTCCAACACTCTTTCTGTAACAAAATATTTTCTCACGTTGCCCCTCAGCCTACCCCCTTCCAGTCTCATATCATGCTCTCTTGTTCTAGAGTAACTCATTTTTTGAAAGATGCTACCCTCCTGTACCTTATTTAATCCCTTTAAGTATTTGAAGGTCTCTAGCATGTCTCTCCTCTCCTCCAGGGTATACATATTGAGTGCCCCTGGTCTCTCCTCATTTGAGTTATGGTGCAAGCCCTGCACCATTTTTGTTGCCCTTCTCTGACCTGCCTCCACCCTGTCTATGTCCTTTTGGAGATGTGGTCTCCAGAACTGGACACAATACTCCAAATGAGGTCTCACCAATCACACGTACAGTGGCATCGCCACCTCTTTTTTTCTGTTGGTGATACCTCTCCCTATGCACCCCAGTATCCCACTGGCTTTCCGCATAGCCTGCCACTTTTAGGTCATCAGATATGATTACCCCCAGATCTCTTTCCTGCTTGGTGGCCAATAACAACTCTCCACCCAACATGTAATCCTCCCCTGGATTCCTGCACCCCAAGTGCATGATTTTGCACTTCTTCGCATTGAATTTCAGCTTCCACACTCTGGACCATTGTTCCAGTTTGCCTAGGTCCTTCCTCATTTTTTTCCAACACTTCCAGAGTATCCACCCTATTGCAGATCTTAGTGTCATCTGCAAAGAGGCATACCTTCCCCTCCAGCCCCTCTGCAATGTCACTAATGAAGATATTGAACGAGACAGGCCCAAGAAGTGATCCCTTTGGCACCCCACTGGTCACTCTCCCCTCCTCAGATCTTGCTACATTTACCACCATCCTTTGTGTTCTATCCCATAACCAATCACCAACCCAGTTCAGCACCTTGTGACCCAATCCCAGGCTACCCAGCTTGTTCACAAGCCTCCTATGTGGAATGGTGTTGAACATCCATATAGGCCACATCCACCACTCCCCTTGATCCACTTCTCTGGTCACCCAGTCAAAGAAAACTATCAGATTAATTTGCCTTTTCTCACATGAGACAAAGATGTGCAACAGGGTTGCCACTCCAGGGGGGGTGGAAAACATGAAGAGAGATGTAAGCAAGCTTGCAGAGTGGTCAAGAGAGTGGCAACTAGGATTCAGTGTGAAGAAGTGCAAAATCATGTAGCTGGGGCTTGGAAAGCCATGGGCAGAGTAAATGATGGGAGACATACTACTGACAACCACAAAAGAGGAAAGGGACCTGGGGGTAATCATATCTGAGGATCTAAAAGTGGTAAAGCAGTGCAACAAGGCAGTGGGAAGAGCCACACTAATCTGGATAACCACACCTTTCCCATCATGGACTGTGCAATTCTAAGGGACAGATGAGATGTATGGCCAGCCACTCCCTGCAGCCAGTCCCCCCCCCACCTATCCACATCTATAAACCCAACAATTCTGCACACAGACCAGGCAGTAACCCTCAGTCAAAACCAATGCTTGCTTCTGGACCAGTCTTCCAGCTACCACCACAGTTCCTGTAGCTGGGCCACCTTCCCAGCCACCAGACCAGCCTCCCAAAAACAAACAGACATAAAGAAAAAAGGGGAAGAAAGAAAACACCTGGACCCACCATTTCAGCATATGGACTTGGCTCCCCCCATCTAAAACACTGCTTGCTGCAGGTCAAGTCTTTAGACCAGTACTACCTTTTCTGCAGCTGTACCACCCTTCCAGCCGCCGGAACACCTTCCACTAAAAAATAAGAAACACCCAGACCACTCCACAGCTCCCACCCTCCTTGCAACTGGATCCCTCCCTCAGTACCACTCATCCTGCCCATGGACCCCCCGCTGAGCATTCTCCTGCAGCCTTCCTGGATCACCCTTCCCACCCACAGTCCCAATACCACTTACCCTTGTGTACATAAAATGCTAGTAATAACTCAGAATGGGATAACGAGCTTAGATCGGTGCAAGCTACAGCAAACAGCAGTTTGAGCTGATGCCCAGTGCACCAGAGACCCTGCACCTGATTCTCTGTCAGGCAGGGTCCTGAAGGCAAGCTCCCATGGCTTGCGGCAACCGTGGCAGCGCACCTAGCAGAAGGCGCACTGGGAGGGCTTGCAGCAAGTTGCAGGGCAGCCGTGGACCACTCCAGGGACCCCCTCCCAGATCCCCAATATGACCGGTAATGGAGTAGAATATTATTGCCCACTTTCCTGGTGTTCTAATGGTCCCTCTCCCTGATGTGACCCATAATGAAAAGAAATATTATTGCCCACTTCCCTGGTGTTCTAGCTAACCCCCCTTCCCAATATATCTAAATATAGAGCCCCATTCATTGGTGAGCCAGTGGCCCCCTCTCCCCGATGTTCCCATTATTATATCAATAAATTACACCCCTGTCCAATGGCTACCCCCCCACACAGCTGGTAGTGCCCACCACCCCGCTCCCCCCTCCTGTGACAGAGCCGGCGACCAGCACAGCCCTCCTTACACCTCCGTGGTCAGCTCCCGATTGAACTGTGACTGAGGTGTAAAGTGTACGCAAGGCACTACCTCTGCTTGCCCTAATAAAACTTGATTACTCTCACAGCTACTATTCAGTGGCCACATACAAATACAATAGAGGCATATTCTCCTCCATTAGTTCCTATAACTCCAAATTAGAATGGTAAAGGCTATGAAAAAAGTCCACCATGGCTCAAGACAAGTGCTTTAAACATGTTCACAGATGTGTACTGTGAGTATGCCTGCCTACACCTTGGGTTGTAAACATAGCTGTCCCAACTGCATGCAGACTGATAGCACACTCCTCAGAACCCACACAACTTTGCCATCCACAAGTTCCGATTTGCTCTACCTGCACAGGAGAGTTTTGATTTCTAGACGGTAAGAAGAATCAGATGGCACAAAATTGTAAGCAACTCCTGTGTTTACTGTAGGCTGCCATAGGATACCATCCTACTTCCGGCATCTGACTCCTCCGCCAATATAGTGGACATGTTGCTTCAGCTCAGCCAATGGACTGATCACACAACTAGAAGAGAAAGACTAGAATGACAACGCCCTTTTGGAGGCACGTAAAGCGTGCCACCATATTGTGGATGTCAACCCCTTGAAACTGGCTCATTGACATCCATGTGTGTTTGGCGGAGTGCTTAGTTTAAAGTCCATTTTAAACTATGTAAAATAAAAATATACTTAATTTAGGCATTTTCTTATGGAGTAGACTCCGTTCTAATCCTGGACCATTGTTTCGGTAAGCTGATGTACAGGCTGGAGGTAATAAACGATAGTTAAAATCAGCCCAGGCATGGGCTGTGCAGGAGAACTGGCTGCAGGTGAGGGAATCTATTCTGTAGGGCATTCATTATGGGGTTACTGGCTGCAGGAATGTCAATGAGAGCAACTGGCTGTACTGGGGATTTCTGTGCTGTATTCAGGGGTATTTACTGGGCACAGGGGCTACTGGTGGGGACAGCAAAGGCATACTGTCATAGAGCTCCCAGACTGATTGGGCAGTGTAACTCCATGGCGATTTCCCTTCGTTTGCCTGTAGATTACATTATTTCCTGGATTATTTCCCCTGAAAAACTGAATTGTTGTGTTTTACTGTCTAATCAATGCAAATCTATGGCAAGAAATTCCCAGTATATGGCTACGAATCCCTGTAAAATACTGTAGCTCTGGGAGCCCTACTGATGAGTGCTGTGGGCAGAATTCCTTAAATAAACATGTTTTTACCTACTAACACTTCTCATTGCACCATTTGGCTCCCACATACACCTCCCTCCCCTCCGGCTAACTAAATGGGCCATAAGAGAGGGGTCCCCAAGCATCCTATCATGCCCTGCCAGGGGTCTCTGGCAAGCCTTTTTTCTGTAGGGGCTGGATGCTGCTACTTGGGGACACTATATAATGTATCCCATCTTCACCCACATCAGGCCTCCCCAGAAAAGCCGTCCTCCATAGATAACACCCCCCCTCCAGTCAGGAGAGGGACAAGGAGTGGAAGATCAACAGCACAGAAGTGCTTCACAGGATCCCACAGTATTACTTCTGGCAGATAAGAAAAGCACACCTCCCCTTCCCTCCTCTCCACCACTCCCTAGCTGTGGTTGGCGTCCATGAACATCTCAGTTTTATTAATAATTTAAAATGCTGGGGAGACTAAGTGCGCTGCATACAATGTGGGTGACAGTGGTCTGCTTCTGGGTCTTTACATTTGCCAGTTTCCCTGGAGATTTTAAAGAAAAAAAAACCTGCCATGTCTGTAACTGTTAAGGGAGAACATAAGTCTGTGATTTGCGGAAGGATAGATGGCATGAGAGGAGGTGTACTTTGTCTGCCAGACATTATACTGCATGACCTTTGGCAGCACCATAGTAACAGTTCTCTGTAGTGACTGTTCCGCTCCCCAGCGCTATCCCGAGAAGGTGGGGGGGCCGGTTGGAGGCAGCTGCAGGGGGTGGTTTGTCTATGGGGAGGGGTCTTGCTGTGGGATGATGATGATGGAATACAGTCAAACTATACTTTGGGAGGACTGAGCTACCGAGGGAGTAGTTGGCTAGGGGGATGCTGGACTTGGGGCTGGTCCATTTGCAGTGATTGATTGGTGGGGGGATGGAGGCTGGTCTAGGGTGGTGGTTCAGCTACAGAGAGGGTGGGAAGGAGGCTGGTCCAGCTGCAGAGAAGGTAGCTGGCAAAGGTGGGGAGTGTGGTGCTGTGCGGGTATTTAGGCCACATGTAGGGTGCTCAGGGGCAGACGCTGGTCATGGCCTTGAAAAATAACCAAGTGGCATGGAGTGTTGAGGCTAGTCTAGCTGAAGAGAGGGTGGTCAGGTGGGTTACTCTGCTTGACATCCACGAACATGGCAGGTTTTTAGGTGTTTTATTTGTTTACTTTTAAAACATTGGTGAGTGCACCGCCTTAAACACATTGTTGTCACTGGATCGCTTCTGGGGCTTGACATCAACAATATGGTGATGAGTTTCGCGTGCTCTGTATTGCTGCATTGCCATTATAGAAATTGAAGGAAGGGGCAGGCCAGTCTGGCGGCACATTGGTAGGGCTACCACTTGTGTCATCGTTGACCCAAGTTCAGAAGTGAGCTCAGGAGTCAGAAGGTCGGCTGGGGGGGAGGAGCTGGAGGAGGCTCAAGCAGCCCAGGGACTGCTCTCCTCGGGGAAGGGTGGGACCAGTACTTGACGTCAGCCTGGCCCCTAGCGTCAGCTGGGGGTCAGTAAGCTGAGAATGTAGAGGTGGCAGGAGGCAGGTCAGATGCCTGGTATGCTGCATCTGGGAATGTGTGGTAGGATGACGCCGGTCTCCTACATGCCCCACACCTGGCAATCTAGACAATGTCAAAGTGAACTGGATCCTGTTTCCAGTGGGGCTTGAGGGGTCCCTCCCCCAAGTGGGGCAAACTTGGGAGAAGAGCCGGATAGGCTGGCAGTATAGCCTAGAGGTTAGAGTAACAAGCTGTAAATGAGCTTGTCACATCCAGCAGACAGACCTGGGTTTGATTCCCACAACCTCCACTTGCATATTGTGTGACTCTGAGCAAGTCACTCAACCTCCCCAGTACTCCTGGGTCACCCCTGAAAGCAGGCACGTGTGTCTAATGGGCCTTACCCAGTTATCAAAGGAAAAACAATTTCAGAGGACGCTGGGGTGACAGGGTGGGAGGGACCAGTGGATGGGAGCCAGTTGGCACAAAAGGATATAGATAAAAAAAATGGAAGGAAAAACTAGAATGATATTGCCTACCAGGGCTGCCAAGCACAAGTACGTAAAGCATGCAGCCATATTGTGGATGACTAAACCCAGACATAAGGCAATTCTATTGGTGGGTAGGAGGAAATAGGCTGTTGGTTAACTAGGATCTGCGGCTTATCCATCAGGTAGGGAAGTGGGCAGACTAGGTGGGCCAAGCAGTCCTTATCTGCCATCAAATTCTATGTTTCTGAAGTGGGCTCACTGACATCCATGTGTGTCTGTCTTAGAACTCTAAGAGTCAGAAGTGATCACAGAATAGCAGAAAAAAATAGAATGGCCACGCCTATCAGAGCTGCTGAGCACCAGTACATGAAGCGGTCTGCCATCGTTTAGATGACAAAACCCAAAAGCACATTCATTGACATCCGCAAGATTCTCAAGGTGTGCTTTAAGTTTAATACATCCAAAGCCATAATCATGTTTATATGGGGTTTTCTTGTATAGACCGGACTCTGGCACAGAATAATGCTAATAGTGTCCACTGCCATTACTTTACCGTGGCCATATATTTGTTTTTTACTGCCACAGCTGTGCTCAGTAGATTAATTGCTGTCTCTATATATAAACATGGATATATACATTCCTGGAGTTCATCCAAGGTAATTTACATTTTTCATATGATAGTTAAATATATTTCATTGAGTAGTCAGACAGTGTTATGGCAAAGAAGATGTGGCAGTATAGCCTAGAGGTTAGGTAACGAGCTATGCATGAGCTTGGTTCATCCAGCACACCTGGGTTTGATTCCCACAACCTCCACTTCCATACTCTGACTCTGAGCAAGTCACTGAACCTCCCTAGTGCTCCCGGGTCGCCCCAGAGAAAAGGCACTTGTGCCTAGTGGGACTTAACCAGTTACCAAAGACTGAAAAAAAAAGTTTTGTGAACTTAGGCAGGTGGTGCTACCCATGCATGCAAAAAGCTGACAGGTAGATCCCAGGGTGCAGGGTGCCAACACACACCAGGGACAATGCCATGGTTACGGGTGCAAGTGATCACTGGTTGGGGTTGACCACTAGAGACCAGGTACATCTGTAGTAATATGGCAGCAGGCAATCGGAGGGTGGGGAGGGGGTTACCAGCGGACAACAGGATAATCAGTATTAATAATGCTGTAGTACCAGGCAGGTGGTGCTGAGGGCTGACACGCTGGATGCTACACCTCACACTGCACTGGGGACCCGAATTCTGGAGTGAGCTCGAGGCACCGGAGGTTGGCTGGAGAGGAGAAGATTTGAGTGGCCAATGACAGCTCACCTTCTCCGGGAGGGAGGGTTGGAGATCCCGGCAACAGTATGCCTCCCAGTGACAGCTAAGAGGTATTGCACTGATGGTCTCCAGCGTAGGGAAGGTGGGCCATGTCGGATGTCCGGTTGTAACGTGCGGGAGCATGCGTGCCTCCTATGGACATCACTGCACATCCGCGCTCACCATTGGAAGGAGGGAGCAACTTCGACAGAACACGGAAAAATACCCCAGCTCCAGGATAGACAACGACCACCCAGCACCACGCACACCACCAGATCCTGTCTTCCTGGGTCCTGATGCCTGCCACAGCTTCACCTGTACTCCCTAATGTAATGTACGGGAGCACTGGGAAGCTGAAGGTGGCCTTGCCTCAGAGGGAGCAAGCTGGGAGTTGCCGGGGGGGGGTGTCACAGGTGGATCGACAGGGCAGGGTTCCCATGGTAGAGGAGGATCTCAGGCTTGGTGTGAATAGCTGGGGGACTGCAGGAGTACCTGGAAAAAGCGACTGGAGGGAAGAAGAATAACAAATAAATAAATAATGCTGTGGTGCTGATTGCTGTAGTGTGTAATGGCACCACTCACCCTCCAATGCTCCCAGCCTGACATAGTCCTTTGTGTGTACTGTGACTCCTCTGCTGCTAGACATCCATCCCAGTGCCACCCTACCTCCCTGGTGGCTAGCTTCCCCCTCCCCACATCCCCAGCGCCGAGCACATCATCCAGCCCAGGGAGCATAAGAGGGCAGGGGGTAACAATACACACTAGGGACAATGTCATGGCTACAAGGACAGGTGATCACTGGTCATGGGGGCCACTAGACACCAGGGACATCTTCAGTAATATGATAGCATGCATTCGGAGGATGGAAGGTACCAGCGGACACCAAGGCAGTCAGTAAAGAAGTTTATATATTAATGATTTCTACTTATCTTTTTATGGCATGTGGACTACAAAAAGAGAAACAGCTGCCATATTACTACAGATATACCTGGTCTCTAGTCACCCCTGACCAGCATTCACCTATCCCTGTAACCATGACATTGCCCCTGGTGTGTACTGGCATCCCATGCCCTCCAGTGCCCCTGCCCGACATGCTTAGTTAGTCCATGTTGTCTGTTGAGGGTGGGGCTGGATGATGTACTTGGTGCAGGGACTGGGAGGTAGCTACTAGCCACCAGGGAGGCAGAGTCACACCGGGATGAGTGTCTAGCGGGACTGGGGTCACAGTAGATACAAGGAATTAACTCAGCATGTCAGGCCGTGGCATCGGAGGGCGGCTGGTGCCACTAGTCACACACCAATCAGTATTAATATGGCGGCAGGCAATAGGAGGATGAGGGATGACACTAGACACCAGGAAAATAGCTGACTTGGTAGCTCAGGACAGTCAAGGGTGGCAAAGGGTGCCAGCGGACAACAGTGAAATGTAAATGATTATAGCAATGGGCAATCAGAGCATGCAGAGTGCTACAGGACACGGGCACCAGTGCATCCATAGAGTCAACGGGCCAGAGTCGGGGCCGGGTTAGGTGGTTGCCTGCACTAGCTTTTCAATATTGTGCCCTGCAGTGTAATTGACAGCTTTCTGAATGCGTGAGTAAACACCACCTGCCCAAGTTCACAAAACTTTCATATTTGAAACTGATCTTCTTAGTAAGAGCAATGCCCAATTGACATCTCAGTTTTCCACCCATCTGACCATCTTTTCTCCAACCCTGAGATCCACCAACTTCCTGATCAACCTTTTGCAGGGCACAGAGTCAAAGGCCTTGCTGAAATCAAGATAGAGGATGTCTACCCCTTGGCCCCTGACTTCTGTCTTAGTGACACAGTCAAAGAAGTCAATAAGATTTTTTTGACACAATCTTCTCCCTTCCCATGAACCCATGCTGCCTTGCATCCTGGAGAGCATGCTCCTCTAGATATTCTGCCAACCTTTTTCTTTAGTAAGGTCTCCATGAGCTTGCCCACAGTGGAGGTCAGACTGACTGGTCTGTAATTCCCTGGGTCATCCTTGGGACCGCTTTTGTGGAGGGGCACTACATGTGCTGTTCTCCAATCCTGCAGTACCACGCCTGACTCTAGTGAACTATTAAATAGGTCTGCAGTGGCCCTGCCAGCTGCTCAGCCAGTTCCTTTAGTACCCTTGGATGTACTCTGTCCGGGTCTGGCAATTTGTCCACCTTCAATGCCAGCAGCCTCTCCCTCACTCTATCCTCCTCTGTCACTACATCTGTGTTCCCCTCCCCCCCGCTCCTCTTTTCCCTCCTGAAGGCACTTGTCCGTCCTTCTCCCTGGTAAGACGGAACAGAAGTATTCATTTAGTATCTCTGTTTTAACCCCATTATCCTCCACTCACTGCACCCGTTTCTTAAGCCTAACAATCCCTTCCTTCTTGTCCTGTTTCTCTCTTATATATCGAAAGACAGTCTTCTCCCCCTCCTTAATTCCTTCAGCTATCTGCAGCTCCTTCTGTGCCTTTGTTCGCCAGACTTTCTTGCTTGCCTCACTAGCCAACCTTAGGTAATTTTCCCTATCCACCTCTCTTTTGGTCTTCCTGAATTTTCTATAGGCCAGCCTCTTTTCTCTTACTGCCTGGGCAACCCCAGAACTGAACCAGCTGGGTGCTTTGATTCTTGTGTTCTTCCCCCTGAGCCTAACACACTCATCTGTGGCAACCAGTATTCCTTCCTTCCTTAATGATGGACCATCTTTGGTCAACCCTCATATTTGCTCTGATGCACGCCAGATGTCTCCTTAGCACTTTGCCCATTTTCCTGAAGTCCACCCTCCTGAAATCCAATACCCAGCCCCCCCCTTGCCCTGTCCCATGCTGTTTTGAAACTGCCCACTGTACTGCATGCCACCACCTCCTCTCGTACAGCGTTCCATTTTTTTTAATTTAATATATTTTATTAAAGTTTCAATAAACATTTAAACACATTACAAGGCAGATATAGGAAGCAATACAGTAGTAAATACAGGGCACTAAGCAGTGGATACCCTCCCTCTCCCCACCCACCCACCCACCCAAATCAGCCCCCTTGCACCCCCTCCCACCCAATCCCCAGAGAGCCACAATATAGGTGAGACCTCAGAAAAACTGACTTAAAAGGGTCTATAGCCTGACATTACGCGCAATGATACCCGAGGAGAGGCATCTAATAATTACTTATGGTAAAAAGCGGGGAGAAGGAGAGACACCATATTGTTGGAAGTAAAAGGGGGGGGAGGAGTGAGGCATGCCCCTAGGGCAGTGAGATCTATAACAGCGTTCCATTTTGGCACCACCCTCTCAGTGAAATAATACCTCCTCATCTTCTTCCTGAATCTGCCACCCTCCAGTCTTAGCCTGTGCTCCCTCATGTCCCCTCACTTCCTCAGTGAACTGAGCTCCAGCTGCTAGATCAGCAGGTTTCCAACTTTCAAACACTGCTCCTGCTCCTCTCCTGTTGCTGCTGCTCCAACCGCTACTGTTGTCTTAGAACCTTAGGAGCTAGACACCATGCTGTGCCACGTGCACTACGACACTGAGCTGGGCCATGTGCACTGACACCATCCTGTGGCACATACACTGCTGACACTGCATTGCGCCAAGTACTATACTGACACCATGCTGTGTCATATGCACTATGATGCTGCGCTGCGCCATGTGCATTGCTGACACCATGCTGTGCCATATACAGTGCCGACACCATGCTAGTCCAAGTGCAATGCTGACACCTCACTATGCCACGTGCATAGTGCACAGTTCAGTTCTGGCACTGCATGTGGCACAGCATAGTGATGGCACTGCACATGGGACTGCACCTCACTTATGCAGGAGCCTGCAACCCCTCTCCTTATGCAGGGGCCTGTACCCACCTCCCTACTCTGGGGTCTGCACCCCCCCACCTGACGCAGGGCCCACACCTCCCTATGCAGGGCTTGTACCAACTTTCTGGGCACCAGCAGTGGCAGTGCATGCGGCTCAATGCAGTTACAGCAGTGCATGTGACAACAATTAATGTGGCACAGTACAGTAATGGCAGTGCACATGGCACAGTGCAGTGTTGGAAGCACATAGTTTACAGTGCAGTGACAGCCATACATATGAAACCGTTCAGTGATGGCAGTGCACATGGCACAGCGTAGTGACGGCAGTGCACACAGCACAGTGCAAGAACAGCAGTGCAACTGGCATAGCATAGTGATGGCTGTGCACATGGTGCAGCTCAGTACTGACAAGTCACGTGTTACAGAACAGTGATGGCAGATCACGTGGCACAGTGCTGTGTCGGCCATGCACATAGTACTGTACTGTGGCAACAGTATATGTTGCATTGTGCTGTGCTGGCTCAGTGCTGTGTTACACATAATGGTGTTGCCGCATTGTGGTGTGCGCTCTGCCAACACTGCGATGTGCCACGTGCAGTGCAGACACCACAGTATGCCACATGCAGTGCTGACACAGCACTGTGCCAGGTGGCGGGCTGCCACTTTGCAGTGCCATGTGCACTAACACTCCAGGGTGCCATGTGCTGTGCAGACATTGTGTTGTGCCACATGGCATTACACTGTGCAGTGCTATCAAGTGAGCTGTGCCACATGCACCGCAGGCACTTCAATGTGTCACATGCAATGCCAACACAACACTGCCATGTGGCATACTGGCACTGTGCTGTGCCATGGTGATGCCGACACCACACTTTGCCTCGTGCAATACAGACACTGCACGTGTCACGTGCAGTGCCAACATTGTTCTGTGCCACACAAGGCTCCAGGTAAATACATTTTCAGAGTACTCTAAGCTTCAGTTCTAAACAAAGGTAAGTAAACCCAAATTTTGATGCATACAAATAACAAAATATGGCGAATAAGGAATACAAATTAAAATGCTACAAAAAATTAATTTGTGCCATTTGTCTTTATTTTGTTTTTGCAACACATTGCCAGGTGAAATTAATAAACAGCACTTCAGAATTGAACTTTTCTGGCATGCAGGAACATTGGTAGTGCTTCTTCTTGCATCACCAATGCCCCTGGTTTGAAAACAAGCTGAGGATGTCAGACGGCTGGCGGGGAGTGGAGGGTAAGGCATATGCGGAGAGTTTGAGGGTGTGACGTAGACAGCCAGTTCTGAGTGCTGTATCATTTTTGTTTTTATATAAAATGTATTACTGACTGTCTCTGCGGAAAATCTGATGCTCTAGGAGTGACCTCAACCCCCCCCCCCCAAGGTTTCAGCTGAAAGATGCAAGCCAGGAGAAAATGCTGACAGCATGTGAGTTCACACACACTCTGTTTTTAGAGACAATGTGTTACATGGAAGGCTTTAATCAAGGATCCTGTTTGTCTGAGTTTATTACAGCCGTAGTTGCTATATCATATCCATTTTATGACGCTGGAGAGGAACCTAGGTTGTTACACAGAGTTGCAAGGTTGTAAATGCTCTTGTGAAGCCTGTGTGAGGGACAATGCAGCATGGATCAAAGAGATGTCATTTGAAATATGAGTCATGCTGAGGATTGCAAAATTAATACTGAAAAGACATCCTGTTTTTTTTGTATAAGATATATATTTTTTATATATAATCTGACAGAGGAGGAGCTAGCTGACCTCACACAAAAAGGGGTTGGCCAATACAGTATGCTTAAGGAATATTCTGTTTTACTACAGAGACACACTTTTACCTAGACTCTGACCAAGAAACATCGGTGAGCACTGTAAACAAGTATTTAGAAAAAGAGTCAAATCTAAGTACTGTAAGTAGGAATTTGCACTGTTTAAACCTTGTTCTTTTAAAAGATTTGTATGTCTTGAGATGTAAGAGTTCTATATTTTGTGTTTTACATATTTTTAACTATTTTAGTAAAATTCTTTTTAGGACTTACTTGGTCTGTCTTTGACTTCTTTTTACTTGCAAGAAAAGTATACATGGTTATAGCAGACACTAAGTATAAGCTTGAATGGTGATACCAAACTGGAAAGAGAAGCGTTTTAAATCTGAGGTCTTTATTAAAGTTTTTAAGGGTTCATCTCTGTATACCTGGTTAGGTGCCCATAGGCAAAGATATCTGGTCCCCCAAAGACAGAAATATCTGAGCCTGTGCATTGGGTAAGCTAGCAAGAGGTTCACAGTTTGAATCCCTCCAAGACTTGAGACCAAAGGTTGATCCGAACTCACAAAACAGACAAGAGGGTTACCTTGTTCTGTTAAACTGTTCACAAGACTGTGCTCAGAGGTTGGCACTTTGGGAGTAGAGGGCCTGACCTGCTGAGTGGGTTTGTGACAGAGGGCACTGAACATGTACTCCCTGGAAGACAGGGAGAGAGAGAGAGAGAGAGAGAGAGAGAGAGAGAGAGAGAGAGAGAGAGAGGAGACATGATTAGGACCTTCAAGTACTTGAAAGGGATAAATAAGGTTGATAAGGAGAGTCTCTTTAAGCTGAGAAGCAAACGTAACATGAGGGGGCACAGTCTTAAGCTGGGGTGGGAGGTTTAGGAGGAAGGTCAGGAAGCACTGCTTCACAGAGAGGGTGGTGGACACATTATTATTAATTTTAATATTCAACACATATTATTAAACTTCCTTTAGTGGCATAGGTAGCAGTATGTGAGTTGTTTCATCATTATCTGGTGTTTTTTTTTTTATATGCACTTTATCTCCTTCTACTGCCCCCAGCTGCCCCCTTCTAACTGACCCCCCAGCCCTGTCATCCCGATTTTACTGGGACTTACCCAGAGCCCACCTAGTGTGGAGCCTGCGGAGGGTTGGTCGTCATCCACAGCTGGGGTGTTTTTCCACTGTTTCTCCCTTCCCGTTGCTGGGGCGCACATGCAGGATGTGTGTACGTGGAGGCATGTGCACATCCGCGGAAGTCCCACAGAATCCTCCCTTCCATGGCATGCACAGTCCTGCACTACCCTTGGGCCTCCACTTGGGGGCAGTTGTTCGGCAGGGGCAACAGTCCTCCCTCCCCGGGAGAGGAGAGCAGTCCTTCAGACGCTCGATCCACTCCCTCCCCAGCCGACCCCCTGCAGCCCACTCGCACCACGAACACGGATCACTGGCACAGCAGAAGGGAAGGGATGTATGCCTCAGTCCTCCGCACCGCTGAACTGACAGATTTTTTTTTTTATTGCACTTCTGACTTTTAACTTAAATTCATGTCTTTGCACTGCCGTGCTTTGGATCTGATATAACTAATAAACATATTTCTGTATTTGTGAAAAAGTGTCTGTCTGTTTGTCTTCTTTTCTATGCTGTGTATCTTTTTTTTTCTTTCACCTTGTGGTTACTAACACTCTTCCTGTCTGCACACCTCTCCTATCACGAACTACACCATTGTAAAGCATCCCAAGTGCCCTCCCTGAACTGATTATTCGGTTAGCTGGAGGCAGAGGGAGTCTTGCCATGACAAAGGAGTGGTAATATGGTTGGTGGTGCTGAGGCCAGATGCATGGCGTGGGGTTTTGTTCCTCATTATAGGCCCTCCCACCTACCTCTTATGGGGGGGGGGACACTGCATGGACAGCCATGTCACAAAGGCCCTCAGTACATAATGTACTAAAGCGAGTGGTGCTGTGCCGCACCTTTACAGATACTGGAGCCCTCTCAGGTCCGCCATACGTCCAGGTCATGGACTTTTCTTTATTAAAATAAAGTATGTTGCAGCGTGAGAAAAATGCCGTGACATACTTAAAAGGTTTAACCAGAAGGTAAGCCTTGCAGGGGCCCATATTAATGACTGCTTTCCTTTAAAATAAGGTGAGAAAAATAGGTTGGTACACACCTTATCTGGAGCCTTGGACATAGTGGTAATCATCAGTGACTCAATGGAAAAAAATCAAACCAGTGGGCCAGCCCTCCGGCACAGCAGTAGCGCTACTGCTTGCAGCGACAATGACAGGTTCCGGGGAGCGATCACGGGGAGATAAAGGGCGGCCAAGGGAGGAGGCTTGAGCATTCAAGGACTGCTCGCTTTCTCTGGGGGATGAGGCTCAGCACAGACTGGCCTCCTGGAGGTGGTGGAGGCACAGCAAGCACTAGAGCCTTTCAGAGGGTTAGGCATGTCGGATGTCAGTGTGTGCACTGACATCTGGGCGCACGTCACGCCCCCAAAAACATCAGAAAATCAGCTCCCTGGGCACTGGGAAGACGGAGTACTCAGGTGCAGACCCCACAGCTCTCCTGCCTGTCCTGTGAGGGCAACCTGACGAAACAAAAAAGTTTGGGGTGTACGGGCCCCGCCTCATCCTCACCTGGGAGGTAGAATCAAGGCTCCATGGGGGACTGCTTCCAGGCTCTAGGTAGGTGGAAAATAAGGGCAGACACCATAGGTGACTCCCGATGGTGTGGGGCCCAGAGAGCAGGGAGGAGCATAAAGAGAAAAAACAGTGTAACCGGTCCGTCGGCGCAGCTGTTGGATTTCTGCTTGTGGCATCAGCAACCCGAGTTTGGGAATGAGCCCAGGAGCTGGAGGGCCAGCCGGGAGGAGGAGGAGACTCAAGCATCCCAGGGACAGCTCATCTTCTCCAGGGAGGGAGTGGGGTAGCAACTCGGCACTTGACTGGCCCCAGGTGGAGGTCTGCGGCATAGCAAGCACCGAGGCAGACATACGGGGAGGATGTCACAGATCTCAGCGCTAAGCACCTTGATGTTAGGGCACACGTGATGCCCATAGGAAAGGAGGAAAAACACCCTCCAGCTCTGAGGAGACAAGCACCCGAGCATGGCCCCCATGTGCTCCCGCCTGCTTGACTGCCCTGAGCCTGACAAGACATGGAATTGTTCGGGGTGTATGGGTCCCACCTCATCCCTGCCCAGGGGAAAACTGTGGCTGGATGGGGGAACAGGACAGCGTAGGTAAGGTGGGTAGCAGGGGTGAACACCATTGGCGCTTCTGAGGAAATGGAGCTGGTAATGACGAGAGGTGAGATAAAGAGAAATAAAAAAAAAAAACAGTGTAACAAGGCCTACAATGAGGCAAACAAGATGCTGGAGTGTATAGGAAGGGAAAATTACAGCACAAGGAAGGAGTTATTACTACCTCTCTATAGGCCACTGGTGAGGCACAGCTTGGAGTACTATGACATGCAACAACAAATGTTGCAGAAACGTACAGAACTAGAACAAAAACACTAGAATGGCATCGCTTATCAGAGCTGCCAAGCACCAGTACATGAAGCAGTACATCATTCTGTGATGTCAAAACCTGGAACTGTGCTCATTGGTCTCCATAAGATTCTCACAGAATGGTTTGTTTACATTTATTTTTTAACATACAAAGTCAGTCATATTTTATATGGGGTTTTTGTGTGTAGGCTGAATTCTGTGGTACAGAAGAATGCTGACGGTTTGCACTGTCATCAGTTTAGCGTGGCCACATATTTGTTTTATCTGCATCAGCTATACTCAGTGGATTAACTGCTGTCTCTGCAAATAAATGTGGATATAAAAATTCTTGGCTATATTCCTTATATTTAATGGAGAAGCAAATTAGGCAGTGTTATGGCTAAGAAGATATGTTTCAGAAATTAATGTTTTGTGAACTTTGGCAGGTGGTGTTATGCATGCAAAAAGCTAGCAATTAGACCTCAGGGTATGTTACTGAAAACCTAGACCAGCACCCCCGTCCCTGGCCTGTTGACTCGATGGATGTCCTGGTGTCCAGTGGCACTATGCACACTCTGATTGTCCATTAGCATAATCACTTAGATTTCCATGTTGTCCGCTGTCACCCTTTGCCACCCTTGACTGTCCTGTGTCACCATGGCAGTGATTTCCCTGGTGTCTGGTGTCTTCCCCCACCATCCTATTGCACAACACCATAATAATACTGATTGAAGTTGTGTCTTGTTGTGTCTAGTGGCACCACCCACCCTCTGATGCCCCGGCCAGACATGCTGAGTTATTTACTTGTGTCTACTGTGACCACTCTCCCACTACACACCCATCCCGGTGCCATTCAGCCTCCCCGATGGTTAGCAGCCCACTCCAGGCAATAAGCACATCATCCACCCCCCACACACACACAGACACCAGGAACTAATTAAACATGTTGGGCCAGGCCGGGGCATCGGAGGGCGGGTAGTGCCACTACACACCAAAGCAGTCAGTATTAATACTGCGTTGTGTGATAGGAGGGTGGGGGATGACACTGATTATGGCAATGGCCAATCAGAATGTGTGGGGTGCTAGTGGATACCAGAACATCCATTGAGTAAATGGACCATAGTGGGATTGGGTGGGTGCTGGACGGTTACCTGTGCTAATGTCTGAGTGGATTTTTGCATGCATGGGCAACACCACATGCCTAAGTTCACAAAACGTTTCTTTTCTGAAACTTATCTTGTTAGACAGAACACTGCACAACTCACTTCTCGGTGAAATATGATATTAAGTATCATATGAAGAGTAGTAATTACTTTTAATTAACTCCAGAATGTTTATATCTATGTTCATTTCCGTAGGTAGATACAGTTAATCCATTGAGAACAGTAGCTGCAGTTCTGTCATATCATATATTTACCCATACTAAAGTAATGACAGTGCAGATTTTCAGCAGTATTCTGTGCTACAGAGTTCAGGCTACACAATCAGTACTCCCAGATTGATTTGGTATTTTCAGAAGCAGTACGGGGAGCAGGGTGCATGTGGCACATAGGGTAACATGGAGTGACCAGCAGTGCACGTGGCAGCACTACACACAGCACTTCTCTTTGGTTGCACTATGCTGTGCACCTACACTAGTGTCACCACACTGTGCCACATGCTCTTCCAATACCACGTACTGCCACATGCACTACTGTCACTTTGCTGTGCAACGTGAACTACTGACACTTTGATGTGCCACAAGCATTGCTATCACTGTGTTACATGCACTGCTAAAGATACTAAGATAGAACAGAAGTTAGAGAGCCGTGAAGCCCATAATTTCTCCTTATGACTAATAATAACAAAGAGTAGTACCAGAAAGGATCAAGGTGTCCAGTCAGGATTTAAACATAGACTTGGAACTGCTAGTAATAACCTCCACTGGTAAAGCATTCCAGGGTTTTATGATACAAGGGGTATAGAAGAATTTCTGTGGCATTAGGTTAAATTTCCTGTGTTGTAGCTGGAGTGGGTGACCTCTAAGGCTAAAAATATCATCTTTAAACATCAGCCCTAGATTGGTCAATAAATAAGGATCCTTCATGATATCGAACATAAGAAGGAGGTCCCCTCTTAACCGCCAAGTAGTGAGGGACATTAAATTCAATGAAATAAGTCTAGTTTCATACAACGCATTATGTAGACCTTTCACAAGTTTAGTGTAACGTCTTTGTACTTTCTCCAGTCCCAGAATGTCATGTTTCCTAAAGGAGCACCATAACGGGGAAGAGAAATCTAGATATGGGCGAACATAGGCTCTGTATAAGGGCATCAGTACATTGCTATTTCTTGATTTGATGTTTCTCTTGATAGACTAGATAACCCTGTTGGCCTTGAGTAGTACCACATTAATTTGTGAATCAGGCCGGAGGTCATCAGACACCAAAACCCCCAAACCTTTCTCTATACCACTACTGGTAAACACTCTGTTGTCTAATATGTAAGCATGAGAGGGATTGTTGACGCCAAAATGCATAATCCTGCATTTATCATGGTTCAATTTTATCCCCAAGTGTTGATTCATTTAGTGATGTTATCCAGGTCATTTTGAATAGATGCAATCTGCTGTAGATTGGAACACAATCCAACGATTTTGATGTCATCCGCATACTGTATTTAATAATATTAGAATAGCAGCTATCAGTTATATCAGCTATAAAAAGCTGAAAGAGGCAGGGGCCCAAAACAGATCCCTGTAGTACCCCGCTAGTGATTAACCCCAAATCAGAAAGCTGTCCATTAATCAGAACTTGCTGAATTCTGTTAGTCAGCCAATTGGATATCCATCTCCCAATAGTAAGAGCAATATTAACGGAAATGAGTTTGTGTAGTAATGCTGAATGGGGAAGAAGGTCAAAAGCCTTACTGAAGTCAATATAAATCACATCATATGGGAGTCTGCTATTGAGCTGTAGACTGACATCCTCATAGAAACACAATAGGTTGGTCAAGCAACTACGGCCCTTCTTAAATCCATGTTGTTCGGCATCTAATTTAACCAGAGTAGAGGAAATCATATCTTTTATCAAACTTTCCAAAATTTTGCACATAGTGGAGGTTAGGCTAATTGGTCTGTAATTCTCCCAATGGTTTTTTGGCCCTTTTTTGTGGATAGGAATCACATGTGCAGTTTTCCAAAGTTCAGGCATGAAATTTTTAATTTATACAATGTTCATAAAGTACTTTAAGAGGTAGAGCCAGACTTTCCGCCAGCAAGTATAAAAGGTCATCCGATACATCATCCGGTGATGCACTAATTTTCCCTTTAAGAGTAATCAATTTTGCGTGAACTTTAGATTCAGAAATGGTAATGTTACAACTCGTAGAATCTTTGGTTATGTCGGCAGTTTGTATATTTGAAAACATCTTACAAAAATTAATATTAAATAAGTTTGCCATATCAAGGGTATCATGGATTAAGGTATCATTTACCTGGATCGGCCCAACTTGGCAGGTGGATTTCTTAAGAGAATTTATGTATGCAAAGAAGGACTTACTATTGTCCTTACTTGTATTAACTGCTAATTTGAGCTCCCAAGATTTTTTTGCTTTTCTAATACAATTTTTACATTTTTTTAATATTAAGGTATAAACACCAATTAGTTGAAGTTTGTGATTTTAAGTAAGCTGCATACTGTTTATTTTTTTTCTTAATAAGATTTTTTATTGAATTATTCATCCATTTTGGCTGATATTGACTTGAGGTGTTTTTTAACTTAGTCGGAATATACGTATTCCTTAAGTCAATAATTTTTTCTATGTAGAGTATTGAAGTACTTCCCAATACCTCCAGTATTTAAAATTGACTGCCAATTCTCACTGTCCAAACTAGTTTTAATATTAGAGATATCAGCTTTTTTGTACATATGTATTTTGGAACTGTTCTTCAATGGAACTACCATATGTTCTAAATCAAACCTGATGGAACAGTGATCGCTGTTCCCAAATGGTGTAGAAACATTAAGGTTATTGAGAACCAAACTGCTACTGTGAAGAACAAGATCCAAGATATTATGGCCCCTAGTTGGTTGCTCTACACCCTGAGTAAGGTGACACTGTTGACAAGCATTAACTAGTTTTCTACCTGAGCATGTGGTGGCTACATGCCCTTTCCAGTCAATTTCACCTAGGTTAAAATCCCCTGTAAGCATAATATCCCCTAAAGTACAGGCTGTTTCTATTTCTGAAATTAATATATCAAGAAGGTCAGTGGATGCACTGGGCGGACAATAACACACTCCTAAGATGAGGTGTTGATTTTTATTTAACATTAGTTTGATCCATAGTGACTCTAAGGGACTAGCAGGAGACTTGACCTTATTTGAGATATCAACAGACTGTAGTGATTCCCTGAAAAACATAACGACCCCACCTCCCTTTTTATTCTGTCTATTATGCTTATACAGAGTATACCCAGACAGTGAGAGATCCCAGCTAGCTTTTTCATCGCCCCATATTTCAGTAATCATTAGCGCATCAATATTATCTACTGCAAGTAAGGCCTCTAGCTCATCCATTTTATTATTGAGGCTCCTGGCATTGAAATATAAATATTTTAGTTGTATTGATTGGTTGTGGATATGCGCTTTAGCCAATAACCTCTGGGGGGAGGGGCTAATCTGTCCCCCAAAACAAGCAGTTTAAATGCCCGTTAATGTATTTCAGTATATGTTCTCCCAATACTTGATTTCCTTTACGGCTCAAGTGGAGGCCATCTCTACAATAAAGCTCCGGCCTACCAACAAATTCCCCCCCGTGGGTGAGGCATACTTGATTTTGCTTAAGGCATCTCAGGCGAAGCCAATTGTTAAACTTATGCATATTGTTATTAAATGTATCAGAAACTCTCGGGACAGGTAAAATTTCGGAAAAGGCAATCTCACATCTGATATCCACCAATATATTTGAGAGTGCCACAAGATCTTTCTTTATATCCAGTAGACCAGAATGCAGAAAATCATTAGTACCAGCATGGAGAACTACCAGTGGGTTTGGGCCACAATTGTTTAAGATATTTTGAACTATGTGCAATATATTAGCAATCTTAGCACCTCTAAAACTAGAGCATGTGCGATTTGCTTTGTTAGGATCGCATATAGCCCTATCCAAATATTTGATGATGGAATCCCCCAGAACAAGATGTGCTATGCAATATGGATACTCTACTGGGCCACATGCAATGCTAACATTATAGTAGGTCCCGTGCAGTGCTGATACTGTACTGTGCCATGTGCAATGCTGACACTGCATTATGTAGTGTCAGCAGTGCATGTGACAAACTGTGCTGTATTCAGTGCACATGGCCATGGGGATGCCACTGGGCACTAGTGATGGCAGTAGTGCAGTTACAGCAGTGCATATGACACATCACAATTACAGCACAGCATGTGGCACAGCACAGTAATGTTGGTGTACCTGGCACAGTGCATGAAGTACATGTAGCTTAGTGCAATGACACCCGTACATGTGAAACACTGCGGTGATGGAAGTGCACGTGGCATGGCACAGTCATGGCAGTGCACGTGGTGCAGCACAGTGACAGCAAACCACATGGTACAGAGCAATGACAGCTCACCATGTGGCACACTGCTGTGCACAAAGCACTGCACTGTGACAGCAGTACATGCCACACTGTGGTATTTATTTATTTATTTATTGAAGTTATCTGATGACACACCTTTGAGTCAAAGACTCCTTTACAAAGGTTCCAGGTTACTAAGAACAGGGACATCAGGGACAATAGCAACAATTACACACAATAATTACAAAAAGTGATTACAAAATGGTTACATGTAGCACAGTAGAGCAGCTGACGATAGAAAGATACAGAGTGTTGACAAGCATAGATACATAGCACAGTTGGTAGCAGGTAACAGAAAAGATACACTGCAGGGCGATAGTGCCAGCCATGCCCCGGTGGTTATTTGCAAGCCTAGGCTAGACTGAGGTGTCCATTGTCAAATATAGGCATACCCTGGGGTGGCAGGACCAGAGTTAAGTCCATAGTCGTGGGGGAGGTAGGGTAAAATTAAGGACAGTCACAGACTGAGTTATGAGAGATTAGGTCTCATAGCTGGGACTTGAACTGTCCAAGTTTGGGTTTTGTGAGGAGGTAGTTTGGGAGGGGTATGTGCTCTGCCAACACTGCACTGTTCCACGTGCAGAGCAGACAACAAACTGTGGCACATACAATGCTGAAGAGGCACTGTGGCACATGTAGTGATGACACTTTCATGCACTGCTAACAACACGTGGTGCCATGTGTTCTGTTGATAACACAGTGTCAGCGTGGCTGCACTGGTCCACAGACAAATGTACAGAGCTTCACTGAAAGCCCAGCTCCCATTTTCCACTTTTCTCCCATCCCTACTGTGGCTGATGTGACACGTGCATGTGGAGGCATGCAAGCATCTCCAGCCTACAGTGCCTCTCTTCCGTGCCACCATAGCCTGTGCTATCACAAGGCCTCTACCTGTTGTCAGTCAGAGGTCAGACCAACAAGCCCTCCCTCCTTCCCTCCCTGGGACAGGAGGGCAGTCCCATGGATGCTCGATCCTGCCCCCCCAGCTGATCCCTGGCAACCAGCATCCACTTCCAAACTCAGGTCACCGACATGGAGTGAGGTGTGGCATCCAGCACCTGAACCCTTGGTGCCACTGGGCTGGCCCCTTTGTATGATTTAAGAATCATTTTTTTTTTTACCCTCAAGTGCTCTCATACACATTTGCCAATGTGCCTATTTGGTATTTTGTGCTCAGCGTTAGCTGCAGTGGCATATCGACTGCAAGAAGTCCAGCAACTGCTACAGAGTGCATCTGTTTCACTGACAAACTTTTGCTATTGTACCCATTAACTGTACCAGTCAGTGAGCAGCAGATAGGTACTGTGATTGCAAAAATATATATATTGTCAGGCTGCAGCACTGACAGCGAAAACTTTTATTATTTGCATGTTCCCCAGATTCCACTCTCCCGATAATAACCCCATTATGCATTCTTAAAAACTTAGACATTTGACAAATTACATTTTAATGTAGCACTCTACCACAAAGTGGATGTCAAACAGCGTGTTACGACTGCAAACATATATATCATCAAGCTGCAGCAGTGACAGTGAGAGTGTTTACCATTTGCACATTCCTGATTGTTCCTTCTCCCAGTAATAACCCCATTTTAATGAAGCGCTCTGCTACAGTCCTGTGGATGTCAACGAGCACTTTCTGAGTACGGACATCCACAAGATGGCAGCGCGTTTTACGTACTGGTGCTCAGCAGATAGGCGCTGCCATTCTAGTCTTTCTCTTCTAGTTCTGTGATGCTAGTTCGCATTAAAGCAAATGACCCTGTGGCCCCCTAGTGGTCAGGCCCTTTCCTGTCATTGATTTTAGCCAACTTGCTGTGAAATTACTAGCTCCCATAACAGTAAAGGACCTCATTCTGCTTGGTCATTTCTGGATATTGTAACTAGCTGACTTTTTTAGAAAACAGCTAGTTCCTATAAGAAATAAAGACCTTATCAAGTTCTGCAATGTATTGGCCCTTTTCTGTCATTGTAACTGTCAGATACAGTGTGAAAGTGCTAGTTCCCATAATGCTAAAGGACCTTATTCTGTTCTGCACAGTATTCCATTTTTTCTGTTGGTCCTTTTCGGTTATGGGAACTATCTGATACAGTGTGAAAGTGCTACTTCCCATAATGGTAAAGGACCTTGTTCTGTTCTGCACCATATTCCATTTTTTCTGTTGGTCCTTTTTGGTTATGGGAACTATCTGATACAGTGTGAAAGTGTTAACAGTAAAGGACCTCATTCTGTTCTGCATTCCATTTTTCCTGTTTTTTTTTTTTTGGTTATGGGAACTATCTGATACAGTGTGAAGCTGCTAGTTCCCATAACGGTAAAGGACCTTATTCTGTTCTGCACCATATTCCATTTTTTCTGTTGGTCCTTTTCGGTTATGGGAACTATCTGATACAGTGTGAAAGTGTTAACAGTAAAGGACCTCATTCTGTTCTGCATTCCATTTTTTCTGTTGGTCTTTTTCAGTTATGGGAACTATCTGATTGAGTGTGAAAGTGCTAGTTCCCATAACGGTAAAGGACCTTATTCAGGTCTGCACTGTATTCCATTTTTTCTGTTGGTCCTTTTTGGCTATGGGAACTATCTGATACAGTGTGAAAGTGCTAGTTCCCGTAACAGTAAAGGACCTCATTCTGTTCTGCATTCCATTTTTTCTGTTGGTCTTTTTCGGTTATGGGAGCTATCTGATAAAATGTGAAAGTGCTAGTTCCCATAACGGTAAAGGACCTTATTCAGGTCTGCACCATATTCCATTTATTCTGTTGGTCCTTTTCGGTTATGGGAGCTATCTGATACAGTGTGAAAGTGCTAGTTCCCGTAACAGTAAAGGACCTCATTCTGTTCTGCATTCCATTTTTTCTGTTGGTCTTTTTTGGCTATAGGAACTATCTGATACAGCGTGAAAGTGCTAGTTCCTGTAACAGAAAAGGACCTCATTCTGTTCTGCACCGTATTCCATTTTTTCTGTTGGTCCTTTTCAGCTATGGGAGCTGTCTGATACAGTGTGAAAGTGCTAGTTCCAATGACCAAAAAGTACCAACAGAAAAAATGGAATATAGAGCAGAACAGAATGAGGCCCTTTGCTGTTATGGGAACTATCAAATACAGTGTGAAGCTGCTAGTTCCCATAACAGTAAAGGACCTCATTCTGTTCTGCACTGTATTCTTTTTCTGTTGGTCCTTTTCGATCATGGGAGAAACTGCTAGTTCCCATAATGGTAAAGGACCTTATTCTGTTCTGCGCTGTATCCCTCTTTTTCTGTTGTGTCTTTTCGGTCACTGGAACTATCAAATACAGTATGAAAGTGCTAGGTCGCATAACTGTTAAGGACCTTATTCTGTTCTGCACTTCTCGCACTGCCTTTGATCTCTGTTTATTGGCATCCCATCATTGTTATCCTCCACCCACAAACACAACTCACTACATAATTGTTTCTTTATTATACTGAATAAATGTTGCCCCTTCCCTTGTCTGTGGGTGCACATGATAGAAAACAGGAAAATACATAAAAATGCAATGCAACTGATCTCCTGGGCTTTGGAGTGACCTCATGGTATACAGGTCACTGCCGTCAAGACTTTGTACTGCACTTAAATGTGGAGACTAAGCTCCAAATGTGACCTGGTTCGGACCAGGAACACACTGGGGGTCCAGGAGCAAGACATCAGTCCCAAACCTGACAAGGTTCTGTCAGCAAAATCTACACACACACACAATCCTCAGCCATAAAGACTCTATAAAGAGAAACACAAAAAACCAAAATCCTTACAGTATATAATCAGCCTTTGCAGCTGCTCACCTTACTTTCCAGCCTCTGCACCCGCTCGCTGTTTTCAATGGGTGCCGTCCGACAGCAAGTAAAGTGCAGGTCACATGACATGCTGACATCACTAGGTCCCTTATACCTATGGGAACTAGCCATGAGTCATGGCTAGCTCCAATAAGCATAAAAGACCTAGCGACATCCGCATGTCATGTGACCCCCAACGTTACATGCCGGCGTACATCACCCATTCCAAACTGCACTTGGCTGCAAAGGCAAGCAGCTGCAAAGGCTGGAAACAGGAAGTAAGGTGAGCATCTGCAAAGGCAGTTTATATGGTAAGGATTTGTGCTAATTTTTTGCTATGTTTCTCTTTATGACTGAGGACTGTGTGTGCAGGTTTTTGTTACCCAAGGGTGCCGGAAGATGGTAAAAGCTGAGGGGGCCGAGAATCAAAACGGCACTTATGAGGGTACAAAGGGCACTTTTTCTATACTAGTTTTTGCCATACAGAAATAAAAAGTGGAGGTGCTACCGTCCCTTCCGCCGCCCCACCCCCCGTTCCGGCACCTAAATTACTCTTACGTGTTTTTCCAGTTAAAGAATTAAAAGTTATAATGGTCTCCTCTCATGGTGCATTTAGGGGCAAGTGCTGGAGAGATTGTTACTGAGTTATAGGGGACCCTGATCTACGGATGACATGGTATAATATCAGTAAAGGATAGTATCTTCTCTGACAGTGAAGACCTGTTTGCTTTGTGTGTGTGATCTCTTGTATTTTGTAGGCGTAAAGTAGAGGACAGCAGCCCTGGACCTCTCATAATTTCTGATGCTTTGTCAAATACTGCAGAAACTAGCAGGGTGGGGCCAGGTAAGATATGTTTGTATGAGTTAGCTATAAAGCAAGCCACCAACTGCTAATACTTTCAAAGTTAATCTCCAGCTGGATAGGTGTTGTACATCCAGGCACAGAGTATTATCCTACTGCTTACCTGGCTAGTATATTCAGTTTGTTACTATTTGGCCAGCATGTTCCGTTCTCTGCTTCTATAGACATATGTAACAGTCTATAAGATCTTTGCAATGTATCCGACTGTTTTAATGTTTGTATCGTCTTAATAAGTCAAATCAATAAAACTTATTAACCACAAAAAGAATGAAAAGTAAAATCATTTGGGTAATACTGCCTTGATTACTTCCATCCACGATGTGGTTATACATCACATAAAGATTTATTAAATTGCTTATCCCAGTGAATTATGATCCTGTACTTAACTGTGTACCATCTATATTTTCTACTCATTCTCAGATACTTGTGGATGAAAGACTCTATACAAAATTAAATGGTATTCTATTATTTCATGTTTTCCTTCAAAATAACATACTGTGAGTTGTTTGCTTTTTGTTAAGCAGGTAAGCACACTAGACAAGTTAATACTGTACATATTTTTAGGCATCACCTGGGATTTATAGTTAGTTTGGATTTAGCAGTTATCCTCTTATCTGTTGGCTAGGTAAGAAAGTTGTTAGGCAAGTACTTACTACAGTTTCAATGACCCAACAGATAAGATTGCTGCTGCTGACTCATCACACTTGTGGATATTCTCAGTTGGGTCTGGTGTCAGTTCAACTGAACAGATCTGGGGAAAATCAAGCAGGACTTAATAAAAATCACAAAGGAATTAACCATCAAGCGATCTTTGACTCTGCTCCTCCAGCCAGTGTCCACAATTACAGCAAACTGAAAGGGCTGTGGACAGTTACATGTCGCTACCTTGAAACCTTATATCTGAGCCCCAAAGAGGAACACGGCATTCCCTTTCATTCACCAATAATCACTGCGTACAGCAGGTCTGTTCCTTCTAAATAAATAGGTAACCATGTTTGGTTTATCCCGGGATACAAGTAAAAGTGAAGACTATTTTCTTGTGCACAAGGCACATATGGTTCATCTGTAGAATGCACCATTGTCATAGGTGCATGGGCTTTTCTTACTCTGTCAATACAGCTGCTTCTCATATGAAGCCTCTCTACTAGAGCTCATACTGGGAAAGGCAGGACTGGGTCAGCTTGCTGCAAGAGGCAAGGGGCTAGATTCACACACACACAAAAAAATATAAAGCTCAGTGCAAAAGTTTGTGTTGCAATTGCGCAGGTATATAAGCTTGTTATTCACAGTCAGATAGTGCACCACACTATTCGAGTACAAATAGGGCCAGGTCGATGCAGTGGTAACCCCTGTATCGTTACCTCTAAGCCCACTAGTGCTGCCCCCACAGGCATCCCAGCTGATCGCTGGCCCGATATATAATAAAGATTACAGCTGGTGGTCTAGTGCCCCCCCCCCGCCGATCACCCATCCAATAGATAATGAAACATTTCTCTGGTGATCTAGCAGAGCCCTCTCCATATCCCCGATCTCCCCATATACTACAAGAAAAGGTTTTCCCTGGTGATCTAGTGGACCCAACTACCCCACCCACCCTGGCAGGTAGTGACCAACCACCCTGGCCCCCCATCCATCCCCGAATCCATTTTGGGGGGGAGTGGGGTGGTGGGTCACTACCTGCCAGGGTGGCAGGGGGTCCACTAGATCACCAGGGATATTCTTCATGATTTAGCAAGCTTGTGATCACTGAGGGGGCACTAGACCACCAGGAATAACACTAGATCTTCAAGAGGATCTCTTGTAGCAGGCTAACACTGGTAGGACTTAGCCACCAGGCGCCATGGCCACACAGAAACATTCTAGCTAGTAGTCTATGACAGGGGACCACCTACCACCGACATCAACCTCTGAGGTAGGCCTATCTATAAAGGCAGGCAGTCCCCCACAACCTCCTCAGTTCACCCACTGGAAACCCCAAGCGGGCAGCGTATGGAAAACCAAGAGAGCTTGCGAGAGCCAAAGAAGTTAAAACAGAAATAGTGTGAGTGGAACAGAAGAACTGCAAAGACAGAAGGGGGAAGGAGGGAGGGAAAGCAGGGCCTGCTGCAAGATCTTCTCTTGAAGATCTTCTGTTACGGTAAGTTCTTACATAACTGCACTACTGTATCTTACTTTGAGGAAGGCTCTTTTAGCAGGCCAGCACCGGTAGGAGCGAGTCCCAAGCAGTACCTGGAAAAAAGCACTGGGAGGAGGAAAATGTTAGCAACCAATGGCTTAGGAGAGAAGGCCCTGGAGAATTGCAAGGCTGAAACTGGCCTGTGCCAAGAAGTGATGTCCAGATTGTAACGCTTGGTGAAGGTGTTGACAGAACTCTAGGTGTCAGCTGCACAGATGTCTGCAGTGGACACATTTCTGAAACAAGCCATAGAAGTGGCCGTACCCCCGGTGGAATTGCCCTTAACCCCTCCTGGAAAGTCCTTGTAGTACTTAAGGTAGGATTAAACAATGAATTGGCTAACCACTTAGAAAAGCACTGTCCGGAAACAGGAGCACACTCCCTGTTGGGAGCGAACCAGACAAACAACTGGTCAGACTTCCTTGAAGCCCTGGTGCAGTGAACATAGTACCACAATATTCTATGTACAGCCAAAGTATGGAGCAAAGCCTCCCCCTGATTAGAGTACTAAGGATAATAAACCAGAAGGTGGATTGATTGATTCAACGTAAACTTTGACACCACCTTGGGAAGAAACTTAGGATTAGTATGCAAAGACACTGTGTTTTTATGGAAAACCAAATAAGGCTCTTTACGCATGAGAGCCTGAAGCTTGGAAATCCTTTGAGCAGAAATAATAGCAACCAAAAAGAGTGCTTTCCAACGCAAAAAGCGCAGCTCGCAACTCACGGCTGGTTCAAAGGGAGGTAACTAAGTTTTTCCAACTTAAAATTGAGGTCCCACAGAGGGATCATGTCCCAAATAGGAGGTTTCAGATGCAAAACGCTCCGCAGATAGGTGTGGGACACCTCAAGCTGAGCCACAGCCCTGCCCTTGATAGCTGCATGGTATACAGAGATCATAGAAAGATGCACATTGAGTAAGGAGTACCCCAAGTTTGAGAGAGAGAAGTTACTCCACCACCTGATTCACCAGGCAGATGAAGGGGTCCAGTTGGCGTGAAGCAGCCAAAACGGTGAAATGTTTCCATTTTATGGCATAAGTGGCCCCGGTGGAGGGTTTCCTAGTGGTCACCAGGACATCTGAGACCCTAGACAACACTCCAAAGCGGGCGATAGCTAGGTCCACAGGAGCCATGCATGGAGATGCAGAGACCCAGATGGACCAGGGTGCCCCAGTCCTGGGAGAGCAAATTGGTGCACAGGGCAACAGCACTGGAGGTTCCACCACCAGCTGCTATAGCAAGGGGAACCAAATATGACATAGCCAGAAGGGGGCTACAAGTATTATCTCTGCCCCTTCCAACTGGAGCTTGAGCAGAACCCTATTCAGGAGCAGGAAGGCATATAGAAACCTCTCCTTCCAGGAGAGGTACTATGTGTCGCACCAGGCCCAGGATCAAGCAAGCAGAAAAGCAGTTTTACATTGCATGGGGATTCAAAAAGGTCCAATTCTGGATGACTCCACCGGTCGAAGAGATCTTCGACTAACATGGTCAGAAGTTCCTACTCATAAGCCCATGACCTGGAGCAGCTGGGACTGTCCACCAAGAACATGTACGGCCAAGAACTTCAGGCTTTGGTTGATGGCCCAGGGTGTAAGAGCAAGTCCCCCCTTCTTGTTGGTGTAGTACACCACATATGTTGTCCGTCTGCACCAGCAGTGGACCAGGGAAGAGATGAGACTGAAAGGCCTGCAGAGCATAAAGGACTGCCCGCATCTCCAAGATGTGGATATGGAGAACCTGCTCTAACACCGTCCAAGTGCTCAGAGTCTGATGGTCAGCCAGCTAGGCACCATATCCCAGACCATAAGTGTCCATTGTGAGAATTGGACCCGGGGGGGGGGAGGCCGACACCAAAGCCGAAGGATCCCCACAGAAAACCTACACTCCCAGAAATAAATAAAACTATGTCTACCTGTGGCACCTTTTGTGACCATTAAAACACCCTAACAAGGCAGAAGAAGGCTCCCAGTCCACACAGGTAAATGGGAAGGCAGGTTATTCAATTTTAATGCTGCAGCGTAACAGGCACGATCTTAATTTAGTGCTCACTGAAAACAGGTAGCCCCAACCTGCTATGCAGAATTGCAGCCCCAAAGAAGCCTTGAAATCTTTATAAAAGATACAAGTAGCTCTGTCCCCTTTGAATGGCACAGATGAACTGGGGAGTTGCTGCTGCTTGGAATCCTCATGTGCCCTACATTCTAAAGCTTTGGCTATGCCATTCACCTGGTAGGGTACACAATACCCAGTTCTGTGTGGTTCATAGCTCAGTGCTTGTGCTACATACAGTAGAGCTGAATGATGTAGGTTGTGCTTGGATACATAGGCCAGACCAGTAAGTAGGACAATGCCTGCAAGGTATGAATTGTATGAAATGATTAGTGCTTAGATACTTCAGCACAGACATGAGCAAGTCAGTAATTCTAATACATATAAACTAGATTGTATATGCATAGTGCTTAGGTGCTTGAACTGATGAGTCACTTGTTAGGACTTGATGTTTTGGCCTTTTTCTGTATCCCACCTTAGGAAGGATGCTTAGTCAAGTAGGATGAGACCTCCCAAAAAGAAATAATGATTGCAGGTACGATTATCTCCTCCAGCTCCGGAGAGTGTGTCCAGTAGCACGCAGGAGAGGAGAAACACCCTTAAGGGGAAACCTCTGAGGACCCATTGCTACTGACCTGCCCATCCTTCTGGGAATACTAAAGGAGAGTAATCCTAAATGAGCAATACATACATATTATCAGCTAGTCTGAAACCCCAATAGAGGAAGACCAGAAGGTCGGTAAGAGCAATGGAATCCAATGGTCATTGAATGTCCAGCAAGCGGACAGTAGCAGATCCTGAGCAAGTCTTAAATGGACATGTCGATGTCCAGGACAAAATATTGACAGAAGGTAATATGAAATCCAGTTGAATGCAGAATCGAACTTGAAGGGTTGGTCTGAGTTCCGATATGCAAGTTCATGGAAGCATAAAGTCCTGAAGTGAGTAAGCTGGATGCAAGTTGTGAAGCTGAAGAAGGTGGAGCAAATAAACCCCTGGTCTAGAGTGGGCAAATCAGTAACTAGACAGTAGGCCAGAAAGCCCGGAAGACCTCCAACCTGTCTGGCGAAGCAGGTACAGTAAGGAACAGAACCTCCATGCCCCGAGCTAGCGAAGCAGGTGTAGGGTAGAAATAGTGGAACCTCCAGGCCCCGATGCTGGACAAAGTAGGTGTAGAGTAGATATATTTGAACCTCCAGCATCTGATGCTGGGCGAGGCAGGTGTAGAGCCGAAATAGTTGAACCTCAAGGCCCCGATGCTGGGTGAAGCAGGTGTAGAGTAGGTTAATGTCTGAGGCTGAAGCCATAATATATGAATACTCATGCAGGACAGCAAAGGATCAGTGAAACAGGCCAGGCGAGGCCCCCCCCCCATAGCCAGTGGGTACGGCCTGACCCCACGTAGTCTGGGCGGAAGGGAAGAGAGCGAGTCAAGCTAGACCCCACGTAGGTTAGCATGACCGGGGGTGCCACCACGGAGGGCAGCCTGGTGCAGCAGACGTCCCAAGGCAGAGGCCGAGGGAAAGGTAGAGGCGTGCAGCAAGTAGCATCCCAGGTCTGAGGAAAACAAATGGTAGAATTGACTAAACACTGACTTCCATCCACTCAGTTGATAACATGTGGGCAATCCGACAGGAGCATCAGGCAAGGGAAAACGACAGTCCATGGAATGGAAGGAAAAGCAATCCTAAAATGTGCATGCAAAACTGGTAGGAATCAGGATGATGACTAATCCGTGTAGGTCCCACGAGCAATAGCTGCAGAGGTCTGAAGGAAGGACTGGTAGAGCAGCCATTGAGAAGGCTGGAAAGGCAAACATATGTCGAGAGGGGGCAGAGCGGACACGCTGCTGAGAATCCAAGTGGTGCAGGACGGAAATCGGGAACCGCAGCCGAGGAGGAGGAAGCAGACATGCACTGGCCGCAAGCGTAGGGTGCAGCAGTAATGAGGGCAGCCCAGTTCACGATGTGGCAAAAGAAAGGGTAAAATAGTGTAACCCCCCCACAAATGGAGGTTCCTGAAAAGTCTTCCTTGAGCTTGCTTAAATGCTCACTGCCAGGCTCGTGTCCTGCATTTTAGCAGTTTAAATGTGATTGCCAGAGAGTGCCTGCATAGCCTCTGTGTATTGTCTCTTTAAGAGCTGCCTGGATTGCAGTCATAAGTAATCTGAGAGGGAGCTCTGTTGAAAGATGTAACTATTTGCTGAAAATCATTTAGAGTGATAATAATAATGTAGTTTGTCTAACCTGCCTTCTTTGCAGCAAGGACTGTTTTGTTTATCCCCACCACTTTGGCCCAAGACTGCCGAATTGGACCAATCAGTACTGGCGGGACCTAAAATGGAGCCGGACTACAGGAGCTGTCTGGAGTCAGAATCTGTAGGAACTGTACTTTGGGGCTTTTGGCGCCTTTTTGCACCTGAAGGGGGAGCTCCTGTTGTGACTGACAGATGAATCAGCCAACCGAACCTTCTGGATCTTGGGGAAATTCCCAGGCTTAGAAACATAGAAACATAGACTTTGACGGCAGATAAGGACTGCTTGACCCACCTAGTCTTCCCATTTCCCTACCTATAGGATAAGCCGCAGATCCTAGTTAACCAACAGCCTATTTCTTCCTACCCCCCACAAGAATTGCCTTATGTCTGTCCCATGTATTCTTGAATTCTCCCACAGTTTTAGACCCCACAACCTCCTCAGGAAGGCTGTTTCATGCATCCACTACCCTCTCTGTGAAAATATACATCCTCACATTGCCCCTGAACCGCCCCTCCCATCTTTAAATTGTGTCCCCTTGTTCTTGCATGTCTCTTTTTCTGAAAGATGCTACCCTCTTGGACTTTGTTGATTCCACTGAGGCACTTAAACGTTTCTGTCATGTCCTCCCTCTCCCTCTTTTCCTCAAGGGTATACATATTAAGCTTTTTTAGTCTCTCCTCATATGGCTTCTCTTGCAGACCCTGCACCATTCTAGTTGCCCTCCTCTGGACTGCCTCTATCCTGTCTATGTCCTTGGCGGAGATGGGGTCTCCAGAACTGGATGCAGTACTCTAGATGGAGTCTCACCAACTGTCTGTACAGAGGGATAACAACTTCCTGTTTTCTGTTGGTGATGCCTCTCCCTATGCATCCCAGTATACACCCAGCTCTCCCTACTGCCTTCTCACATTGCTTGCTAACCTTAAGGTCATCTGATATGATTACCCCCAGGTCCCTTTCCTTTTTTGTTTTTGTTACTAACTCCCCCATTGTGTAATCTTCCCTTGGGTTTTTGTTTCCCAGGTGCATTATTTTGCACTTCTTTGCATTGAATCCTAGCTGCCATACTTCCGACCATTCCTCCAACCTTGCCAAGTCCCTTCTCATCCTTTCCACGCCTCCTTGTGTATCAACCCTGTTGCAGATCTTTGTGTCATCTGCAAAGAGGCATACTTTTCCTTCCAGTCTCTCTGCAATGTCACTTATAAAGACATTAAAAAGGACTGGACCCAGTACTGAACCCTGCGGTACCCCACTAGTAACCCCTCTTTCTTCAGAGTGGACTCCATTTACAGTTACCGTCTGTGTCCTGCTGCAGTTTGAGTCAGATCTAAGTTGGGAGCTGAAGAAGCAACAGCTCAAGACAGTCTCTGTGGATAGGCCTAAGTTTTGGCCTGCATGCTTGCCTGCTGCCCCTGAGAGGGAGAAGAGAATCAGTTTGGACTGAATCAGAGTTTGTGAGAACGAAGTAAGCCACTGAGTTGTGACCAGGATCAACCTGAAGAAGACCGAAAATTTGCTGAATGCATCGGCCTGTCAGGATTTCCAGCTACCTCTAAACTCCCGGTGCAGAGACTTTGTGATTGTGACCGGAGAGCAGTTTGCCTGGTATAGTAGAATCCCTTACATGTAAATCTGATGTGTGTTTATAGTGGGTCGTGATGTGGTTCCCCACTGTGTGAACTGTGTTCTGCTTGCTGCTTGACACTTGCATCCAGCTTGACCGGGCTGAATCCGTGTTCATCCCCATATGGCCTTGGCCTTGCCACACTGGCCCTGCCAGACCACCCCACTGCACAGAGAAAGCCATTGATGAGAGACTTGCCTGGCGATCAGCCCCCTGCTACACGCTTGAAGAGGAACAACGCCTCGGCGAATCGTGTGGGCCCTGCTTCTCCTGGCACTCCAGATCAACCACCTGCAGCCTCAATTTTCATCCAGCCTGTGTCCAGTCTTGGGTATCATGAGTAACCATCAGGGCAGCTACCTGCAACAACAGCTTAATCAAAGTGTGTCAGCTGATTGTCTTGTTGTCTCTTTTCTTTCACGAACTGAGCCCTCCGGCCCCGGATTACAATTAGTGTGTGTGTGGTGCATGTTGTTTTCTTCCATCACAGGGCCCCAACCAGCTGTGATGCCGGCCCACCCCTTCTTCACCTAGGTACCCAGAGTGTGTGACTGTTTATGGACCCTGAAGTGCATGTATAACTGTTTGATTGATACAGTCTTTAAACAAATTAATCTGCTTACGCCCCTGCCTTGTTCAAGTCCCTTAAATAAATCTGATCTAACTCTTTTTGCATTTACCCTGACTGTGGTTCCAGTTTATGCAAGAGTACTGTACTGCTGTTATTTGCTGTGTATAACCTTGTTTTACAGGGGGTCCCCAGGGTCGAGCCAGAGGAGAGCCCTGGTGGTAAGTGCAATCAGTGTGGTGTATCAAGAGTATTGTGAAAGTGATTATTGTGTATTGTTCCGGCCACTAGTAAGGAAAGAGGGTGGGGTTACAGTGTCCCGGAGGGCTGTGCCCAGGTTAGCTTGACCACTACCAACCTTGACCTCCGGGTGGAGGCACCCGTTTCAGAACTCAGGCCTCTTAACCTTCTACTAGCCAAGCAGGCAGGGGTAGTAGCCCTTGGGATAGCGCCACATAGGGGTTACATTTTGGAGGCTCACCACTAGGATTTTGTGCCTTCTAGTGGCCAAAAATTACGAATTATTGTTAAAGATTAATGGCTACCTCAGTAGAAATGGCTGTACACCAGTTGGTGGGGTGGTGTACTGGGCAGGAGATCTAGCCACAAAATGCTCTGCTTATACTGGATATTCCCCTGGAACCAGTAAGGACACTGTAGAGGGAGAACTTTCCAAAGTTGAATGTTTAAAAAACCCTGTGGTGGCGGGTCGACAGGCTGATTTGATCGCCTAAACTTTCATAGCCTTGGTAGAGTGTAGTGACCTCGTGGACAGCTCTAAAGTGCACCAGACTATTGCCTCAGAAGGGGTCCCAGCCACCTGAACAGTGATAACAAAAGACAGTACAGACCCTGGGGAGGATGAGCTCCCACTATTACCTGAGACTTTTGAGGAGGAAATTTGCTAAGTTGTTTCTGGAAGAAGGGAAAATCATAGAGGACTTTAAGAAACTGTTCCTGCCACCTGGGGGTGTTCTTTTCCCAGCACCCCTCCCAATCCAGCACCTATTACTGCCCCACCTTCTATGCCTGTGCCAATGCTGGCCCCTATGTCTGTACCCGCCATTAGTCACGACTCCTACCAAAGGCTGAGAATCTTCTCGGGCACCCTCCCCACCCCCCAGAGGGAGGATGAATGGGAGACCTGGATCGACTATGTTGCCCCCTGAAGGGGAAGCTCCTGTTGTGACTGACAGATGAATCAGCCAACCGAACCTTTTGGATCTTGGGGAAATTCCCAGGCTTGCAGCAGTTTGAGTCAGATCTAAGTTGGGAGCTGAAGAAGCAATAGCTCAAGACAGTCTCTGTGGAAAGGCCTGAGTTTTGGCCTGCATGCCTGCCTGCAGCCCCTGAGAGGGAGAAGAGAATCAGTTCGGACTGAATCCAAGTTTGTGAGAACGAAGTAAGCCACTCAGTTGCGACCAGGATCAACCTGAAGAAGACCAAAGATTTTCTGAATGCATCGGCCTGTCAGGATTTCCAGCTACCTCTAAACTCCCGCATGTGCAGAGACTCTGCGATTGTGACCAGAGAGTGGTTTGCCTGGTATAGTAGAATCCCTTATATGTAAATGCTGTGTGTTTATAGTGGGTTATGATTTGGCTCCTCACTGTGTGAATTGTGTTCTGCTTGCTGGAAGCTGTATCCAGCTCGACCAGACTGAATCCATGTTCATTCCCATATGGCCTGGGCCTTGCCACGCTGGCCCTGCCAGACTACCCCACTACACAGAGAAAGCCATCGATGAGAGACCTGCCTGGGGATCAGCCCCCTGTGCCACGCTTGAACAGGAACGACACCTCGGCGAATCGTGTGGGCCCTGCTTCTCCTGGCACTCCAGATCAACCACCTGCAGTCTCAGTTTTCATCCACCCTCTGTCCCATTTTGGGTATCATGAGTAACCATCAGGGTAGCTCCCTGTAACAACAGCCTAATCTAAGTGTGTCATCTGATTGTCTTGTTGTTTCTTTTCTTTCATGAACTGAGCCTCTGGCTCCGGATTACAATTAGTGTGTGTGTGGTGCATGTTGTTTTCTTCCATCACAGGGCCCCAACCAGCTGCGACACCGGCCTACACTGAGCAACGATCCTGCTAGCCCACCCCTTCTTCACCTGGGTACCCAGAGTGTGTGACTGTTTATGGACCCCGAAGTGCATGCATAACTGTTTGATCTATTTAGAAAAGAGACAACACGAAATACAGTATTGCACATTAAAAGGTTTCACCCAAGGAATCTAAAAGAAAATATACCATATAGCCAAATGCTTTGAGTTAAAAGAAACAGCAGTATTCCTGAAAAATGTGAAAGGAATCTAACTGATTTAACACAAAGATTTGTAACTAGGGGCTATTCGAATCAAACCTTGGAATTAGAAAAAAAGTGGACTCTAAAGATAGAGATAGTCTCCTGCAAAATAAGGTTCAATGTTCGAATCCCCCCTCTGAAAAAATCACAATGTCAACAAAATATTCAGAAAATTTTGGCAAGATTAAACATATTATTTTATCTAATTGGAAAATATTACAAACAAATGATTTAGAACAGAGGATTTTTGAAAATAAACCTTGGGTGACTGCTCGTAAAACAACAACAATACAGAATAAGATTGTAAAAACACAACTTTGGAAAGAGAATACAGAAGGAATAGGTTGGCTAAAAAGTGATATTAAGGGTTTCTTCTCTTGTGGGAACTGTGTTCATTGCAATAGTGGAAAGAAAACTAAGATAATAAAAAGTACATGTGAAGATAGGGATTTTCAAATTAGAAATGTTATCACTTGTAACACAGATTATGTTTTCTACTGCATTGTATGTCCTTGTGCATTATATTATATAGGAGAGACAACTCGACCATTAAAAATGCGGATTACAAAGCACAAAAGCAACATTAGGCGAGGTGACCTTAGATCACCTTTGGCCAGACACTTCATCGAGAGGAAACAACAAATATCAAGCCTTCAGTTTTTTGGCATTGAGAGGATATATGAATCAACAAGAGGAGGAAACAGAGAAAGATTATTATTAAAACGAGAAGCCTGGTGGATATTCACTTTGAAAACTTATTTATCTAAATATGGACATAATGAAACTTTAAATTGGTCAGCTTATGACTAAAAAGTTGAATAGTTTATGTCTTATTTTAACAAAGATAAAGAGTTAATTCTAAAATAAGACTTCTGAAATGGACATGTTTTTTCCACACAGTGAATGTATTTCCCCACACCTGTAATCTTGTCGTCTAGCTTATATCTAAAAAATTCCTTTTAAAAATGATATCTTAAAATGCGATCTTAAGCATGTGAGCTTAAAATATGTGTCAAATTCCATTGATTTTTTGTTCCTTCATCGCCCTAGAAGTGATTAAAACTTTGGAAAATAAGGGGGACTCTCCTTTCACTGGCTTTACGGGAGAGTTTCATTCATTTGACCGGGCCGCCCAGGGTGATGTCATTTTTGTGACATAGCACTACTTACATGCACACCTGAATGGTTCAGACCCTTCCTTTTCATTTAAACTAAATCGAGAAGATAGGTGTATGCAGTAGCTAGTTGGCGTGGTTTGCTAATGGCGGCGGGGCGTTTCAGTATTCAGCATTTAATTTGGTCGTTTTAAAAGCCTTGGAAGGATTTAAAAAAGCGTATAAACGAACACAAAGCAGAAGGTAAAGGGTTTCATTTGGAACTTAAATCTTTAAACCGCTTGTAAATCTATTCTCTAGTTTGTAAGGGGAGAGTTGTCTTTTAACAAGTACTTATCTTTATAGATACGGATTTGAATATAAGAAAAACAACTGGATTAATTTCAACTCTTACCATAGAGGTAAGATTCAAACCATGAATTAAAAAGTATTAGATGAAAAATAACATTATTTATGTTGGTCCTTTATTTTGAAAATATGTTTCCTTTTAGGATAAAGTTACTTTTTGTAATAGGTACTGGTTCTTCCTAAATCTCGTAACCTCATCTCCCCCCCCCCCACAACTAGCCCAGTTATACTATCAGCTTTCAGTTCCACGACACGGGTCTCTGCTGCACCTTTTGGCGCTAAACCGCCTATTGCCGTATTTTCCTCTGGACTGGCCCCTCACTTGCCTATGTGAAATAGGTTCCATGAGCCCCGGACATGATTATAGCAATCTACGCTCTTGCCGTAATTTTCCAGTTTCACCCGTCCTGTTTTCCGCGACTCCAGTTTCTGCCGCGTGCTATAAACCATGCTCCCCAGCCTTGCCCACCCCCTTATGTCGACCTCCTCGCTGGTTTCCTTACCCGTGATAGAACCCGTTAGGCTGGGTACACCTCGCTTGTCCAAGTCACCAACACTGTCAAGCTAGGACACCCGACAGCCCGGCCACAGCCCCCTGCCTCAAACCGACTCACGGTTCCGTGAGTCTGGTCACTGCCCCCTGCTTTTCCCACAAAAGCTGTAATCTCACTCGCTGTTGCAAAACTCTAGCACAGCTCCCACAGTAGCTCTACCCCACGCCCGGTCATAAGAACCAGTGGCCTGGACACTTTCCTATGCCTTTCCGCTACCACCGGCTAGCCTCTTAACGTCTTCTACCCCATCCCCTCCGCCCCCCCGCCCATTTCTCAAACCGGGAATCAGTTCCATGAGCCCGGTTACAGACTCTTGCCTCCCGTCGCAAAAGCTGTAACTCTCGCTCGCCCCACCTTACCGTTGCCTGTCACCTCGCCTGCCCCAACACTACCCCTCTAACTATCTCTGATACCATGTGCCCCTTTTCCCCCTTCAGCTCAATTAGTTGGCAGGGCTTCTCTTACCTTGATCTCCGGCCACACCACCTCCCAACGCACTTAGCTGTGCACTTACCCTTCCCTGCTCACATCCCCCCTTGTTAGTTTCTTCAACTGCTCCGAAGTCTATCCTTTCACCAGTACCCTCTGTTTGCACTACCTACTTGTAACAAATTGTCTACTTGCATCAATGTGCCTTTCCATGTACTGTATAACTTGCACTGTACTACTTGTATTGTAATTGTACCTCCCGGGTCGTGCCTGAAAATAGTCACCTGCTGGCTAGTGCACCTACCCGGTTAACAAAAACTAAATAAATAAAATAAAAATAACATATTGGATCAACTAAGATGTACCTACTTCTAAACAAAAGAATTGAATGAAAGGTACATAACAATTCATTATTTAAAAATGTACATAATACTTTATTAGCTATGAATTAGGCTGATGAACGTTTTGTTTCTCTCCTTTTAGATAATATAAAATAATATATAATATAAAATCTGGAACCCTTGACCAGAGGAATTTTTCTAAACTCCCCACCCACCCATTGGCTACCATGTAATATGCAATTAAATATATTTGGCAGTTAGTTCCACCTGCAATGTTTTTCATATGTTTTTCATATATTATTAAGCATTTAATCAGAATGAAGGTATTTTTGTACTTATATATATATTTTTTATTTATTTCAGAATTAGCTCCACAGTCTGATGAAGGAATATGTTTTCTGAAACATTACTGAAATTATTAGAGAGCACATGTGTTTTTTATAAAACATAAGTTGAAAATAATAAAGCATTTATAAAAATTGATAATGATGCATGATCATTTTCTAAGAAAATTCTGATTTGGGTTGAGACAAGTTCCTTGTATTTACTATTTAGGGCAGCTAAGTCCTACCAGTGTTGGCCTGCTGCAGAAGCATTCCTCAGATTAACATCTTACTCTTTTATACTCCGATGGGCAATTGGAGTGGCACTGGTACCAGGGAAATATTATTTATGGGACAGGCATAGGTGGTGGGAGGGACCCCTTGACTCCAGGTGGTGATCGTGGGAGGGGTTCAGTGCAGGTGGGGGGAGGAACCATTGGACACGAAGGTAAACCAAGGTAAACTTTTTTTATACTTTAGCCAACGATGGGAGAGGGGCTGCTAACCTCTGCCCCAGCCCAGCCAATGTTAATGGGCCAATAATGGGCAAGCAAATAGCGCCTTGCAATCCCAATGGCCGGTTTTGTGAATTCTGAATAGGACACCTGCGCTATTCATTGCAGGGCTATTCTCTGGGATGTCTGTTGGGGTGGCACTAGTAGGGTTAGAGGTAGCAGTACGGGTGTGGCGCTGAGGACTGACTGCCTTACCTCACGCTACACAGGCGACCTGGGTTCAGGAACAACCTCAGGTCAACAGGGAGCCGGCGTGGGGGGGAGTGGGATTGAGCAGCCACTAGGCAGCTCTCCCCTCCCAGGGTGGTTGCCTGCCCCCCTGTAGTTCCGCTCCCACCAGGTGGAGGTCCATGGGAAACATAGGTGGGAGGGGATGGTGGTCATAGCCACACAGCGGAAAACCACACATGCCCCTGTGGGGGTTAGGGACATCCCCAAGATGACTGGCCACTCACCCAGGCCAGAGGCCAAGCCCTCCCCATGGCAGGAGACACACCCTGCCCCACCACAACTTGGCGGCCCGACCACAATACATGGCCTAACCTCCCCAGGCCCCCTGTTGGCAGGATACATACTCCCCACCCCCTGACAGATGTCATCCCATGCCCCGGCAGTAGCACCACTGGTGCCACCACCCCCCAAAAGTGTCAGGATGGTCCTCTGGAGTGCATTCCCCCACCAACAAACAGGGCTTTAACCCCTCCCAGCACACACAGTTGTCCCAACCAACACATTGCAAGACCCACCCCAGTACTCCCGCCTCCATACTGGTGGTCAGTGGGCCCCCCGCAGCACCGACAACCCCCCTGCCCCCCTGCACCTTCCCATGGGTGCCGCTGCCAGGATTGGCTAGCAGCATAGCCCTCCTCACTCTGCCTCAGCCGCCAGCTGTCCAACTGCTGCTGGGAGAACTCCCAGCAGCATTCTGATAGCCAGCGGCCGAGGAGGTGTGTGAAGGGCTGTGCAGCTGGCTGTCCAGGGCAGCAGCACCGATGGGTGGGTATGGGGGAGGTGAGGTGTTTGTGCTGCTGGGGATGGGGGGACCAATGACCACTAATGATGAGGTGGGGCCTTCAGGACTGGGCTGGTGGGGGTTGGGGGTGTGCGGTACTGGGCACTACCCAGGCATGGCCGCACTGCTGTGTGGCGGGGGAGCTTCACTGCAGACCGTGACGAAGAGATATTGCACTGCAGCGGGGCCTGACATGTGTCGGGGTGGGGGGGGGATAATGGCAATGCAGTACTGGGATTGGGGCTGAGCAATGTTGTGGCGGGGTTGGGGTGATTGGCAGGATCGGTGACAGGGCGGCACTGTGTAAGGGCAGGGGGTGCCCTTGGCCATATGGGATAAGCCAACTGTGTGTTGGGGAAGGGTTGACTTCTGGGGGCCGCAGTGCCCATGACACTCAGCACGGGGGACTGTATACAGCTGTGCGGGTCCAGGTGCCCGCAGGGGCTATTTCTGCAACCGGACCCCCGCCTCCCCATGCAAGTGATCCACTGTGGGACTCAGGACAGGCATGGATGCCCGGCTGGGTCCACGACTCTGCCCTGGCCACCCTGCATGCCAGGGGACCGGCCCACAGTTAGGTGGCAGCCATTGGTGAATACTGACTGGTGCCCAGCAGTCCGCAGATGCAGAGTTATGCAGGCAGGACACACACCTCCAGCGCATAATTCCCACCCAGTCATGCATGGTAATCAGCAGCAGCAATCTCATCTGTTGGGTCGCTGAAACTGTAGTAAGTACTTGCCTAACAATATTTCCACCTAGCCTATAGACAAGCAGATAACTGCTAAATCCAAACTGAATATTAATCCCTGGCTATGCCAGAAAATAGGTATTAACTTGTCTAGTGCACTTACCTGATTAACAAAAAATAAACTACACACAGTACGTTATTTTGCAGGAAAACGTGAAATAATCGAATAACATTTAAAAATGTGTATAGAGTCTTTCATCCACAAGTATCTGAGGAATGTTTGAGTAAAAACTACAAATGGTACACAGCTAAATACACAGGATTGTAGCTCACTGGGATTAACAATTTAAATAAATTAAGTCTTTATGTGATGTATAACCACGTCCTGGATGGAAGTATTACCCAAATCATTTTACTAGGAAAACATGTTGGATTAAAATACCAAAAACCTCAGCCATAAAGGGAAACAAAAGCAAAAAACTAAAGTCCTTACAGTATAATTTGCCATTGCTCACTTTATTATCCATTGCCAGCCTTTGCAGCCACTTGCCTTTGCCGCCAAGCGTTGTTTGGAATAGGTGACGTCCGCCGGCACGTAACGTCGGGGTCACGTGACATGTGGATGCCGCTAGGTCCCTTATGTGTATTGGAAGTAGCCACAACCATTGGGGAACTGTACCCCCCTCCGTCCCATTGTGTGCATTCTTATTTTCTTATTATTCTGTCACTTATATAACTGTATTGTGGGGCTGTGCCCCCACCCCCCTCCGTCCCATTGTGTGCATTCTTATTTTATTTTCTTTATTTAATATACTATGTATTTATTTATCAATTTTTTGCTTTTTTCTTTGTATTTGTGACGTCACAGACCAGGAAGTGGGCGGGATTACTGGCAGCGCTAAGTACCGTAGTACCAATTCTATTTTCGATTAGAATAATTTGGCACTGCAAGTAAATGTAAAGGCAACCATGGAGCTAATGTATCAAATTTAAGTGGAATATTGACATAAATGTGTCACCCTGGGCCCTACCCCTGTTGATTTTCTAGGTGGGCCCCTGCATCTACTATCCAGGTGGACCCCCAGTACTCTAGTCCGACCCTGCTTGGGGTTGAGGGGAACCACAATGGAAACTATCCCCAACAGTGGGAGCAATATAAACACAAATTAGTTTTAAAAAAAATATTGCTTTTTACATATTTAAACTAAACACATAAATGTTTAGTGGCTTGCTCGGGGGTCATACAGTGAATTTAATGGAGAAATTATTTCATATTTGCCATCATTTCCTTTTCTGTTAGATTTTACTAACACAGGAAGGCTTGAATTACAGGCAACACTTTTCCCTTTACTGTAACCAGCAGCGAAAAGCTTACAGATACACAGCACCAAACTTGGCCTGCAATTCCCAGAGCCCTGTGCCCCTCTCATAGTCCTTCAGCGGCTTAAAAAATGCAAAGATACCAAATGTCCTATTCTTTGCTGCTGACTGCAGAATAGTATGTTCATGCAGCTGCCAATTCCTTAATGTTCCAGGGTTATGCTGCAAATCTGGGCCTCCCACATCAGTTTTGCATTTTCTGAGTAACTCCTTGGCAATTTTCCTGTGGATTAAATTTTTTCCTATGGAAGCCGAATTGCTCTGTTTTCCTGTATGACCAGTGCAAATCTATGGCAACAATTTCCACGTAGATGGCTCAGTATTGCTGTAAAAATGCATTCATTCCTGTAAATCTGGGATCCCTACATATTATTCCTTTCCTCACTGCGGTCGACGAGGGCCCTGCTTTTGCTGCCAAACAGCTCGCGCCATTAACTGATGAGGCAGTTACTTGTTGGGACTGAAAGGAATTTGACTGAGACAATGACCACTATGTGGTGGACCACAAGGAGGTCTTGGGGGTGCAAAAGCACAGTCAGAAGGATGACCATTTAGAAGAGGACCAGGGGGAGATTCTGGCAGCGTACAACAATGTGCACCAGCCCCAGCGGAGACAGAAATCTCCCAAGTTAATGCTGTCCTCAGGGAAGGTTGCATCTCGCCTCCCCGGTTAGAGGTGGTCCCCACTGAAGAAGAGGAGGCCTCAGTGGTCCACAGGACCAGGCATCCACTTTCTACTCAGACTTACTTCCCCAGAGAGGGACATTCCAGCAGGTCACTTTCCTTAGGACCTGATACTAGTGCCCATGAAAGAAAAAGTCTCTCCTCCCAGAATGGGTCCTTGTTCAGCAGCATGAGGAAGGCCGAAGAAACTCTAAGGAGTTTTAGATCCTCCGATAGCATTGAGGGTGGTCCTGACCCCGTGCCTAGCAGGTTTTGTAATACTGGGCTCAGAAGGCAGAAGGAGCAACTACAGTTCTCTGACACCCCTCAGGCCAAGAAGGCCATACAAAAGAGGAAACACATACCATTTTTGTAGCGCTCCACATTGTCAATGGGTAATAATAACAACTGGGTAATGTGCACTCCTACTAGGGGAAATGGAGCAGCCCAAAGCTTTGGAATGATGGGCACATGAGGATACTGGACAGCAACAACTCCTTAGTTTAAGCTGTGCCATTCAAGGGGAAAGATTATTCAAGCTCCTCTGAAGAAACTTAAAGCTTTTCAGCTTTGGGGCTGCAGTTCTGCATAGCAGATTGGGGCTACCTGGTGACAGGGAGCACCCCAAAATTAAAATTACGTCTGTTAAGCTGCGGCTTTGAAACTGACTAACCTGCTCTCCCCATTTCCACTGCTTATGTTTGAACTGGGGGCCACGTCTGCCTTTATTTAAGGATGTCAATCTTTGTATGGTCTCTGCTTTCCTTTAAAAAAAAAAAAGGAACAGAGGTGCCACAGGTAAGTCTAATTTATTCTTGTTTTCTGGAGTAGTCTAGGGCTCCTGGGGGGGTCTCCTTTGTGTTTATGCATCGCCCCCCCCCCCCAGATTTTTAGGATCCTGTATCTATTTTCTGTCTCCTTTTGTTTGTTACTGCTTGGTTTTAGGGGTTTTGCCCTTGTAACTGGTATTTTCACTCTAAGTGTTTTTTCCTCAGTAGCTTCAACTCCAGTATACAGGCTAAAGAGCAGTGGTGCTGAGGAGTGAATTGCTTGGTTTTTTTGTGGGGATTAGTGTGTGTTTATTACTTTATTGTACTCAGGAGGCTAGCGGTGTGTTTTGTCAGCCCCACTTCCCGCCATTGGCGATCGTTTTGCCCGACTGCAGTTTGTGTGGGATGGTATAAATGGCTGAAGAGTTTCTCGTGGATGATGAGGATATAGCGTCATCTCCGAACAGACATTTTTTTAGTTGTTTAACTTGTAGCTAATCGTAATAGTTATAATACAGTACTGGGAGGAGCAGGAAGGGTGGCACAGGGGGCTTTGCTCCCCGAAACAAAACAATCCACTATGGGGAGTGTGTGTGTGTGTGTGTGTGTGTGTGTGGGGGGGCACAGCCCCTGATCACTTGTACTCCACTCAGCGCACAGGACCGGTACACTGTTGACTGCCAAGCCATGGCCAGTTTTACTAGTAGTTATCTGTAATAGTTATAATGCAGTACTGGTAGGAGTGGAAAGAGGGGCCCAGGGGACTTTTCCCCCCAAAACAATCTGCTGTGTGTGGGGGGGCACTGCCCCCTGATCACTTGTACTCCACTCAACACATGAAATCGGTACATGGTTAACTGTTGCCTAGCAATGATCGGCTCGCATACTGTCAAACTCTCGATTGCCATATTTGTCCCTCACAAACTGCAGCTGCTCCGATCATTTTGTTCAGTTGGGAGCATGCCCTACTCATTTGATTTGACTTTGTCTCCTGCTACATGACTTTTCGCGCATCCAGAGTGTGTATGCGCTTTCTTCCTAGAATGATGCAGTCATGCATAATGTGACGTCATGCACGTGCCCGCCTGAGAGAATGCACTTGTCTAGGCTGTTCCATAACTTTTAGATGCACAGCTGTGTTTCCTAATAGTTTTTCCTGTGTGGTTTGCCTCAGTTTGGTTCATTTTCACAGTCGGATCAACTGCGTCAGCTATCTCTGCTGAATTACACTGTGCAGGTCAGCATTTACTTATTTTATACATATAATCATATAACAAGAGGTGATCCTATTATACTCTAGCCCAGGCATCTACAGGGCTATGATACCTGGCACCATAGCTTATTGAAGACCATTAACTTTTAAAATGTGTAAGACCTGCAAAAGGGTGATAAGACTCTCTCCCATGGGTTCCTATTGTCCCCACTGTGTTTCTCAAACTACTGTGTCCCTTATGGTCCCCCCCCCAGCCGGTCCTCCAAGCTGGGGAGGGAGGCACCTGGTTTTTCAGTTAGTAGTGGCAAAGCAGAATTGCTAAAATCCATCTTACTGCTCTTGGGAGAGCTTTTGGGCACCAGTGTTCTGCAGGACATCCCAGTAGACACACCTGACCCCAAACTGGGCCCCTCAGGTCAGGGGGGTTCACACAGACGTGTCCAGGTGCATCGCAGCAAGACAAGGCTGTGGATACAGATATGCAAGCAGACCCCGACCCTGAGGATTTCAGGGATCTTGTGGAAACTCCTGACCTTAAAAAATTACTTTCTGACGAAGAGGATGCCCCCTCTGAATAGGAGGAGGTAGGGGAGCGGACTGAGCTGAGAAGAAGGATTCCTATCCCTCCCCTGTTTGATACCAAGTCCTTGTCCTACCTGATAGCTGAGGTATGTAGGTCCTTACAGCTCAAGGAGGAACAATCCATGGAGGCAGTGGACATCAATCCTATACTATCCACGTCCTTCTCTGCTACAAAGTGTTTTCCAAATTTTATTCACTTTGACCAAATTATTGAGCAAGAATAAGCAGGTGTGGACCAAAGTAAGTATCTGCCAAAACCTAAGACCACAGTATTGTCCTTTTTTAGAGCAGAAATTTCACAGGTGGGAAGCCCCTCCTCTGGCAGACAAGGCCATGCATACATCTGTCTAGCACACTACTATTCCAATTGAAGGGTCACTGACCTTAACAGATTTACATGACAAATGAGTGGATGCTGCATGTAAGAGGGCTTTTGCCTCCAACAGTGCCAACCTGCTCACGTCCTATGCCTCTTTTATTGTTGCAAGAGCTTTAAACTTATAGGTTACTGCCTTGGACAGCTTCGTTCCCCAGACCCGGAAGGAGTGAACATTTTGCTATTGGTTGCCATTTCCTCCACAATTTCAGGGGCTACCACAGTGGAGAATTTGCGCATATCAGCTCCCTTCACCAATCACATTGTGTCGGACAAGCAAGATGTGTTTCTCAGGCATTGAACTGCTAATCAGACTTCCAAGACCAAGCTGTTCAGTCTCCCTTTTGAGGGAGGTTTGTTGTTTGGTTCTGGCGTGGATGGTATTCCGATGGATGTCTAGGATAAGAAGGTATACCTTCTAGCATCAGAGCAGCAGCAGCACAAGGCCGCATTGACACCCAGAGGTCAAGGAGGCAGCCGATAGTGGCAGTTCCAAGGAAGTTTTCATCCCTTTCGGAACTTCAATAACCAGACAAATAGAGAAGCCTATTCTGGTTACAAGGTTCAGTAACAGAGGGGTTCTTGCCAGACAGTGTACCGGAGGCCCCAGGCAAAAGGCACACCACAATGAGGGTACGCAGGCCCTTCTCTGCTCCCCTTTTCTTGGTGGAAGACTGCACAATTTTTACTTAAGATGGGCCAAGATAACTTTAGATGCTTGGGTTTTGGAAATTAAGACCTTAGGTTACATGATAGAATTTTCAAGAATCCACCTGGGGGGTGTTTTCTGCCATCCCCAGTTCCCAAGGACCCAGCAAAGAGACAAGCGGTGTCAGAGACCCTGACCTACCTCAATCAAATAGGGGCGATTGTGCTGGTTCCTCCAGGCAAGCAAGGCCAGGGATTCTACTCTATTTATTTCATAGGTCCCAAAACATTGGGGGGGGGGGGGAATTCAGACCCATTCTGGATCGAAACATCTGAACAGGTTTTGTGCACCACACAACCTTCAAAATGGAGTCCCTGTGTTCAAGCACCCAAACTGTCCAGCTGGTCAATTTCCTATCTTCCACAGATCTGATAGATGCATATCTCAACATTCCAATCCGTCAGTCTCATCAGAGGTTTCTCAAGTTTTCAATCCTGGGTCAGCATTTCCAGTACAGGGCTCTTCTCTTTGGGCTTGCAACAGCTCCCAGGGTTTTCTCGAAGGTGCTCATAGTCCAGGTGGCTCAACTTTGGCAGGAGGGACATCATGTCTATTCCTACCTGGATGACCTATTCATTCAAGCGCTGTCTGCAACATTGGCAAGGAAGTCAGTGATCAGACTCTAGAGATGCTAGAGTCCCACGGCTAGGTGAAGAATCAGGAGAAAAGCTCTCTCGAACCATTCTATACCCTGGAACACCTGGGAGCAGTGTACAAGATGGATCAGAGGAAACTCTTCCTTTTGCCATCCAGAAAGGAGACCTTTTTGAGAGAAGTCCAGTGACTGAGGACTCAGTCATCGGCAACAGCTGTCCACCTGCTATGAATACTGGGCCTCATGATGGCAGCGATAGAACTAGTCCTGTCGGCTTGCCTTCACATGCACCCCCTTCAGATGGGGTTGCTGTCAGCGTGAGATCCAACCTCAAAGGATTATCATGCCAGGATTCCCCTCTCAACACTACTACGGCACTCTCTGAGTTGGTGGGTGAGTTTGGAGAATCTGAGCGAAGGAGTACCCTTGGAAGTTTCCCTGGAGTCAATTTTGAAAACCAGTGCCACCCTGTGGGGTTGGGGGCAGTCCTGAAACACTTGCCCACTCAGGGAACTTGGTCAGTGCAGGAACAGCATCTCCACATAAATGTTCTGGAGATGAGGGTGGTATGCCTTGCTCTTCTTCAGTTTCAAAATCTGTTGTAATCAAAGGCCTTGAAAATAAGGTTGAAAATGCCATCACAGCTGCATATATAAACAATCAAGAAGACACAGAGAGCAGAGAGATGCTAAAAGAAGCCACTGAACTCCTACTGTGGGCAGAGGAGAATCTTCTTTCTCTGTCAGCAGTCCACTTGGTGGGGGAGTTCAACATTCTGGCCGATTGGCTAAGCCATGAAAAATTTCATCCAGGGCAGTGAATGTTAAACCTGGAGGTGTTCAACCTTCTGTGTCAAAGGTTCGGTCATCCTCAGATCAATCTGTTGCTTCCAGCCACAATGCTCAGACTCAACATTTTTTTCAGCCTCTACTAGCCTCCACAGGTAGAAGCAGTGGACACCCTCACACAGGAGTGGAGCTTCAACAGAGCATATGCATTTCCTCCACTGTCTCTGCCCCCCAAGGTCATATGCAAAAAAGGGCTCTCGAGGAAGCGTCCTTCTAATAGCTCCAGAGTGGCCCAGAAGACCGTGGTTCTCAGACTTGGTGAACCTAGCTCAATGCACTGTCTTTCGCCTTCCAGTGCAGGGAGACCTTCTCTTTCAGGGCCCCATTCTGCATCCAAATCTGGGAGCACTGTAGCTTGCAGCCTGGCCCCTGAAAGGAGAAGATTTCTAAAACTAGGTTTCTGCAAGCAGGTAACAGACACACTGATGACTGCCAAGAAGACTTCCACTTCGGCAACTTATGGTCGTATATGGACTACCTTTTTAGCTTGGGCCAGGGACAAAAATATTCAGCCTTCCAAAGCCTTCATCCTGAAGATTTTAGATTTCCTGTAGGAAGGAGTGGAAAAAGGTTTGGCCCTGAGAGGTCAGGTGTCAGCCCTTGGAGCCTCATTGGATACATCCTTAGGGACTAACAGGGAGGTTATTTATTTCCTGCGGGCTGTCAGCAAGAGTCGGCCAATGTTTCGATCTCAAGTACCTGCATGGGACCTGAATCTAGTGCTGAATGCTCTTAAACCACTGTCCTCAGTTCCGCTGGACATGCTATCTTACAAAGTATGTTTCTGTAGTGTTTCACATTGTCAATGGGTATTCACAATAACAGGGTATAGTGCATCCCAACCAGGGGAATGGCACAGCCCAAGCTTTAGAATGTTGGGCAGAGGAGTATTCCAAGCAGCAGCAACTCCTCAGTTCAGCTGTGCCACTGAAAGGGGAAACAGCTCCCTTTATCTTCTCTCAAGATTTTCTCTTGGGGCTGCAATTCTGCATAGCAGGTTGGGGCTGCATGGTTCGAGGGAGCACCCCTAAATTAAAATCATACCTGTTAAGTTGCGGCTTTTAAACTGACTAACCTGCCATTCCCACTTCCTTTTGTGGACAGTGAGCCACTTCTGCCTTGCTAGGGTGTTTTAATGGTCTCTGTTTAAAAAAAAAGTGCCACAGGTAGGTACATTTTTGCTTATTTCTGGAGTAGTGTAGAGTTTCTGGGGGTTTCCCTCAGCTCTGGCATCAGTTGCCTCCACCCCCCCCCCAGCTTCTGGTTTCTTTTTTAAAAACTCTGTTTTTCTGGTATTTTCTAACGTTGTGTTGCGATTAGAGGGTCTAAGGAGTTTTTTCTACCTCAGCCCTCGGAATGCTTTTGCGCGCTCGTCATTCAGCAGTGGTGATGGTTGGGAGCGTGCTTCTTCCTCAGTTTGTTTTCCCATGCTTGGTTTTGTGCACCAGAGTGTGCGCACGGTTACACATAGTGTGGCATGTTAGCGTACAATTGCCTATCTTTTGCATTGCGTTAATATGCTGCACACCCGCAAGTGCATGCATGCCCATACTTAGCGCACTAACATCATGTAAGACATTGTGACGTAGTGCACACTCCCACTAGTGAGCGTGCACATCTAGTCAGCTCCCTCTAGCTGCGCTGATCCCTGTCTGCAGCTTCAGTGGAGAGCCATCAGCCCAGGCAAGCTAATAGAGCTAATTATTTTTGTCTGGTAATTTTTTTCTTTTTGGCATTCACAATTATAAACACATTCTTGGCACAATGGCTTATCGGAGACCATTAATTATGAAACGCTGTAAGACCTGCAAAAGGGTGATGAGGCCCTCCCCTATGGGTTCCTATTGCCCTCATTGTGTTGCTCAGCATAATTTTAATGGTTCCCCCCAGCCGGTCCTCCAAGCTGGGGAGGAGGGCACATGGTTCTTCAGTTGGCAGTGGCAAAGCAGAATTGTGAAAATCACTTTTTATTTATGTATTTATTTATTTATAGCTAGGATTGAAAGACCTCTGAACCAGAAGTTCTTTTACAAAGGTTCCACGTCAATTACAAATCCAGAAGTTGCACATACAACATTTGAGTATACATAACAACGTAGGAAGGTAAATATTTGGTAAGACAACAAAGAGTGCATATGGTATTTAGATATACAATATATAGAATAGCACTCTAGATGGAGAGCAAAGAACAAAGTAAGTTATCATAGTGATTCAATCTATAGGGAGATCAAAGGAAAGGGGGAACGGGGGAAAGGGGGGTGAAGCAGAAAGCAGGTGTCCTTGTCAAGTCAGATAGAGATAGGTGTGGGTAAATGAGGAGGGAAGAATGGGTGGAGGGAAGGAGGGGATGAGGGGTAGGCAGGGGGAAGGGGTGGTACATAGCCAGGTAAGGCAAAGGAGCAGGCTAATTCCAAGAGCTGTACTGGATTTAAGTGTTAGGGGGGCAGCCACAACTGCTTAGTTGGGCGAGGTGGTGGCGCAGATTAAGTTTAAAGCAGATCTTTTTGTTGCTCCTGAGTGAGCTTTTGGGCCCCAGTGTTCTACAGGACATCCCAGCAGACACATCTGACCCCAAACCAGACCCTTCAGGTGAGGGTGCATAGGCATGTCCAGAAACAAATCAAGAAAAATTCAAATGTATATGATTCATCTGTCTATACCCTGAAGCAGTGTATTAGATGTGAGCTTAAACCCACCCAGTTACTAACCAATTTTTTTCCTGGCTGGCGTTCTGATCTCCCCTCCCCCCGAAAAAAAATGCCCTGATTTCTCTCCCTGACTCCATCCAGTACCTATCCCATATGGGTCATGAAGCCACCCAAAGGCGTAGAAACATAAAAAACACATCAATGATTCAGTCCTTCCTCCTTCTCCAATCACCATGTAAAAAAAAATATTTACTTTTACTTACTCGGCCATCTGGCCAGAACCTGCAGCTTGGCCCAGTGTGCCATCAGCCCAATTCTGAGTCCTCTCCTCCCCTGTCATCCTGCTAGAAGCTGGATGCTAGAACTAACCATCTCAGGTCCTCACCATGGTCTGTGACCAAGTCATCTCACCAACTGAACCCACCCATCCTGTGTTGCTTGCTTCTTGCTTGGCTGCTGCTGCACTGCACTGATCAAGGCCCACGAAGGCCGCCCACACCACTGTCACCAGTGCTGTTAGGCCTATCTTGCTACTGTGGGGTTCTGTGCTGTTTTTTTTGTGAAGCAAGCATAGTAGAGTAAGTAGGTAGCCTAGTCTTGAGTTAGCTTCTAGCTCATTCTCTGCCCCTTCAGCCATCAGGGAAGATGAAGACTTATTGAGAGTAGATCAACAAAAATATGCCGCCACAACACTGCTATTGAGAGTTCAGTGCTTACTGAGTCCTCCAAGCTGTAGTGTACTGCCTGTCTACTCTGTGATGGGAAAGACAGTTTCGCACTCGCATGACTCATGTGCTCTTTCATGGCTGGAGCTCCTCCACAACATCACATGTGATGGTGTCACCACTAATAGGTGGAGAGAGTGGACAACACAATACAGACACAATCGAGTCAGGAGTGCAGCTGCAGCATGAATGCACACAGGCCGAGGGGGCACTTATTGTGTGAAAGATTAAATCCAAATCTGCCATCAACATCCAAGTAATGCCAATATTGCCACACCATAAGAACAACGTAGGCACAAATGTGTGTGTGTGTGTGGGGGGGACAACTGCCCCCCTCTGCCCTACCTAAATGGCACTCCTGCTTTATGTTAGAAACTCATTCTCAGGTGCTAACATCGGTACAAGTAAATATAATGGTTTCCACTGTGTTCTGAGGTACTATATCTCCATGATTCAGGATGTGTCCTGATCAGCATGATGGTTATTGTCCCTCATTTTGAGTGTCCATGTCCTTATTTCAGTGACAAAATGTGAGGTATGGTGCATGCTTCCAAGACCCTTACTCAACACAAAGAGTGCTGAGCATGGCCATAGTGTATATGCTCCATACAGAATGACAAAGGGAAAGTAAGTGAGCCGAAACAGTCATGGAGAAACACATTTATAGCACTTAATGTGCATAAGAGGATTTGCATGACCCAAAACAAAAAGGTCAGGCTTCACAACACAGAGGCTCCTCTTTGCACATCTGGAATGGGGGAAGTTGACTGGCTACATCCTAGGCATTTACTGCCGTAAGCAAACGATACTTTACAAATTAATGGCAATTTAATGACAAAAATCAAAAGCCATTAAACAAATTGTAAAAGGATCAGAATTAATGAGTTTACCTAATTTTAAAGGGAACTCCATGAAAATGTATTTTAATGACTCTAATTCCTAGCAGTAGTATAAGAAATAGAAACCGATTTGTTTTTTTAGATGAGATTTGCACCAGTTTAATTGCGCACACATGACAAGCCAGCAGCATGTGAACCTGATGTGATTTTTAAATGATGCTCATACTAGCTTAACTGCTGCACTCATGTCAAGCGAGCAACACACAAACCTGATGTCATTTTCAGAAGATGTTCGCACCAGCTTACCTGCTGCACACATGTCAAGCTTGCAGCATGCGAACCCGATTTGCTTTTTAGACCTGGTTCACTTAGGTTCACTTTGTGTATGCGAACCGCATGCAAACATTGCACAATTAAGCATGTGGCATGCATTCTGCATGAACACAGCACACATACAGTATTTCTGTAAGGGATGAGTCAGATTATACTAAGAAAGCACATGATTGACTGTGTGTGGCTGAGAATTATGAGAAGCTAGCTGGGGAATCCGACTAGCAGATATAGTATAGAGTTGCACAATCTGATAGAGAATGCTCTAGACAGGGAATGGAGCACAACAGAGGAGACTACATTTTCATTTTTTAAAGTAGACTTCCCTGTAATACCTACTATGTATAACATCCCCAAAGTCCACAAGGGTCCCCTGAATCCTCTGGGGAGACCTACAATAGCAGGTGTGGGATCCCTGTGATGAAATGTTTCCCAATTCTTAGACTTCTTTTTTTGAAGCCATATATACAATGTCTCAAATCACACACAAGGGACACTATGCATATTCCGAGGAAGTTTAACTGATTTCAGGTGGGAAGAGGACTTCTGTTGGTTAACAACAGAGGTAGAAAGCCTGTAGACATGTATGAGACACTCTGAAGGAGCTGCAGCAGTAAAGTATTACCTCAGCCAGTCAGCCACACCAGGGGACACCATCCCCACTACTTTCCTCCCACAGGTCCTTAAATTTGTTCTGACAGAAACTATTTCACCTTTAATGGGGAATTTTACAGACAAAAATGTGGCACGGCTATGGGGGCATCCATGGCTCCCAGCTATGCTAACCTGTTCCTGGGCCTATGGGAGGAGAGGTCTGTGTACTCAGATAGTAACAAAGGGTTCTTGAACAAAGCCGACTCAGTGGTGCAGAGGGCTGAGGTGCCGGACACCACACCTCGTGCCATGCCAGCAACCCGGGTTTGGGAACCAGCTTGGGTCGGAGGGGGGGGAGGGAGAGGGTGCTGAGTAGCTGCCAGCTAGCAGCTCTCCACCTTGGAAGGGTTCAGGAGGGTCTCTTGGTGCTTGGCTGCCCCCCAGTGGAGGCTAGGTGGCAGTGCCATCTCTGAGAGCCCAGACGCAGGGCCAGGGGAGGGCAGAAGGGGCTGTAGAGTGGAGCTCCGGTGCACATGCACACTTCCATGCACATGCGTCACCACTTCTGGGGTCCTGGGTTGCTTGGGGAGGAGAAAATGGTGGAAAAATGTCAGGGGTCACTGCACGATGAAGCCTCCATGCTGGCTTGGGAGTAGCGCAGATAAGTTCCCAAAAGACCCCGGGTCCAGTAGGGTGGCGGAGAATAGCAGTGGCCTGCTGCCACAGATAAAGAAAGTTAAAAAAAAAAGTGTTCTTGAACAATATAGTGGGTGAATCAATATATAGTTGATATCATATGTGTGTGGTGTGGCATTGAACAACAGATTATAGATTTTATGGAGTACTTGAACAGCTCTAAAAGAGTTTGAACTTCACATTTGAATATCATAGAACCACTTGCCATTTTCCTGATGTGATTCTGAGTGCAACACCAGGGCAAATTGTCTCTGCTGCAGGTTATAGGAAGCCTACTGGAACTAACACACAAGGGCTGGGGGATATGTTCTGTTTTACTTTGAACCAGGTTCAGGACAGGGAGGTGGTCCCTAAACTATGGAAAGGGACTGGGGGATATGTTCTGTTTTACTTCAAACCAGGTTCGGGATGGGGAGAGGGGGCCCCTAAACTATGGAGAAGGGATGGGGTTTGTTGAGGAACAGGACTGGGCTGGGGGGGTCAGACTACTATGCTCCTGTGTGCAGTACAGCAGCCTGCCTGTGGGTGGCCGGGACTTAAGCATGGTTTTTCCATGCCTAACTTTGGGTGGCACATCTCCGAGATGTGCGGGCTGCTGTGCCGCCCATCTTGGCTGAATATGGGGGTGTGCCGCATATTCATGGGAACACCCCTTCGAAATGCGCTGCATACATTATCCCATGCTTGGGCGCAGCCGGAGATGCGCAAGGCATCCCAGCCCTTTGAATATCGCAGTTCAGCACATTTCGTGAGATGCAACAGCGCATCTCCTTAGAAAATGTCCCCCCAGATATGCAGATACAGGGAAAGAGGGTACGGAGAACAGATTTTACAAGAAGCTTATGAGAAAGTAAAAATGTAAACCGAAATACCCTCCTGACCCCCAAACACAAACAGGAAAAAAAAGTATTGTTAAATTTTCTATGGTGTATAATGACATGGCGGGGAGAGTGGGTAATTTGGTCCTTAAGTACTGGCCCATACTTCATACAGATAAAATACTGGTAAAGGAAGCAGGGGCTGCCCCTAGAGATACCTTTAAGGCCAGTAACCTAGGAGATATCTTAACCTCAAGTCACTATATACCCAGCAGGAAGGAGTCACTACACCTCAATTAATTACCAGTAAAAACAGCCTTTTTTTTTTTTTTTTTGTCTGGCCTCCCATTCTCCTGAAGAAAGTGCAGTCCATGCCTGTACTGCCTCCCCAAACCCAGGCTCGCCCCCTCCCCAAGGTCATTAGTGACGTGCCCTGGCTTACCCCCCAGGGTAGGGCCACGGGAGCGAGACCCCCCGGCAGACATTGTAGTCAGTGGGGGTGGTGATGAAACTGGGCATCATGCTCAGGGGCTGGGATTTTTTAGTGAATTTGGAAGTATCTGGAGGCAGGTATGTGCAATGATGACCCATGTCCACCCCTCCCCCCTCAGGTAATGTCACCGGCACAATGGATCCCCCCCGGCCTCCACCAGGGCTCCATTGTGTGCCAGACACTCTACCCACTTCCCTCAGAGGACAGCAGTCTTTAGGACACTCAATACGTCTCTCCCCGGCTGGCCCTCCGACGTCCTGAGTCTGTTTCCGAACCTGGGTCATCAGCATTGCAGATGGACGCCCAGCCTCTGTGCTGGCAGGCTGGCTCTAAACCAGCTGGTTTCTTTTGATGTGACAAATGTACTACTTGCAAGCATGCACATCTGGCTAAAGTATTTGAGCATCCAACCAGCAGGAGAAAACGTTCTGTCAGGTAATTGTCCCTCACCACTGCTGCTAGACTGGCAGTTGCTCAGGGTGTGCTAAGGCAAGTGCTCACCTATGGTTTGGTTACCTATCTTGAAGCCAAAAAAGGGATCCTGGACAAATGGAACACGTGCTACAACAATATCTGACACTTTGCTTTGTACATGCCCCAGTGGACACATCACTGTTTTCTCTACTCAAGCCTTGGGTGGCTCTCCCCATCTTCCTACCGGTTGTACACTGCAGGTTGCACAGCAGACAGTATTCTAAGAGCTGGCAGGCCAACTACACTAGCCAGCATGTTAAAGCACTCCTCACATGCTACTCCCAGAGGTCAGAAGATAGTTCTGTCCTTGACATCCCTAAATGTGCAACTAAGATGGGGAAGCAAGCATTCTCTGCATTTGCACTCAAGCTATGGAACTCCCTTCCATTGTCCTTAAGACATGCTAAGTCACATCAGGTTTTTAAGCATGACCTTCGCCATCTCTTATGAGTTTGGATAAATGCTCTCGCACTTGACGCAGTTTACCCTGTTATCCGCTCTTGGCTGTAGAGCTATTAGCACCTAGTTGGATCTTGACTGACTGTATCGGCTTGTTGTTAATGTTTGACTTCCCTGAAATATGTGTAGATTCATTGTGTTGACTCACCTATTTACTACTGTCCATACTGTCTGTCTCACTGCTGGGTTGTGCTAGTTATTAGGATAAGCTCATCCTGTTCAAAATCTTGGTAGTCTCTGCATTAAGATAGATCTTTGTTGGTATATTGTATTACTTGTATACCCTAGTTTTGCTGATCTTGTGGTCTGTAACTCTCCTGTGTCATGCCTGAAAATAGGGAATTGATCTTGCCTAGTGTACCTACCTGGTTAATAAAAACTAACTAAATAATTAATTTATTTTCTGCAGTACATCGTTTGTAGTTTGCATTGTCTGGTGCCCTTGTGAATATGTGGGATGTACAATAAGACCACTTAAGGTGCACATCCGAGAGCCATAATACATGGAGACAAAAATAATGTCCTGGGTGTACATGTTAAAGCTTTCCACAATCTTGATGCCTTCTTGTTGTCATTTATGGTACTGGAGCATATCCCATCTATGGGGGAGCAACTGTTGAGACAAGAAAGAAAGTGGACAGTGTCTCTAAATACACATGCACGTGGCTGAAGTATCTGAGCATCCGACCAGGAGGAGAAAAGTTTGTCAGGCAATTTATTTCTTGCACTACAATGTTTGTAGTCTGCGTGGTCTGGTGCCCTTGTAACTGTTTGTATGTGGGACGTACAGCAGGACCACTTAAGGTACACATCCAGGAGCATCCGAGTGGCATAATACATGGAGATGAGAATAATCTGCGCTCACAGCCACACCTTGAAAAAGCATGCGTTAACACAAAATGATTGTTGGCTATATTTCTATGTGCTGCTGTCTGTATGTTTTTTAAAGTAGACGATAAGCTGGAGTAAATAATTAATAAAGCATTATAAACTTTTTATTGGCCTGGTGAATGAACGTGGTGTGGCTGTGAGCTCAGATTTTTTCAAGTTACATAGCATTTTTTTTCTGGAGCTCAGCTCTTCCCAGAGCTGCCATTTGCTTGGCTTGTTACAGATGAAAATAATGCCCTGGGTGTGCATTTTAAAGTTGGGATTGGAGTTGGGATTGGAGCACATCTCACCCTATTGGTGGTGGTGGTGTGGGGGGGGGGGGTTGATAGACTGAAAACACCCAAGACAAGAAACAAAGTGGACAGTGTCTCTAAATACATGCACATGTGGCTAAAGTATTTGAGCATCTGGCTTGCAAGAGAAAAGTTTCTGTCAGGCAATTTACTTCCTGTACTACAATGTTTGTAGTCTACAGTGCCTGTTGCCCTCATGTTTGTATGTGGGACATACTGCTGCCCTTGTGTTTGTATGTGGGACATGCAATAGGACCATTTAAGGTGCGCATCCAGGAGCATCTGTGAACCAAAATACATGGAGATAAAAATGATGTCCTGGGTGCACTTTTTAAAGCTGCCCACAGTCTTAACGCCTCCTTGTTGTGATTTATGAGAATGGAGTATTATCCCATCTTTGAGGGGTATAGCATGAACCACCTTCTGAGAAAAGAAACAAGGCAGATAGTGTCTCTAAATGCAGTAACACCACATGGGCTAAATAAAGAGGTTGACTTTGTGCCTTATTTAAAATAAGCATGCATGTTCTTTTGATGAACGTCTTTCTTTGAAATGATGCCTCACTCTATTGTATTATTTCAGACAGTAATTGGATTTGGCTTCTCTCTGAACAATGAATAGCTGATCAGACTGATGTAGTACACCAGTGAAGGAAGTCTCCATCCTATGCATTTCTTGTTTATCACTTTTGGAGTGAAACAATAAATAGTAGGACATTTAACAAACTCTCGTCAGAGCCAATACAGCTGCAAAATAATGGTACTGATGCAGCTGTAGAAAGTGAGAGACAATCTGAGGGAAGGTGAAGATTTAATTGATCCATGAACAGGTGCAGACATACAGAGTCTTAAGGCTGTGCGCTATGGTAAGACTCCGTCCACCTACAAAAGTGCAGGGCCTGGCACATTCACTCTTCATACATTCACTTTTTTTTTTTATTCTGACCCCAAATTTCATGACAGTCTTGTTAGGAGTGCCCTTATATACATGACATGCAAGATTTACAGTATATTGTCCGAAATGTCATTTCACACCACAAGTGTGAAAAGATGTTTCATCCAGGATTTAAAAAAGGACACCTATCATGTTTATGAGGTGGTGTGCCAAATGAGCATGTTAAAAGTCTGGAGTCAAAATACTGAAAAGTAGCAGACTTATAAGTGAACACTGAAATACTAAAATGTTCCATCATATGCACAAATAAGCTTTATTTAAGTAATTTAAAATGCATACCATGGATCAGTTCCACATAAACACAGGACACAGCAGCAGTGACCCTGACCAGTTTTGCAACTCAGTGCATCATCCACATAGTGGATCCAAACAGGAAAACATGTAAGTGCAATAGGAAAAGGAGATGTTAGAAATACCCTGGCAACACATATAAAAGCCTCAAGTAATGTGGAACAGGACCGTTTTAGTTTCTGTGGAATAGAAAAAGTATTCTTAGGGGAAAGGAGTGGGGATTTGGAAGCCCTGTTGTTGGAGAGAGAAGAAATGTGGATCTTTCAGCTGGGAGGTTGCTATCTGCCAGACCTAAATGATAGACTCGATGTGTTGCCTTATATGAAAAAGAAAAGGAGAACCTAACAGTAGTCCAAATAAACATAATGCACATTGACTGTAGCTACTGTATGAATATTAACATGTTGTTTTTCTTATGTTCCAGGTACCCAGGAGAGGCAAGAGTTCACTATGTGAAGCGAAGAGTGAGGTGGTGGACTGCCAGAGGGGGGCAGTGGCATCTATACTTAAGAGCAGGTGAATGCCCCAGAACAAGTATCTTCATTAGTTCTATAATAATAGCATTTTCATAGTATTCTAAGATAAATTACATGTTTGGTGAAGGACAGTATAGGTTTTTTCAAAATATTCTTAAATATGGTTAAACAAGAGAAGTGTACCTCCAGAAACAGTAATAATTAAGTGAAGTGCCTACTCCTAAAGAAAGCATGAAATAATGTTTAACTGTAACAATGTACACACAACTTTTAGATAACACAGGTGTACTGGAGCATATTTAATCAAGAAAAGATGAAAACATTTATCAAGATTGCACATGTATGTTAAGTGCCTACATCTTATATAAATAAGAGTATGTATTACGCTAATAATATTATAATGATTGACTAGGGAGCACTTTAAAGCAAAGTCTACACCTTTAAAGAGCTCCTGACTATGGTTGGTCTCCTGCCTGGATCCTGATGTGCTGTGTTCTGCTCTGTTACGTGTCATATGAACAGCAGTATTGAAACTGCGTTTTAATGGTTTTTGTGATGCCTTAATTTTTTCCTCACTACCTGCCCAAATTTTCCCACCAGTCGTTTACCGCTATCCCGTTGAAGTTTGTGTGAGGTAATTTGTAGGTTGTTCAAGAGGCATTTCTGAGTGGTAACTACTGTGGATCTCCTCACACTGATTTTGTTGTGAAAAGCAGTTGTCAGTCATTTCCATTACTAATCGGCAACTAGTGAAGGGGAAAAAATGGTACGCAGAACTATACAGTGTTCTGCTGCTTTTTTTTTATAAATATTTTATTTTAAACCATTTGTGGCTCGTTGTATTCTGTGGCAACTCGAGCTGTGAATATCAGCTTGAGATGTGAACTGCAGATTTTTTTAAATGCATTTTACTCGGATGGCTGACATTATTCTCTGTTCCTTCTAAAATGTTACAAAGGATGCAGTCCAAGTCATTTATTAAATAAATGAAATTCTACTGTGCTGATGTCAGATCAGTTTGTTATTTTCATTTTGGCAAGTTACGTCTGAGTCTGGACAGGTAATCCTGTAGTGACCCAGAATTACCTATGTTTTTGGACCTTGCCTTATACAAACTTGGAAAAAACCTCTGGTTTGTAACACAGTCTGTAGTCAGTGAAGAAATGTGTTTTTATACCTTTTAAGTATGTTCTTTATTTTTTTGCCCTTTGACAAGCTGTAAATCTTGGCAGGAGGAAAAGTTTGACGGGTTTACATTTGTTGTCCTGTGGGATGGTGGGGCGGACCTCTCTCTCTGTCTGTCTATGTGGCGAGCTGTGTGTGTGTGTGTGTCACTATTTTTAGTGTCCAATCAATTGAAGTTGTTTTTATTTATGTATTTATTTCTTGGTTTTGTTCCTGATGTGCTTCAGCCACTGTTCACCGATCAGGGCAACTAGAGGGCTGACTTGGATCGTAATGATCCCATTTTCATGTCACTTGATGTATCATTTCCACTTGCTACCAGGGTCGTACATTGCCACAAATATATGGAGTCACTTCCAGTAAGGCACATCACACATTAAAAAATGCAGATTGTACATTCCCGGTTCTGCCCATCCTTGACAGACATTCTGAAGAGACTATCTTGAAAAGAAACAGATAAAGGGTCCTGTGAGGATGACCCCGAGAGCAAGTCCACAGAACACAATAAGCCACACATGGTATAAAATAAAATATTTAAAAACAAACAAACAGCAGAACACTGTATAGTTCTGTGTACCTTTTTTCTCCCTTTCACTAGTTGCCAATTAGTAATGGAAATGACTGACAACTGCTTTTCACAACAAAATCAGTGTGAGGAGATCCACAGTAGTTACCACTCAGAAGTGCCTCTTGAACAACCTACAAATGACCTCACACAAACTTCAACGGGACAGTGGTAAACGACTGGCAGAAAAATGGGCAGGTAGTGAAGGAGAAATTAAGGCATCACAAAAACCATTAAAATGCAGTTTCAATACTGCCATTCATATGACACATAAGATAGCAGAACACAGCACATCAGGATTCAGGCAGGAGATCAACCATAGTACCATAGTCAGGAGCTCTTTAAGAGGAAATAGTCATACAGTATGACCTGTGGTGAGCACTTTAAAAACACTCGGTTTTTCATCTGTACATCCCTTGAAAAAGCTGTGAGAGGCGAAACCTGGTCAGGACTCCATATTTATTGTTTACTTATTGTCTTTCCTGCTTGGTCAGGTACTATGCTAGAGATTGCTGAAGCACTGTTTGTAGCACTTTTTGAGCTAATACATTTTTGCAAGTTTAAACTGAGTCTTGGTGCTGGTATCTGCCTGCCACTGTTGATATTTTCAACTGGGCACAAGACAAGCAGTGGATCAGCTTTGCCATTGCTTTACAATAGCCTCATTATGACCCTATATCATGAAATTTTCAAATCCCACATGAAAGGTGCTTTTGCCAAGTGACAGCAAAATCACCTTTTGGGCCTCATTTGCATAATTCCACCACCACTGATCATGAGGTGGGGTCCTAAAAAGGCCATGTTGAAAATCTGGGGTGGAAATATGCAAAAATGACAAAGCTATGCCCCCAATGTTCAAAACCCCATTTAAATACATTGAACCGGACTTACCTTAGTTTCTCATACTGCAGTCAGCAGTTCCAGCAACAAGGCATCTTTGATCAGAGAGTAAATCTTTGCCATGGGACATGTTCAGGTGAGTGAGGGTGTGGCATGGTGGGTGCTGAGTGGGCAGTGAGGGTGTCGGGGGGGGTCAGATCAGTGAGGGACTGTTCTCTTTTTTTTTTACAGGTTTAAAGAGGGGAAAAAAACATCAAGGGACAATTTTTTTTATTACACCCCCATTTAAGAAATTAATACAGGGCTGGTGACTGAAAGGCGGGGGTTGCCACTAGACACAAGAGAAATATTCTATAAATATGAGGCTGGTGATTGGAGGGGGTGCCACTAGACACCAGGGAAACATTTCATACAATAGGGCCAGTGATCCGGGAGTGCCACTAGACAATAGGGAAACATCCCACAAATAAAGGGCTGGCAATTGGGGGGATACCCCTAGACACCAGGGGAAACATTCAATAAATATGGGACTGGTGATCGGAGGGTGTGGGATACCATTAGACACCATGAAAACATTCCATAAATACAGGGCTGTTGATCAGTGGGCAGAGGATGCCACTAGACACCAGGGAAACATATTAAATGAACAGAGGGATGGCCATTGGAGGGTGAGGGTGCCACTAGATACTAGGGAAACAGTACATGTATAACAGGTACGGTGACTGGAGGTGCCACTAGACATCGGGGAAACATATAAATGGGGAGACCGCAGGGAGGCTTTCACCCGCTCAAAACAAGTGCTAGCTATGAAGCAGAAGTGAGTCTGGAGCAGGAAAATAGTGCACAGGGGAGGTGTGGGTGAAAGAACAGCACTGTGGTCCATGGAGAGGACTGTATGTGGTTCAACTCAACAGTGGAAGGACACAGTCCAGATATCAGGTCACATGCTTCCAGAGACCCTTCTCTCTCTGTAATAGCAAGACATTAGCATAGCTCTGCTGTGCAGCCATAAATAAGGGTTACTCACCTGTAAAGTACAGTTATGCAAGAACTTACAACAATAGGTCTTCGAGAGAAGCTCTTGCAGCAGGCCACTCTGATAGGACTAAGCTGCCAGGCGCCAGGACCACACAGAAAACTTCTAGCTAATAGTCTACCATGGGGGACTGCCCACACTAGTCAGCTGACATCAAGCTAGCCTATATAGGTGGTCAGTCCCCCACACCTACCTCAGGTCCCCCCAGAGACCACATATGGGCAGCTAAAGGAGAACCGAGGAGGTTTTCTGAGAGCAATAAGAAAGACAGAAGCAGTGCAAGAGAAAAAAGTAGCAGGGGGAAGGAGGGAGGGAAAGCAGGGCCTGCTGCAAGAGCTTCTCTTGAAGATCTACTGTTACAGTAAGTTCTTACATAACTGTACTATCTTACTTCAAGGAAGACTCTTGCAGCAGGTCACACTGATAGGACTGAGTCCCAAGCAGTACTAAGCATCACTAAGGTGACACCACCAGGAGGAGAACAAGTTGGCAGCCAAGAGCTGATAACAGAAGGCCCTAAAGAACTGCCAGGCCGAAGCTGGACCTGCACCTAGAGGCGATGTCCAGACTGTAATGCTTGGTGAAGGTGTGGACTGAACTCCAGGTGGCAGCTGCACAAATGTCCGCAGTAGACACATTTCTGAAGCAAGCCATGGAAGCAGCCATACCCCTGGTGGAATGGTCCTTGACTACCCCCAGAAGGTGTTTATTGTATTTGCAGTAGCAATAAACAATGCAATTAGATAACCACTTAAATAAAACACTGTTTGGAAACAGGAGTGCCCTCTCTCTTGGGGGCCAACAAAACAAACAACTGGTCAGTTTTTCTCAAAGACTTGGTGCAGTTCGTATAATACTGCAACATTCTGTGAATATCCAAGGTATGGAGCAATGTCTCCCCCTGATTTGAATACTCAGGAAAATAAACTGGCGGATGGATTGATTTAAAGTAAACTCTGACACCACCTTAGGTAAAAACTTAGAATTAGTACGCAAAGACACCCTGTCTTTGTGAAAAACCAAATAAGTCTCCTTACACATAAGAGCCTGGAGCTCAGAAATCCTTCGAGCAGAAGTAACAGCAACTAAAAAGATTGCTTTCCATGACAGAAAATGCAGCTTGCAACTTATGGCCAGTTCAAAGGGAGAAAAAGTGAGTTCCTCCAACATGGTCCCATGGAGGGACTGGGTCCCAAATGGGAGCTTTCAGATGCAAATGCCCTGCAGGAAAGTGCGGGACATATCAAGCTGAGTGACAGAGCTTTGCCCTCTATAGGTGCATGGTACGCAGAGATGGTGGAAAGGTGCACCTTAAGGGAGAAGTACCCCAAGCCTGAATCCAAAAGGGAAAGGAAGTACTCCAATACCCGATTCACTTGGCAGGTGAAAGGATCCAAGTGGCACACAGCTGTCCAAATGGAGAAGCACTTCCATTTTATAGCATAAGTTGCCTTGGCTGAGGGCTTCCTGGCCACCACCAGGACATAAGCGACCCTAGAGGATACAACAAAATGAGCAATAGCTATAGTCCGCAGGAGCCACAAGTGGAGATGCAGGGACTTGAGGTCCAGATGGACCAGGATGCTTTGGTCCTGGGAGAGCAAGCCGGTGCACAGAGGCAAGGGCACCAGAGGCTCCATTGCCAGCTGTTGCAGCAGGGGAAACCAAATCTGCCATGGCCAGAACGGAGCTATGAGAATCATCTCTGCTCCTTCTAGCTGGAGCTTGAGCAGAATCCTCTGCAAGAACAGGACTGGAGGAAAGGCGTACAGAAACCTCCCCTTCCAAGAGAGGGACATTGCATCTCACCAGAAAACTCCAGGAATGGGATCGAGCGAGTGAGCGAGTGAAAAAGTGGCAGTTTTGCGTTGAGTGGGGATGCAAAGAGGTCCAACCCCGGATGTCCCCACCTGTCGAAGAGATCTTTGATCACAGAGGTTAGATGTTCCTACTCATGAACTGGTGACCTGGAGTGGCTGAGACTGTCAGCCAAGACGTTTTAAACACCTAGCACATGCATGGCTGAGGGCTCCAGACTGTGCTCGATGGACCAGAAACAGACTCTCATTGCCTCCCGACACAGGGTAGCAATGGGTCCCTCCAGTCGTTGATGCAGTATACCAAACACATGTCCGTCTATACCAGAAGTGGACCAGGGAAATGAGTCTGAAAGGCTTGCAGGGCATAGAGAACCACCCACATCTCCAGAACAATGATGTGAAGACCCTGCTCCACTGGTGACCAGGTAACCTGGGTCAGTATCCAGTGATGATAACGATCAAAAATGAGTGACTACAAAAACAGCAACTCATTTTCAGTGCTTTCATTCTGGGCTACCCTGCAAACTAGCAATCATAGAGGAAAGCAACCATGGGGAAGGGCGACCGGAAGGAAAGAATAGCAAGGGGAAGGGGAGGGACAGGGAAGGAGTTGTAGGGGACTGGTGTACCTACTGCTGCCAAGCTAGCCATGCGGTGTGGTGGTGTGGGTGGCTAGCTCTGGCACAGCAAGTACTGGGTTCGGGGCTGGGACAGGGAGTGTGTACATTTTGCTGCCGCCCCGTGGCTGTGGGGCTTAATGTTTTGTGAAATCAGGATTTCCTCCCGACATGCACTTCGACTTGAGAATTTTAATTAAGGGTGCGGGGGCATGGTGCACAGTCCCCCCCCCCACAAAACACTTTTTAAAATTCCAGATGTCAGGTCGCCTTGAAGTGTCTATCGCTGATTTGCTTTTTGGCTGTTTTGCAATCGCTATTATGACATGGAACCTCTTGGATCTGATGGTTGGCCAGATGAGCACTCCAGCCTAGGCCGGATACATCTATCGTGAGAACCTGTCTGGGGGGGGGGTTGGGAACTGAAAGGAAACTCCCCGAAGGAGGTTAGCTGGATCCAGCCACCATGACAGAAGACCTTTGGACCGGGTTGTCCATGCGCTGGTCCAACTAGATGCTCAAGGTCCACTGACGTACCCGCATGTGCAGCCAGGCCAAAGGGACTATGGAAGTTGCTGTCGCAATGTGACCTAGAAGCCATAGGAGAACCCTGGCTGGGACCTGTCGACTAGAGGAAACCAGATGGGCCTGCGCCATCAGTTGCTCCATTCTGTCCTTGGGCAGTAAGACCTTACCCTGACTGGTGTCCAGGACTGCCCCTATGTACTGAAGGCACTAGCAAGAAGAGAGGCAGGACTTTGGCAGATTTATTGTGATCCTTAAAGCCTGGAAAAGATGGAAGGTTGATTCCAGGGTTTGAACTAAACGTTCCCTGGAGGGGGTTGCAAACAGCCAGTTGTCCAGATAGAGAAACACACAGAAGCTCTGTCTCCTCAATGCAGCAGAAACCATTGCTAGGCATTTGGTCAGTATCTGGGGGGGGGTGAGGAAAGGCCAAAAGGGAGAGCCCGAAACTGTTAATGGGCTCCCTGAAAATGGAACCGGAGGAAGTGAAGATGGGCAGGAAATACATGGATGTGCAGGTAGGCATCCTGCATGTCCAGAGAACAGAGCCAATGCCAATCCCCCTGGTGCAAAAGGGGTAACAGTTCCTGAAGGGTGACCATCCCATAACGCTTGTACTCGATGTACAGATTCAGATGACTCAGGTCCAGGATGGACCACAGATCCCCGGTCATTTTGGGGATGAGGAAGAAGTGGGAGTAAACCCCCCTTCCCCATTAAGCCTGAGGCACGGGCTCTATGGCTGTTTTTTGAAGAAGAGCCTGAATTTCCTCCCAAACCAGATACAGGTGTGCGGGAAGAAGAGGGGGTAATGTGGAGGGAATTGAAGGGTTTTCTGGTGGCCACTCTAGGAGATCCAGAGTGTGATTGTGTTCTATGATTTGGAGCACCCAGTTGTCTCTGGTGAACCCCTGCCACCCCTCTAGGTGTAGGGAGAACTGACCCCTGATGGCCTTCCTCAGGGAGGAGTTGGCCAAGGAGTCAGAAAGTGGAGGCAGGTGCGGGCAGGGGGCTCTGGCAGCGGCAGCAATAGGGGCCGCTGGGGCCTTGTGCTTGAGCTGACTCTTGGCAGGCTGGGTCCAAGACTGCTAGTGGGAGGACTTGTGAAAGGGCTGACACTGGCTCGCTCTAGGCTGGTGTGGTAGAGCAAGTGGACCGACTTTATGGCCTACCTAGACTCCAGTAAGGTACAGATGATATCCTGGACATGTCCATCAGAAAGTACCGATCCTCAGAAGGGGCATCCAAAATGCTGGATTGCACATCAGAGGCAAAGATGGAAACTCGGAGCCAAGAATGGCAATGGACACAAATCCCAGCAGCTGCCCCGCATTCTGAGGCATCCACTGCTTCATAAGTGGCTTGAAGGAAGATGCGATGACCAACATCTGAGTCTGACTTGATCAGCTAGGCAAGCTGCCACTTGGTGGGGTCCTCTAGGAGAGTTTGCACCAAATCCCTGACTTGGTCACAAAGCACATTCTGTTATTGGACCATGTGGGCCAGATAGTTGATGGACTGAATAGCCAGGGTGGTAGGGGCAAAGACCCTTTTACCAAAGTGGTCCAACTGCTTAGACTCCTGGTCTAGAGGGAGAGTACTAAGGTCTTTAGGCTTCTTAGTACAGCCATGCGCTGCATAAATTACCATGGAATCCACCTTAGGGTGAATCCCCAGAAAGGGCTTGCCTGTCAGGGCATGGTAAAGGTGGTCTGCCTTTTTGGACAGAGGAGGAGTGGTAGAAGGATGGTTCCATGCCACCTTGGTGACATCCTCATAGGATTCGATCGGGGAGGGCACCACCACCAGGAGGAGGACATCACGCTGCCAGAGGTACTGGGCCAACAGACATCTCTCCAGGTCCTGCTCCTCCATCTCCTAGCCCATAATGGAGTGGATGTGGTGCATAACATCCATAAGGGATGGATCATTGGGGGAGTGGACTTGGGCCCTCTTTAGGTTGGTCATCTCCTCAGAAGAGTAGCCAGAAGAGGATGAAGACCCTGAAGAATCAGAGTCATTCTCTTAAGTGTCTGTTTCTGGGACCAGTGCAGGCTGCCAGCATTCGTCTAGTCTAGAACTCAACCCGTTAGGTTGATCCCCTGAAGACCCTAATGTATGTGGGTTAGTTGGACCAGCCCTATCTGGATCCTAGGGCTGAGGGTTCCAGGGAGGATGGTGGGGAGAAGCTGGCAGCAGCCCTTGAGAGGTGGGGGTCTGGCATTGCATAAAGGACCACAACGACAAAAGAAGGGCATTGTAATCCACCTGAGGTGAAATATTGCACACCGGCAAGAAAGGCAATGAGGGTAGTAATGGCTGAGGAGCCGGTGAAGAGCCACCTAGCACCAGTTGAAGATTCAGCATTTGTCTAACAGGCGTTGGCTGCGACAAAGGAAGCAGCAGTGGTGACGATGTCATTGGGCCCACTGGCTGGGACTGCGGCAGCACTGGTGGCAGCCTGGAGCATGTGGGAGACAGCCCCCAATGCTGGTCCAGCTGGAGAAGCTGGTGCCTAAGGGGATGGGGACCCCTGAGGCAGAGCTGACAATGGTGTGGAGGAGACAGCGAGCGCCTGCTGTGGGTGTTGCCTGCTAGGGCTAACATCAGTCCCAGTAGCGGGAGCAGATGAAGGGAGTGCTGCAGCTGGGGGGTGACAGTGGTAGAATCAACACACAAAGCACCAACACCGGCCAAGCCACCTGGCTGAGAGCCTTGTAGGATATGGGCCTGAGCTTCAGAGGCTGGGAGGCAGCAGATGAAGTCCCCTGTCCCGAAGAGCTGCCACCTGAAATGTAGATAAGGGCGGGCAGCAGACCCACAGAAAGCTCGGAGGAAAAGAGGGCTGGTGGGGCTGTAGAGGTTACCCTCCCCAACGGAAGGATGACCAAGACATGGCTGGAGATCTAAGAGGCGGCCACGAATGGGAAGCCAACCATATCTGTTCCTGGTACTTGTGCTTCCCAGACTTCTCCTTGTGGGAAGAAGAGACCATGGACGACTGTGTTGGCGAGGTCGTGGAGCTCCTGGCCCACAGATCCTTCTCCATTGTGACCAACTTCTGCTTTAAAAGATGGCTCCAAATCATTTTTAAATGATGTCTTCAGGTGGCCTGGTTGAATTTCTGGCAATGCTGGCAGGCTTTAGTGTTGTTTCTGGGGCCTAGACAGAAGAGATCTGTAGAGTGGCCATCCTTTCCTGGGATCTGTTTGCCGCAAGCACACTTTGAGGAGTGGTTGGAAGAAAAGGCTGGAGTAGAAGATGAACTCATTGAAGAAAACACTGAAAATTTGATGTTTGAGCAAATCTGAACTGAAAGAAGTTACAGGATAGCATCTCTATCGGGGGCTTTAAGAAAGCCCTAAAATCCCACCTTGGAGTTGGGCTCCAGTGCCGTTGCCTCAACTGAGGTCTCCCAATGGGACCTGACAAAAGGTGACATCCAGGCAAGAACACACTTATTAAGGAGACAGGGATAGAAAGTAGAAAAGCAGCACTGGTTCTTGCACTTATTGAGGTTGACACATGCCAACTGTTGGTTTCTAACTAATAACAACATGTTTGCACTGTTGTTATATTTTGTGATGCACTACATGGTTTGATGTATGTTCCTATACTCTCTGTAAGCCTTGTTAGATTATACATATCAATGCATTGTTTTTTTATTTCCCTCTAGGTACTTGTAACTAATCCCGGGTTGCCCCTGAAAAAGTGGCCGTCAAGGTTTCAGTAGGCCCACCCGGTTACGAATATCTAAATAAATAAGAAGCCGAAAAATTAAAAAGCGCGGCAAACGTGGGTAATGGCAGTCGACTGTTGCTGTGGCTTCTTCTAAGGTATGATGTGCATGGGTCGATGGCAGGAAGAGAACTGAGGTAGGTGTGGGGGACCTTCCACCTATATAGGCTAGGTTGACAACAGCTGACTGATGGCAGTGAGCAGTCCCCCGTGGTAGACTGCTAGCTAGAAGTTTTCCATGTGGTCCTGGCCCCTGGTGGTTTAGTCCTATCAGTGTGGCATGCTGCAAGAGCCTTCCTCGAAGTAAGATCCATAGTTCTAGGAGTGGTATATGGTGCACATCCACACTGTGGCAGCTCTTCATTTCCCTTTAAATCTCACCAGAAGGTCTTCAAGGTAAGCTTCTCCTACTCACCTGGATGGTATCCTCCTTGGCACCGCACTGAGATGTCAGATCTTGCCCACTGGAAGCAAGGATCCATGTGCCACTTGCCAGGGGAGGTAAGGTGGGTCATGTGGATGTGCATCATATACCACTCCTAGGAAGTACAGTTGTGTACTTACCATAATGGTAGATCTTCAAGGGGTATCTCTTGCAGCAGGTAATACACTTAGGTCATCATCAGAGGGTGCTGTGGTGCACAGCAGCTCTTTTCTAGCAGTCTTTTTCCAGGGGCCGTCCATACACGACATCATCATCCTGCTTCTATATAAGAGTGGGCAGTCCCGGGTATCCTCAGTTCCCCACCGGATTCAGGTCGGTAAGCAAGGACCAAGGGAGAGCTAGGTACCATAGGTATTCCTTCCCATATACATTTGGATCAGAAGCTGTTCTCTTAGAGAAGGAAGGGGACGGAGGGAGGGGTCGTACCTGCTGCAGCAGATACCCCTCGAAGATCTACCGTAAAGTACGCAACTGTACTGTCTTCCACGGGAATAATCTCTTGCAGCAGGTAATACACTTGGGATGATTCCCAAGCAGTAAATCCAAGAAGGGTGGAAAGTTATGACAGAAGGCCTTGTAGGACAGCACAGCCAAAGACCATCCTATGGCGAGAAGCAATGTCTAAGTTGTAATGCTTCATGAAAGTATGTATTGTGGACCATGTGGCTGCATTGCAGACATCTGTGATAGAAGCCCACTTGAAGCAGGCTGCTGAAGTGGCCATGGCTCAGGAAGAATGGGCTTGGACAGGTCCGGGTAATGGTTTATGTTTCTTATAACAAAAGGTTATACAATGTGCCAAAGTATTGGAAGGGGTTTGTTTGGTGACCAGAAAACCTTCCCTGGTTGAGGCAAAGGTAACAAAAAGTTGAGGTTTTCTGAAAGATTTAGTATGGTTTATATAGTATCTCAAAATACGATGAACATCTGAAGTGTGTAGGAGGTATTCTCCCTGATTAGAATACTCAGGGCAATAGACTGGCAGTTCTGTGGACTGGTATAAGATGTGTTCTGAGACCACCTTAGGTAAAAAAGAAGGATTTGTATGAAGAGCCACTCTGTCTTTGTGGAAAATTAAGGCTTTCTACACATTAGGGCATGAAGCTCGGAAATACAGCGAGCTGAAATAACAACAACTAAAAATATTGTCTTCCAGGAAAGGAAGCAGAGATCACAAGTAGCTGTGGGTTAGAAAGGTTCGAGGGTCAGCTTTTCCAATAGGAAATTCAAATCCCAGGGAGGAGTGGGCTGTCTAATGGGAGGTTTAAGGTGTAACTTTTCTCTTAAGAACATCTTGACAAGATGGTGTTGATAATCTCCCTTCATAAAGGCTCATGAAAGGCTGAAATAGAGGCCAAGTGAGCCTTAATAGAAGAGTAGCTCAAGCCTGCCTCGGCAAGCAAAGCCAAGTAGTTCAGTACCTTAGTCAATGGACATGACTAAGGGTCCAACAACCAGGAAGCGGGCCCATATGGAGAAGCGTTTCCATTTAGTATTATATGTTTCCCTAGTAGATGGTTTGCGTGAGGCCAGGAGAATATTGACCAGAAGTGAGGAGACTTGAAGACGGGCTATGAAAGCATCCTCAGGAGCCAAACATGAAGATATAGTGCCTTCAGGTTGGGGTGAAGAAGGGTTCCCTGATCTTGACTCAACAGGTCTGGCCTAATTGGCAACGGGATGGGATCTGCTACTGAAAACTGTTGAAGTAGGGGAAACCACACCTGCTGAGGCCACTGAGAGGCTATGAGGATCATGGTGGCAGGTTCGAGTTGTAGTTTCAATAGAGTCCATTGCAGGAGTGGGATGGGGGGGGGCATATAAGAAGAGTCCTCTCCACGGTTGGAACAGGGCATCTATACAGTCCCTTTCTATCCGGGATAATGGAATAGGATCTGGGGAGTCGGTGATTGCTGTGGGAGGCAAATAGGTCGAGGTGTGGGGTCCCCTATAACCGAAAAATCATCTGAAGAACTTCATGATGAAGTGTCCACTCTTGTGTAGAGGTCTGGCAACTGAGAATGTCGGCCAGGGTATTGTGGCATCCCAGAAGGTCCATGGCAATCAATGATAAATGTTGGAGTATGGCTTCCTGCCAAACCGCCATCTCCCTGCAGAGAGTGCTGGATTTGGTACCTCCTTGTTTGTTCAGTAATACACCACTGAGGTGTTGTCTGATTGGATTAGTAGAGGTCCCGAGGAAAGGTGGGGGTGAATAGCTTGAAGGGAAAGGCAGACTGCTGTCATTTCCAGTAGATTTCTATGAGGAGGAATGGAGAATCGGGGCCCTGTACCCTGTATCCTGTAAGGGCATAGGTGTGCCCCCCAGCTGTTGAGGGAAGCATCTGTGGTCAACGTCTGCTGAGGAGGAGGGGATCAGAAGGGCATGCCTTGGGATAGGTTGGCACAAAGGGTCCACCAGCTTAAGGACATGTGTAGGCTGGGAGTGAGTTTGATTCTGTCTTCAAAATCCCATTTTTTGCCACTACTGATTTTGGAGTCCATTGGATTGGTCTCATGTGTAGACAGGCAAAGGCCACAGTGGGGATGTCTGCGGCCATATGTCCCAAAAGGCATATGAGGTGTCTGGCTGCAATAAATTGTTGAATTTGTATCTGGGAAGCCAGAGACAGAAGTCTGTCCTGTCTGTCGGCAGGAAGGTTGGCCCTGGCGGAAGTAGTGTCCAGGATGGCTCCCATGTACTAGAGTGACTAGGTAGGAGTTGGATTGGATTTGGGCCAGTTGACTGTAATCCCTAGGTACCGGAACAGAGTGAGAGTCACTTGGAAGGACAAAAGCAGAAAGGTTTTGGATCCTGTTTTTATGAGCCAATTGTCCAAGTACGGGAAGAAGAAATGTCCGTCCATCTCAGGGCCGCCGCTGCCACTACTGCTAGGCACTGGGTAAAGACTCTGGGGGTGGATGAGAGACCGAATGGGAGTGCCTAAATTTGGTAATGTTGTTCTAGCAGGTTACAGCGCAGGAATCTGTGGTGGGTGGGGTGGATGGGGATATGTAAGTAGGCATCTTTCATATCTAATGCGCATAGCCAATCCTCTTGTTTTAACATCGGCATGACAGATGTTAAAGTGACCATCCAAAACCTTTTGTACTGAATATGTAGATTCAGTTGTTTGAGGTCTAGTATGGGTCTGAGACCCCCAGTGTGTTTGGGTACCAGAACGAAATGGGAGTAAAATCCCTGATGGTACTCCGAAGGAGGAACCGGATAGATGGCATTCTTGTGAAGATGTGCCTGAAGTTCCTCTTGAAGAATGGGGATATGGTCTGGTGGGTAAGGGACAGAGTGGGAAGGGTGAGGCGGAGACACTGAGTTGAGTTCCAGCATGGTCCCCTGCCATATAATTTGAAGCACCCACTCGTATAACATTATCCCTTGCCAAGCCTCTAAATGGGGGGTAAAATGACCGCCCATGGCTTCTGAGGCCTGGTTGAGGAAGCTTGGGCAATGCCCCAATTGGTCACTGGGAAGTGGGCTGACCAGCCCCACATGGAGGGTGGGAGTGGGAGCCCTTGGAGGTAGGAGTGGTGGTCCTGGAAGAAGGCTGGGAACAACCATGGAATCTGCTTCTACATAGAAACATAGAATGTGACGGCAGATAAAGACCGTTTGGCCCACCTAGTCTGCCCATTTCCCTACCTAACAGATAAGCTGCAGATCCTAGTTAACCAACAGCCTACTTCCTCCTACCCCCCACTAGAATTGCCTTATGTCTGTCACATGCATTCTTGAATTCCCCCACTGTTTGTGACTCTACGACCTCCTCAGGAAGGCTGTTCCATGTATCCACAACCCTCTCTGTGAAGAAATGCTTCCTCACTTTACCTCTGAGCCATCCCCCCTCTATCTTCCAATTGTACCCCCTTGTTTTTGCACATCTCTTTTTCTGAAAGATGCTATCCTCTTGGACTTTGTTGATTCCCTTGAGGTATTTGAAAGTTTCTATCATGTCCCCCCCTCCTTTTCTCAAGGCTATACATCTTTAGTTCCTTTAGTCTTTCTTCATATGTCTTTTGATGCAGACCTTGCATCATTTTGGTTACCCTCCTCTGGACAGCCTCCACCCCATGTCTTTGCAGAGGTGGGGTCTCCAGAACAGTACACAGTACTCCAGATGTGGTCTTACCAACTGTCTGTACAGAGGGCCAACAACTTCCTGTTTTATACTGGTGATGCCTCTCCCTATGCATCCCAATATCCCCCCAGCCCTCCTTATTGCCTTCTCACATTGCTGGCCCACCTTTAGGTTGTCTGATATGACTACCCCCAGGTCCCTTTCCATTTTTATTGTTATCAGTATCTCATCCCCCCATTGTGTACTCTTCCCCTGGGTTTTTGTTTTCCAGGTGCATTACTTTGCACTTCTTTGCATTGAATCTAAGCTGCCATACATTTGACCAGTCCTCCAACCTTGCAAAGTCCCTTTTCATCCTTTCCACCCCACCTTGTGTATCAACCCTGTTGCAGATATTTGTGTCATCTGCAGAGACATACTTTACCTTCCAGTCCCTCTGCAATGTCACTTATAAAGACATTAAAGAGGACCAGCCCCAGTACTGAATCCTGTGGTACCCTACTAGTAACCCTCTTTTCTTCACTGTGGACTCCATTCACTATAGCTATGTGTCCTGTTGTCCAACCAGTGCTTCACCCAGGCTACCACCCTGGGACCCACTCCCAGGCTGGCTAATTTGTTTATTAATCTTTTGTGTAGGACTGTGTCAAATGCCTTGCTAAAGTCTAGGTAGACCATATCCACAGCCCCTCCCTGGTCTACTGCTTTGGTCACCCAGTCAAAGAAATCAATTAGATTTGTCTGACATGACCTTCCCGCTGTGAATTCATGCTGCCTTGGGTCCTGTGCCCCACTGGCCTCTAGGTGCTCAACAATCTTTCCTTTAGAAGTGATTCCATCATTTTCCCTACCACTGAGGTCAAACTGACAAATTTGTAGTTTTCTGCCTCTGTTTTGCTCCCACTTTTGTGAGGGGGAATCACATCCGCCCTCCTCCAGTCCTCAGGTACCACACCATCCTCCCATGATTTATTAAAAAGGGTAGTCAGGGACTTCCAGTGATGTCACCAAGCTGAATGGAAGCTTAATTCTGAGCTCCGCTGTAGTAGTATGAAAACCTATTGAAATCTGGTGCTTTTCGTGAAAGAGTGTACTTTTAGTTGAAACTACAAGGAGGAGAATGAGCCAGTCAGTGAAACTGAGAGGCAGAATTTCTACCAAGCCATCCACAAGACGTAGATCGAAGCCAGACTGCAGCCCAAGTGTCCCGCTATCCAGGGCCTCGGAGTCAGCTGCAGGTTCAGGTGAGGAAGAAGATGAGACTACTTCGCGAGGTAGTTCCCTCGATGGCTAAGCAACGGCGCACATCGTTAAAATGCTGCAAAGAATAGATTCCAACATAAAAGACATAAAACAGGAGTTAAAACATCTGGAATGGAGGACTGAAAACCTCGAAACAGGCCTCGATGGGCTCCGAGATGACTCCATGCGGCTTAGTAGAGCAGTGCTTTATTTGGCAAGAAGGGAACTGGAACTTACAGCAAGGGCTGAAGATGTGGAGTCTAGAGGGCGAAGGAAAACAATACGGATCTTCGGATTTCCTGAAGGTGCAGAGCAGGATGATCCATCAGAATTTGTTAAAACATGGCTCCGGCAGGAATTAGACATCCCCAGCACTGAACCCCTTGAGCTCGAGAGAGTACACCGCGCTTTGGGTCCAAGACCAAAGAACGAGGTCCCCCCCACGCTCAATATTAGTCAAAGTCTACCATTATCCTGTAAAAGATATGATACTGTGCAAGGCCTGGGGCAAACGGGACTTAAATTTAGATGGGAAGCGGGTGTACGTGGATCATGATTTCCCGCCTGCTACCATGCAAAAAATAAAATGAGTTCTGGCTGTGATCAAGCAACTTAAGAAGCAGCAGATAAAGGCCCACCTCCAATACCTGGCAAAACTGCTTGTACACTGGTCTACAGGTAGCAAGCTCTACGATTCCTTGTTGCATGCCAGTAAACCTTTACAAAAAGTGGGTATCACTCTCCCAGACTTCCAACCTGATCTATCAGAACAAACTCTGCTGCAACTTCGTTGGGCAACGGTTGGTAAAGGGTCCCTGAGAGGTGCTACGTCCAAAGGCACAGGCCCCGACGATCAGCTGTGCAAAGACCTGATTCAACTAGGAAAAGGACTGCAGACACCACAACAGAACTGAGACCCTTCACGGTAGAAGATTTGATCTGAATTTCTTTTCCAGGGGACTGTCCCAAAGCTGTAGTTATTGCCACTATGCAAGGAAAGATGGTCTTGGGTATGCTACCCGTGCATTCTGTGAGGGCACTTGTATGACTGTCTGTAAACAGTAGTTTTGGTTCACATCGGGTGGTGAACAGGGGTGCAATACTTGATTGTTGCGCTCTAAAATTAGGAGTTCCTGATTGATCAGATGGTGAAACTGCTACCACCTAAAGTTTAAATTTCCATATTGTGTCCTCTATAAGGGGAGGTTTTGCTTGCTTATTTCAATGTCCGAACATTATTTTTTGGCCCTTCCTATTCTCGCCAGGGACAACCACAGGCTGGAATAGACCATAGTGCAGGCCTGCTCTCCAGAGGCCAGAGACTTGGGTTCAGCCATCGGGTGGGAGGGAACGGTATGGTGTAAACCTGGGCTCGAAATGGTTTTTACGGAATTCGACTAATTTCTAGGTTCCTAAATATTTTTTGTTGCAAGCACTGGGCAAGGTTGGGATTATTACGAGGTGGATGTGTTCATCACCCACCTTGTTTACAACACAGCCACACTTGCCGGAAGCCAGTTCAGGGGATAGGTCGCCCATCAGAGGTCAACCAGTTTTTTTTTTTTTGACAGTGCTGTCCCCTGCTAGGGAATTTTACCTTCCTGCTGAAGACTCACCCTAGGAGACCGCCTTCCCGGTTACTTCCGATCGGAGGTGCAGGGGGGGTGTGGGGCTATTTAGCAGTCTATGCTCCTGGGCAGAGGGAGCTTCCTTCCGATGAAGGCCTTAAATGGCCTACTTGTACATAGTTTACCATTGAGAGTGTGGGTTTCTCTCTATGGGAGTTTGTTTGCAGCGGGTAGTATAATGGGGTAGGGGTTAGGGTTTTGGGATTTTGGGGGAAAGGGGAGGTATGGAAGCGTGGTGTTTCAGGTAGTCTGGGATATGTTCTGTGTACCACCTTTCAATGCAGCTGGGACCCTGGGACCCGGGAGGCCGGAGATTAATTAAAAGGTACAAAATGGGGCAAAGGCTGAAAATTACAGGATCGTTGCCTTATGGGGACCCTGAAATTGGTTTCGCTCAATGTTAAGGGGCTGGGCTCTCCTGTAAAGAGGCATAATATACTAAAGGATCTTGCCAGAGCTCGATGTGATATCGGCCTCCTGCAGGAGACCCACCTTTCAGCAATAGAGCACAACAAATTACACCGTATGTGAGTTGGGGAGGTTTATGCCTCATCCCACAAGAACACAAAAAAGGCAGGGGTGGCCATTCTGATACAGAAGGGCCTGGGCTTCACCCGGCTGGACTCTTTTTCAGATGAGGAGGGTAGAGTGGTGGTTCTTTCGGGCAAAATCGTGGATAGGGTAATACACATTGTGAATATTTATGCCCCAATGCCTATTTATCCCGAATTCTATAGGTATGTCTTTGGAGTGGTAGCCTCACTCCCTGAGGGCCAAACTATTATAGGAGGAGATTGGAATTGTGTAGAGGGCGCATTACAAGATAGGTCTGGGGGGAAGGGGAGTCAGGAAAAAGGTGTTGGTACCAAAACCCTTACCCATTTACGTACGGAGGCTGGTCTGGTGGATACTTGGAGGGATAAATACCCATCCAGTAGGGATTTTACCTTTTACTCACACCCGCAATATTTGTATTCATGGCTGTACAGGTTTTATATGCACAAAGCATGGGTGGGGACTATAGTAGATCAGCAGATCTACCCCATCTGTCTATCAGACCATGCAAAAGTCAGCCTGACCATCACTCTTGGGCCGCGGCATAAACAATCCCTGTGGTGCCTAAATGCTGGGGTACTTAAAGAAGAAGCTTTTGTTTTCAAAGTTAAAGAGGTGATAGATAATTATATAAAAGAAAATACAGGGTCCGTCTCAAAGGTGAAATTCCTTTGGGATGGCTTAAAAGCGATGGTAAGGGGTGAAGCAATTTCCTATGCAGCCCAACAAAAGAGGGCCAGGCAGCAGAAGCAAGAAAACCTAGAGCAAAAAATCAGGGAACTGGAGGATATACATAAAAAAGGGGGCCCCTGTAGTATATTAAGGGACCTGAAGTTAGCGAGGGAGCAATTGCAGCACATTCTCTCGGTAAAAACAGAGAATGCCCTTAGGTTCATAGCACAAAAACACTATACGGGGGGTAATAGAGCAGGCAGGTTGTTGGCGTTTAGGTTAAGGAAACAAGAAGCCGACAGATATATTTCAGGGGTGAAAGACCCAAGAATGTCTGGTGGGCTGGTCACGGGTGCTCCTCAAATAGCGGATTGTTTTAAAAAGTTTTATGAGGACTTATATACGTCGGAGTCCTGTGCCAGTCAGCCAGATATGATTAAAAAGTTCCTGAGCGGATTAAAGCTGCCCAAGCTCTCTAGTGATCTTGAAAAAGAATTGACCGGCCTTTCTCTCAGCTAGAGTTGGTGGAGGTTATTAAGAAGCTTAAACATAATAAAGCCCCAGGCCCTGACGGTTATATCGCAGAGTACTACCAAAAGTTCCCAGAGAAACTTTCTCCCTTGTTGTTACAAGTGTGTAATAGGGCCCATATACCCTCAGAATCCCCAGACACCTGGGCACAAGCCCTAATATCCGTTATTCCAAAACAAGACAACGATATTACTTTATGTGGTAGTTATCACCCCATTTCACTTTTAAATTTAGATGTTAAGATTTTGGCCAGGATGATAGCAAATAGGTTTCAAGGGGTGGTGACCCAACTGATACACACAGACCAGGCAGGATTCATGCCAGGGAGACATCTCCATGATAATGTCAGAAGACTGCTTACTGTGATGGCACATTCTAAATTTAGAGGAAAGGGGGACCCAGCAGTGGTGATCACACTCGACACCGAAGAGGCATTCGATCGCCTCGAGTGGGGGTACCTGGGTGAGGTGCTTAAGAAGTTTGGGTTCGATCCCAGATTTCAAGCATGGGTGGACACCCTTTACACCAACCCCTCAGCAAGGGTACGAATGAATGGAGTACTTTCCCACCTATTTCCCATTAGGAGAGGGACTAGACAGGGCTGCCCCATCTTAGCCCTCCTATTTGCCCTAAGTATGGAGCCCCTGGCGGAGGCATTTCGGTCGCAAGAGAGTATCCCAGGAATTACAGTGGGCGAGGTGGAAAACCGCATTTCTTTATACGTGGACAACATCCTACTTTATTTAAAAAACCCTACAACATCTTTACCGGCTGCTATGATTATCCTCAGATAATTCAGTTCTATCTCAGGCTTTAAAATTAACGAATCCAAATCAGAAATAATTTCTATTGGTGTCCCTGTCCCTCTAGCGGTTAGAACTCTGACCAACCTAAGATGGAACACCACCAGCTTCAGATATTTGGGGATCCATATCCCGAGGGATCTTGGTAAGCTATACCAAGTTAATTATGTGAAGCTGTTAGACATTATGAGAGTGGATTGTGCCAGATGGGCCACTCTGCCTCTTACAATCACTGTAAGGGTAGAATCGGTGAGAATGAAGATCCTCTCAAGGATGCTATTCCTGTTTGATGCAATCCCCCTGTCAACCCCAAGGAATTTCTGGACTGATATTCAAAAGCTGATAAGTAAATTTATATGGGCAGGGAAGAAACCTAGGCTCAGTTGTGCCTTGCTAAAGTTGCTTAAAGGGAAGGGAGGTCAGAGAGTTTCCGATTTTAAGAGGTATCATACAGCGGCTCAGTTACAGTATTTGGCAGCCTATGCATCCTCAGTAGCAGTGCAAAGCTGGGTCAAAATGGACCTACAGATTTTAAAACCACACACCCTCTCATCAATCCTCTTTAATAAAAGCAACCCCAGGGTGATACAAGGATTACCAAGTCCATGGTTTAAGACACTTGGTTATAATATGGACACAAATTGTAAAGGAGTTGAAACTACAAACCATGGTGTTACGACATGGTAAGATCCTTGACAGGGTAGACTTTCTGCCAGGGAGGGAGAACCCGATGTTTACACGCTGGCAAAACCTAGGACTCAAAAAGTTCTCACAGTTCTTCATAAGGGACACCATAAAAAGCTTCACCCAGGTGCAACAGGAGTTTAATGTCCCATCATCAGATTTTTATGGTTACTTACAAATAAGGCACTACCTTCAGGCAGATGAAGGGGGGTGTAAAGCAGATGTCTTGTGACACTAACCCACTCCTGGATCTCCTTCTTGAACTAATCAATGGATCTTCGCAAAAGACCCATTTGATATCCAAGTTATACTCGGCAGGAGAACTGGAGTGCTCAGACTCCAGATCTTGAATCTAGACCCTCTGGGAAAAAGAACTTGGTCTAGGGGAGGGAGTACTAGGGAGAGAGGTGATTTGGAAGCTGGTACACAGAACTACAGCCTCGCCCACATAGAAGGAGTTTAGGTGGCAAGTACTCACAAGATTTTTCAGAACACCAGCGATAACCAAACATTTCCGACAAACCCACTCAGATAAATGTTGGAGGGGTTGTGGGCAGGTCGGAACATATGAACACATTTTTTGGAGTTGCTCTAAACTCAGGGGTTATTGGAACCTTATAAGTGAAGGGCTGAGTCAGATTTTACAGATAAAAGTTCCCGAACAGCCTCGTTACCTCTTGTTGGGGGAACCTCCTCAGGGATTAAAAGGCTCTAAAGCTAATTATTTATTTCCAATCCTGTTAGCCGCAGCTCAAAAGGCTATTACTAGGCTGTGGCTGTCTGAGACACCCCCGGGAGAGGAACAATGGTTGTCGTGCTGTTTGTTTGTTGTTTGTAAAATTTTATTTTTATACAGGAAATACATTTGTTGGGACATCAGTCCCGTTTTCAACAAAGTCCTGTTTTATAAATAACAAACAGTACATGAATACAAAACATTATGTCACAATCACACTACAAAGTATTACTTAAAACAGGTACATGTTAATTGCAAATACTCTCTTATTTTGCATTTGAAGGTAAATAAATTTTCAATAACCTTCAATCCTGGGGGCAATTTATTCCAGTAGTAAGCAACAGTATTCTGAAGTATTACATTTCCATGCTTGTTATGAGATCTAATCATAGGGATTTCTTTACCAAAAGATCTTGTGTGAATAGTTAATAACCTATCATCTTTAATTATAATATGATCAAACAAACAATGTTTAGGTTCACCTTTTAATATTTGGTAACACTGTTTGTACCAAATATAAACCCTTCTCTGTTTCAGATCTAGCCAGTTTAATTTTTTATATAAATCACAATGATGCACCCCATGCCTGCTTCTTGTTATAAATTTACTCATTTTATAATAAACCTGATTTACTTTATTTAACACTATGTTGTTAGAATGCATATATAATATAGATCCATATTCTAAAACTGGAATTAATAATTGCCCAACCACTTTCTCCCTTACTTTTTTGGTCAAACTTCCAGCTACCCTTCTTAATACCCCTAATTTTTGAGATACCTTTCTAACCTGTATACGAACATGTTCTGAATACGTTAAACCACAGTCAATTTGTACCCCCAGATATCTATAAGTATCAACTGCTGTAATCTGAATATTCCCAACTAGTTTAATTTGAAGTTCAGATTTCCCTCTATTTTTAAGTCCACCAAATACCATGCTTTGTGTTTTTTTTTAATTCAATAACAAACCACGGTTATTAAACCAAATCTGTAATAGATTTATGTCCTGTTGAAGTTTATAAGTTAAATGTTCCATACTATCTGCAGATGCAATTACGGTGTCATCTGCATACATTCTAACATCACAGTGTTCTATTTGCCTTGGAAGATTGTTCACATAAACGTTAAACAAGAGGGGAACCAAAATAGATCCTTGTGGGACCCCTCGAAAAACTTCTCCTTGACCTGAAGAAGCATCTCCCAAAACAACACTTTGTCTTCGATCAGATAAATATGATTTAATCCACATTAATGATTCATCCTGAATACCCAATTCAAATAAACTTACCAACAAAACTTCGTGTTGAACCAAATCAAACGCTTTACGTAAGTCAACAAACACCGCCCCCGTACTTTTACCCTGGTTCAATGATGTTACTACTAAATTGCTAAAGTCAAGCAAGGCGGTGTTTGTTGACTTACCTTTTTGAAATCCATGTTGATATTTAGTCAGTAACTGGTTCTCTTCCAAGTACTGACTTAACTGCACATGGACTAGTTTTTCCAAAATTTTAGACACTATTGGTAATATGGCAATTGGTCTATAGTTCGATACAACTGTACTTTCACCTCCTTTAAAAATAGGTATAATTTTGCTCATTTTCCAAGCCTTTGGGACCACGGAACACTGCATGCTCCAGTTAAAAAGATATGTTACAATTGGAGCAATAATATCCACCCCACATCTTAAAAGCTTAGCATCAATATCATCTAAACCTCCAGATTTTGAAACATTCAGGCATTTAAGTTCCTTTTCTACTTCCTTTACCATTATATCTCTGAATTTAAATTTAGGTCCAAAATCCACCTTATTTATTATTGCCTTATTTCTTTTTATATTGTCTAAGGAAATGTCTGATGTCTTTTTACTTAATTTAGGAATATTTAAATCAGGCAAGTCAATAAAATGTGTATTAAAATAATTTGCAACCCCTTCTTGATCTTTTATTAATCTTTCTCCTTGACTTAGGTTAATCTTTTGTATTGGTCTTATAGGATCTTTTAAATCAGAAATTTGCCTCCAAAATTTTTTTGGGTCCTGTGCCTTATTTAGTTTAGCCAAATAATATTGGACTTTAGCTCTTTTTATATCTTTCTTACATTTGTCCCTCCAATATTTGAATTTTACCCAAATCTCAAATTCCTTATACTTTCTGGCTTTTTTCCATACTCTATCTCTTATTCTTATCTGCTTTATCAATTTCTCTGTTATCCAAGGTAGTTGCTTATCTTTAATTGTCTTTCTTACTTTTGGGGCATGTTGTTGAATACATGACAGCATTAATTCATTAAACTCTTGAAGGGCTAATTCTATATCCGGAATAAGAAAAATCCTTTCCCAATTTTGTTTTATTAAAGAATTCCTAAATTTTACCTTATTAAACCTAGTATAATCTCTTGCCCAATATGAAGTTTTATTTATATTCATCCTATTATTTATATTAACTACACATGCTATTGGATTGTGGTCACTCAAATTCAAAGGTAATATCTTCTGACTCAATACCTCTAGACCTTGTGAAACCAAATATTAAGTCTAATATAGAACCTGAAGCTTGATTGTTAGTAATTCTAGTTGGATTTTTTATTATTTGATCCAATCCTAATGGTGCAAAACTATCTCTTAATTTTTCCCCTTTGAGTTGTGACCAATTTGAATTAAAGTCACTAGTTATCAAAACCTGTTGATTTCCTATTTTATCTAATATGATCTCTGCTAAAGAATCAAATGTTTTTACTTTTGTCTTTGGAGGGACATAAAACACTCCTACAACTAATTTTTATCATTAAACCATCTACTCCCTCATGATTAATTAACAAAGTTTGAAATGGGCCTAGACTATCTTTTATATAAAACAGAACTCCGCCACCTTTTTTTTCTCTATCTTTTCTAATTACTCTGTAATCCTTTAACTGAATTTCACTATCATGTATACATCCGTGAAGCCAGGTTTCTGATAATGCTATTATGTTGTATTCAGGTTCAGTAGCCCAAACTCGATACTCATCAATTTTATTTATTAAACTTCTAACATTTTCATGTACCATAGATATTCCTTTATTTTCATTTGGTCCTGGATTTTGTTCAATATCTCCACTCTGTATTAATAACAATATACAGAGTAGATGGCCCTTACTTAAACTCAATTTGTATCTTAAATGGTGCAAAAGAAACTGTCTCTGAGACTGTCTCAATTCATTTGTAAAGTGATTACGCCTTTTTATTATTGAATACTGCTTTAAATGGTAATCTGAAATCCCCATAATCAAATTACTCATGTTCCATTTTGCTATACCAACCCCCGGACACCCGCATCCACCCAACACCCAAAGACCCCACACCATATACCCTATTATAAAACATTTTAACATGTAACCCATTATTAAAACAATCACCTAAAACTATTATATTTACCAAACTCTATTGGCGTTTTTTTCTTCTCTGAGTGGCGCTGTAACCAAATTAAAATAATGGAAAGGCTTACAGCTAACTTGAATCTAAGACATAAATTATATACTGTAAGACTCGCTGGTTTCCATTTTTTGAGTTTCTTGGCACCAAAGAAGGCGTTACAACTCTGGAGATCCTGGCCAGAGAGGTCCTAGATTAATAGCAAGATAGTATATGAACTTTAATCTCCATGCGGAGCAAAGTTAATTGGGTACCGTTCACACTTTTTAAGATGTAATAGGGAATGGTACATGCAGACCACGCTGTATGGAGGAGTGTACTGTTTAGTTTAAGTTATTGTGTAAGTAGTGTATTTATCTTTTTTTTTTCCTTTTTTCTCTCCTTCCTTTCTTTTTGCTGTTTTCAGTAGTTAGTAATTAAGGGGCTACAGACTTAGATTAACGGCGGTAACCTAGGTGCAAAACGTACAATCCAGCCTAGGACATTTCAGTCAGCTTTGAAAATTACTGTATCAAATTTATGTGGTTGGTACACTTTAATTGTATATGTAGCCCATATTGTCTGAATCTGTGTATGTATACGGTACATTTTCCTTTAAATTTTTCCTTTTCGACCTGTTACTGTTGGAAAAACGAAATAATAAAAATTACAATTTCAAAAAAAAGGGGTAGTTAGTGGTGTTACTAGTTCTTCCCTTAGTTCTTTTAGAATTCTGGGGTGAATCCTGTTGGGGCCCCATTGCTTTATCCACCTTCAGTTTTAAGAGTTCTTTCAGAACCCGTTCTTCTGTGAAAGGACTAATATCAACCCCCTTATCCAGAGTGCTTCTATTGACTGGATTAGGTATTTCCCCCTGCTTTTCCATTGTGAATACTGGGCAGAAGTATTTGTTCAGGATCCCTGCTTTTTCACTGTCGTGCTCTGCCCAACCACCTTCCTCTTTGTTCAGCCTCAGTATCCTTGCCTTAGTCTTTCTTTGCTCCCTAAGGTACCTATAAAAGGTTTTCTCCCCCTTCTTAACTGAGTTGGCTATCTTTTCCTTGGTTTGGGCCTTTGCTATTCTGATTGCCTTACACGCTTCCTTCTGCTTTAACTGGTACAGTTCTCTGTCCTGCTCCTTCTGTGTTTCCTTATACTTCCTGAATGCTATCTTCTTCTTCCTCACCTTCCCCATCACTTCTTTTGAGAACCATAGTGTTTTTTTCTTTCATTTTGATTTGTTTATTTGCTTCACACAAAGGTTTGTTGCCTCTGTGATGGCGGTTTTGATGTTTCCCCATTGTTGCTTCACCCCACCTTCTTGCCTGTTTGCTAGTGCTTTTCTGAGGCACTCTCCCATTTTGACAAAATCAGCCCTCCTGAAGTCCAGTACCTTCACTTTTGTGTGGCTTGACTCTACAGCTAAGTTTATCGTGAACCACACTGTTCGGTGGTCGCTTGTTCCCAGATGGCTACCCACTTCAAGATCAGAGATCCTCTCTCCATTCCCATTTGACAGTACCAGGTCTAAGATTGCTCTCTCCCGAGTGGGTTCCAAAACTAGCTGTCTGAGGCATGTCCCCTGTAGGGCATCGAGAATGGCCCTACTCTTGGATGTGGCTGCAGCAAAGGTATAGGTACCTCTATGTTTGCCAGGTTTCCTTGATTGGAAGGAGGACTGGGAATGGTATTGGTAAGATGGCTGTGAGGTGTGATACATGCCATGTACCATACGTAAGGTCCGGCCTGAAGCTTGGAGATCATCCAAAAGTGTTTGGGTACTCAGACCAAAAACTTAGAGCCATTAAAAGGGGCATTTTCCACTTTATGCTGTATATCTGGAGTAAATACTGATAACACGCAACCAGGAGTGTTGCCTGAGGGTAACACCTGTGGCTGTCACACAGACAGAAGTATCCACTGCATCATATCCTGAGCGCAGCAACTGCCGAGAGATGGAATTGCCAGTGGAAACTGTTGCCAATATTTGGTCCTTCGCCTGAGATGGAGGACGTTTGTTGACTCGTTCTATAGTAGAGGACCAGAGGGTATATCGGTATTTAACCATGTGTCTCATGTAGTTTAGAATTCAGAGATTCATGGTACCCACCTGGAATACCTTCCTCCTGAGGTAATCAATGGCGGGAGTCCTTATCAAGGGGTAATGAGCTCATGTGTTTTGGTCATTTAGTACAATCATGAGCTGCTGTGATTACTACTGAATCTGCTTCAGGAGTAGCAGAAAGGAAAGGATGGTCCAGAGGAGCCTGGTAAAGGCGATCCACCTTTCTGAGAATGGTAGGAATTGCTGAGGGTTAAGTCTAAGCTGCCAGTACAGTGTTTTGATAAGTTTGTATAAGTGGGGGTACCACTACTACAGGCTGTTCAGGTAGTTCAAGATAATCTGCCATATCCTTTCTCTACTTATGTTCCGTAGTTGAAAATCCCATAATATTTTGAATTTGGACCATCATTTCATGAAAGGATGGGTCAGGAGGAGAGGCAGCTGTATGTCTGGAAACATCCTTGTGTAAGGAGGAAATAGTGGAAAGAGAGGATGGAGGATGAGAGTCCAAGTCCTGAAGGTCAGCATCCTCTAAATTTTATGGAAAGCCTTCTGGAAAATCTGCCTCTTCTGAAAAATATTCCTCCTCGTAGGGAGAAGGGGACCAGGGTTGAGAGGACTCTCTGTCACCTTGGAAGCATTTAGGAGGAGGGGTGGGAGAACGGGAAGGATGATTCACCTCCCCTGGAGGGAGAAGTTGAGAATGCCTCATCATTTCCAAAATCTGTTCTACCACTGCAGCTATGTCCAGTGAGGTAGTATGACAGGGTGGGGTAGGTGGCTTCAGAGGGAAAGTGGAAGAAATAGGACATGAGGTATAAATAGGTCTAATTCCTGGGTGGTAAATACCATGGTCCCGGTCCGACTGACCCCATGAGAGAAAGGTTGCGAAGGAGGAGGGGCAGTCAAAATGGCAAAACCAGTAATTCTCTCCATGAAAACCTGGCCCATTGATGACAAGGCCATGAATGGGGAGTTAGTAGAGTGCTTAAAAGCAGATGTCGACGGGAAACGAGTCGTTGTCGATTTGACATCGATGGAACTCACATAAGATTCCACAGAAACAGCTGAAAAGGCAATGGAAAGCACCGTCGATGAGAGAGTATAAACTCCCATCGACACAGCAGCTGTGGAGGGCATCGTTGACAGTGGGGCACCTGTAATGGTGGCCATCGACGGGTGTCCACCCAATGATGATGATGATGATGATTTATCCTTGTCACGTTTATGCTTCTTGTGTGAAGAGGAAGTAGTAGGGGGCCCCTTGGGATGGGCCCCCTTCTCCAAGAGAGAGACAATTTCTGCTCCATGAGGTGAGCATCTGCAGCCATTGATGGGTTGCCTGGTTGAATTCCAGGCAATGTTTGCAGAAGATGGTGTCATGTGTGGGACCCAGACACCTTACACAAACGGTGTGGTTGTCATAATGGTAGATCTTAGTACTGCAACATGACCACAATAATGCTGACTTGCTTAAAGATTCTTTGGACATTCGTCGATGAAGTTCATAAATGGAGGGAACTTTTGCTCCCAGCTCATGTTCTCGTCGATGACTGTGTCGTCGAGGCACAGGTCAGGAAGCATAGGGAAATCAGGAGGAGTTGCAACATTCATAACATGTGATTTAATAACAGTAAAATAAAAAAAATAAAATTGCTCAGTATAACTATTTACAAAGGCAGTATTAAACAGAGAAAGTCCATCTGGTTTTCTACTCAATTTCCAGTATCAGTCTCTGTGTGTCTCTCTCTCTTGCAAGAAATTGCAGCTCTGTTTTTATAAGTCTTTGCAACCCCCGGTCGATAAGAAAACAGCATGCTTCTCACATAGTGTTCTTGTAAGTTTCGTCAAGTGGAGCAAAAAGAACATTGTGACCCAGAACTGACCTCTTGCTTACAGCTTCTCAGAGAGTTTGCAAACAGGTTAACCCCTTGCATTCCAAACAACTTTTTGCAATCATTTCAACAGTATATACATTTTAACAGTAAAACTATATACATTTCTAAACAAAGGGATGCCAGTATCAGTTACATTTCCACATAATGATTCACATATATTTTTAAGCCACAGATATGCAAGGCAGGAGAAAAGACAGAACAGCAAGTGAGGGTAGAGAGATAGTGAGAGGTAGAGAATTGCAAGACCATCGGGATGATCAAGTCCTAGGTCTCATGAGAAAATGTGGTTGTGCAACCAGACAGAAAAGGAGAGACTAGAACAGATCCTTGCATTTAAACTCTTTCTCCATAGCAACTGGGACAGGGCCCTATTCAACTCTGTCACAGACCACTTCACAAGCACTACCTGTTGTGTGCGAGCTGAAGACAGTGAAAAAATGAACTGAGGATACCAGAGACCACCCACTCTTATATAGGACTGCTAGAAGAGAGCTTCCATGCACCACAACACCCTCTGGTGATGACCCAAGTGTATTACCTGCTGCAAGAGATTATCGCCATGGAAGATCTACGGTTACAGGTGAGTAACCCTAATTTCTAGGGGATATGGACATGGTGCACTATCCGCACTTTGGCAGACTCCTAGCAGTTCTCCAGGAGGAGGGGGCAAGGCACACATCCCTACTTGGGAAAAAGTAATTTGAGAACTGAGGCCCCAAAACCAGCATCCCAATGTGACTCAAGGTCAATGTGGCAGTGGGAAATGAAGGTGTGTGCTGACTTCCAGGTATCAGCCCAGCAAATGTCCTGGATAGGGACCACCATGAAAGCAGCCACCGAGGCAGCGGTATGACAGGCAGAATGAGTCCTTAGCCCAATGGGAGGCTCCCTACCAGCCATCCTATAGCAGAGGTCAATGCAGGAGACAATCCAAATTGCCAATTGTCTGCTTAACTGCTGGTCTGCCAGGTGCGGCTTCAGCACAGGTGACAAATAGCTGGTGAACCTCTCCACGAACTCCAGTCATGCACTCAGTATAATAAGTGAGCACTTGCCACAGGTCCAATGTGTGGAACCTGTGCTCGGCCTCCGAGGTTGGGTTGGTGAAGTTCACCAGGAGGTTGATCACCTGGTTAAAGTGAAAACCCAAAACAACCTTCAGGAGGAATTTTGGGTTGGGGCAGAGGACAACTTTGTCCTTCTGGAAACTAAATACAGAGACTCCACCGAGAACGCCTGGAGCTCACTGATCCTTTTTTTTTATATTATGTATTTATTAGCTTTTGTAAGTATAATAACTAACAAATACAATAGGCCACAGGTGTATCCAGAGAAAGAATAAACAAAAAATCACAAACATGCACAGCCATAAAGGTAGGAGTGAGGAACCACCCCATTCAGTACCACATTGGAGGAAATAACTAATACAACTAATAACTAATACAATGTATCATACAAGAATACATTCCTCATGTAGATCACAGCCCAGGGAAAACCCAGAGGGTAAGTCATGCAGAAAAATAAGTCATTGCGCAATCCACAGACCAGAAACCAGCTGGTCTAATAAATTCCCCATATGTTCTTTTAAGATACAGGCCATCATAACCTTCCAAAAGCAAGAAAACATCAATTAAGCTGGCATATCATAAACCTCATAACAAAGTAGTAATAATAAGAATAACAGCCGCCCATCTAAATGAGGCTTAAAGAGAAAAACCCCAAGTTAAACAGATGGTCTAAAGGTGTACAAGTAAAGGCATATATCTAATACTAGATAAGATAACAAAGCCAGGGCCCTGCTAAAGAGAATCCAATACAGTCTCTGCAGTGCATCATTCGCAGAATCCAGGGCACTAGATCAGTAACCCAATACAAAGACACGAGTTTGAAATAATCAGCACTGCCCCACATCATCCACTAATAGTTAAGCAGCCCCAAGCACAACCGATAATGTACACCTAGAATTAAATGGAGTAAGTATTAAGTGTGCAGCCAAGTATTATACAGTCAGTTCCTACACCTGGGGATGAACTCAGTCCTCCTCAGAAACAAACTCCGTCCTCCTCAGAAACATCAGGCTCAGACTCCCGATGGGTTTCATGCTCCATAAGGGCAAGCATTTTTTCAGCACCCTAAGAATCGTGGAACATACAAGTTTTCAGTTGTAGTTGGGGGGTGGGGGAGGACAAAATACTTCACTCAGGCTGTTGCTCTTCAAAGCTTTATTAAAATTTATTTTAATTGCCCTGACGTTTCGCATGTTATGTGCTTTTTCAAAGGGCTTCTTCTTTTTTATTTCTCTACAAAGAAATACATATTTTTTAATTATTTATCTCATTATTTAACATTCAGTTTTATTCTCAGTTTTTACAATATCAATTATATACACTTGTCACCATAATTTCTTAACACTGTTGATGCTTTCTATGCATATTCTTTTTTCTATAAAAATCATACTTTGTAAAAAAACATTTATCATCAAAAGTGTTACATTCTGCCTTCCCTGCCTCAAAGTACTACTGCTATAAGCCTGTTCCACTTTTTCACTCAGCATTCTGGAACCCCTCACCTCATTATCCTATTGATGCAATTTCTCATTCACCATGCTAATATTCCCTCTAGTATGCTTGCTTTGTCTCCCCTATTCCTTTCTTTTGGTTCAATACACCACTTGGTAGTTTATTAAAGTAATTAATTTGAATGTTCATACCTTAATTTAAAAGTTGGTGAGCTTGTTTGCCTTCTAAATTGACTGGTTCTTTGGTACCTTCCGTTGTTTCTCACCTATATGAACAATACAGAGTTTAAATGCTTGTGTGTTATTCAATTCTTATAACCCCCTTGTGCTTCCTGTTATTGTTTTCTTTTTTATTTCATTAGAACATCTTAAACTTTGTGTTGCCTTTCTTTGAATTTTTTGAAGCACCTTAGCTACATCTTGCTGTTCCCTTGATTTTTGTTGAAACACTATTGCGGTTTTATTTTTACCTCTGTAGTTCATTTGAACTGTGAAAGACTTCAGGTTTTCACAAACCCAACTTCTACTTTGGATTTTCCTGTGTTCCTGTATGTGAAAAAAAGGGGGCTTTGTTAAATCTTTTGTTATTTAAAAAGCAATATGACTTCTCTTCCTGCCATTTGTTTGTTGCTGCACATTGGCTGCTTATTACTTTTCCCTTAATTTTTGTTAAAACGCTATTGTGTTTATTTTTACCTCTGTAGTTCCTTTAAAATGTAACAGACTTCCAGTTTTCACTAACCAAGCTTCTGCTTTAGATTTTCCTGCAAACTGCCAAACAAGGTAAAACACAATCATAGTACACCAAAAACTGGCTAAAAGAGAAGCAACAATACATTTTTCAATAAAATAAGCATGAACAAAGCCTTTTCTTATATACAGGCATGCAGCCACAGTTAAGTGCTATAAGAGTAGGCTGGGCAAGAGATGGGAAGTGCTTGGAGGCCCATGGGAAGGCTGGAATGAGACCAGGGATAGTACGGGGGGAGATGATTTGAGGATGGGGGAGGGGAGAGGAAATGTGGGGGGGGCAGCGTAGATTCAATTCACCTCCAGGATGTGGAGAAGCCTGCAAGGGAACAGGTCTAGGCAGCAGGAGAGGGGGATGGAGGAGGAGGAGGTGGAGAAGAAGGGCGACGGGAACAGGAGGGCAGGGAAGGAAGGAAGAAGAAAAGAGGATGAGGAGGAGGGCAAAGGATTAGAAGGTGAGGGGATGAAAAGGTAGACAAGAGAGGCGATTTAGCTAACCTAATCTAATCCCCTTCAGGATGCGAAGAACCCTGCAAGGGAACCAGGATTAGAGAGTGGGGCGGGAGTGGTCAGGACCTACTCACCTTCAGGATGCTAAGAACCCTGCAAGGGGGTCAGGACATGGGCAGGATGGACAGGAGGGGGGAAGGCAGGAAGAGGGAGGATTTGACCTAGGAGGCAAGGAGAGGGGGAGGAGGAGTAGGGGATAAGTACGTGGGTGTGGGGGGGAGGGACCATGCAACAGGTAAAGGTAGAGGAAAGCAGCTACGTGGGGTATAAGGTGAATTTGCCTTTGGAGGAGGGTAAAGGGGGGTTAGAGACAAGTGCAGTTTAGGGAATAGAAGTTATGTAGGGCTAAAGAGAAGAGTTTGGGTATGATGAGAGTTGGATAGGGGGTGGCAGGGAGTGTCAAAGCTTTGGGAAGTGGTAGGAGAAAGCTTCCTGTCCAATGGAGGTAGAGTGATGAGGGATAGCTAGACAGCGAGCATCAGTGGATCTGAGAGGGTGGGAGGAGCAGAAAGAGAGCCAGAGAGGTTGGATGGGAGTGTCCCAAACCAGTATTTAGATGTGAACTTGGCACAGTGGGAGAGATGCCTGCACTCCAGGAAGGGGAAAGCAAGAGAGTGATACAGAGAGCAGTGATGAGAACGATGGGAATGATGGGGCATCAAGAGCAAAGTGACAGAAAGCACTGAAAAGAGTATCCAATCTGGTAAGGGAAGACTTGAGAGCAGCACTGTAGACTATGTGGCAATAGTCAAAAATAGGGAGAATCATTTTCTGAAAAATGTCACACCGAACCGGTAGTGGTAGGGAACTATGGTTCCTGTAAAGGGGCCAAGCTTTGGGGGCAGTTTTTGCAGGATGGAGTCAATATGTGCACAAAAGTTAAGGTGTTGGTCAAGCCGAACACCCAGGTATTTAAAAGGGGAGGTGTCCTCTAGAGTAGTCCCGTCGAGGGTATGTAAGGAGGGAAGGGATGGCAACCTAGAGAGTCTCTGCCTAGTGCCAAAGGTCATGGAGACAGCCTTCTTGGCATTGAGGAAGAGTTGATGCGAGCTTAGCCACTGTTGAACATTACACTGAAGTCAAGTTCTAGTTTGGAAGTCACATCCGTGGGAGATTGACCAGAGGCGGACAGGACCGTGTCATCAGCATACGTATGGATAGAGGATGATGAGCATACTGATGGTAGGTCATTTAGAAAAATTGAGAATAAGAGTGGGCCAAGAATGGAGCCTTGAGGCACACCAGTAGAGATGGGTAGTGGAGAGGATGAAGAGTCAGCTATTTTAATTGATTTGAGTGCAACCTACGAGGTAGGCCTTGAACCAGCTGCAGGCTGACTGGGACAAGCCAGCTGATGAGAGGGTGTCAAGGAGGAGGGAATGGGAGACAGTGTTGAAACCCTTGGCAAGATCGACAAAGATTGCAGAAGTGATGTGGCCTCGATCCATGACTGTATGGACAGAGTCAGTGAGTCTGAGTAGGGAAGTGGCTGTGGAATGATTTTTCTGAAAACCAGATTGGAAGGGAGTGAAGGAGTTGTCAAGTAAGGAGGAAAGCTTCGAGAGAGTAAAGGTGTTCCTGAAGTTTAGCCAAGGTGGGAAGGAGTGAGATGAGACGGTAGTTCCTGGGAGAAGAAAGTTCATCACTGTTAGGCAGAGGGAGAACTGTAGCATGTTTCCGGGCTACAGGGACTGATGCAGTGCGAAAAGACAGATTGAGGAGGTCTGAGAGTGGGAGGGAAATAGCAGCCCCAGAGAGGTACAGCAGCCATATGGTCAAGGTGAGAGGTCAAGGCCATATGGAGAGTGGCCCTTGGATGGGTTGAGAGAGAATACTGCATTTAGGGTGTCATTGGGACAGATGGGTGAGAAGGTGAAGCTGTCCGTGAGATGATGGAGTTGGGGAGTGGAGGGCAGGGAGGTAGAAGGGAGGTTGGGAGGAGGCTAGCAGAGTGGAGGTGCAGGATGTAAAATAGGAGTTAAATTCCACAGCTACTGTGGGATGGTCAGCAGTGAGTTTTTTGTTTATTTTGAGCAGTGGGGATGGGGGTTTAGTTTAGAGGGAGAAAAGTGAGTGAACTACATTCCAAAACTTCGGTGGGTTGTTAATGTTAGTGTTAAAGATAGCCCAAACATATTCTGCTTTAGCCAGGCAAATGGCTTTGGTACAGGCATTGCGGAGTGTCCAGTAGATAGTGAGATCACTAGCGAGTCTAGAGGTTTTGTGAGTTTTCCATGCATGGTCACGTGCTTGTTGACAGGACAGGATTTCAGAGGTAATCCAGGGGTGGCTACCACACACACTTACTTGCTTTATGGGAGCATGCTTGTTCCAGATGTTGGTAAAGTATGCCAGAGCATGATCTATGGAGTTGCTTGAGGATAAGCGAGTCCAGTCAACTTGAGATAAGTCATGGTGAAGAGGAGCGAGTTCTAGTGTTTTTTATAGGAGCGGATTGTTATTAGTTCATGGGGGGCCTTGGGTTTGTGGACTTTTCTGACTAGGTAAACCATATGATGGTCACTAAGAGCGTCGGGCAGAAGGCCGGACTGGATTACCCTATGGGGATGGGAGGTAAGGGCCCAGTCGATAAGAAAGTGCTTATGGGTTTTATGGTTTAGTTGTGCAGGCTCCTTGATTAATTGGGTCAGGTTAAGGTGGTTATGCCAGTGCGAGTTTTGTCTAGGGTTGGATACAACCAGTTTTGGGTAAGATTCCCTAGTAGGTAAAGCTCGCTCGAAGAGGTCAGGGTCCCAATGGTGGTGATAACGTTCGTGATTACAGAGCAGTGTAGACCAGGACGCCAATAAGTTCCTGCAATGTAAATTGATATGGAGAGGGGAAGAGAAAGTCTTATAACAATGGTTTCTAAGGCCTTGGGGTATTTGGGGTAGTTGAAAGAACAATAGTGGTTTGGAGAGAGGAGGAGTAGATAGCTACACCACTGCCCTTGCTGGCGCAGTCCTGATGGGTAACTGCATACCCGGGAATTGTGATGGCAGAATCGGAGATTTTGTTGGTTAGCCAGATCTCAGATAACAAGAGGATTAAGGGATACTACAATTGGAAGAAGCAGGTCGAGCTTAGGGATGAGACTACGAATGTTGAGGTGGAGGATTTTTAGGCCACGGGGGAGTGAGCCAGGGGATAGGGTGGAGGGGGAGTGGGAGTCACATTACTGAATGAGGGTCTGGGGTTAGGGTTTATATCACCCTCAGAGAGGAGTAACAGGGAGATAATGATGAAATGAAGCTTGGTGCTCTTGAACCAGGGCATGTTTGCAGATCTAGAGGAACAGGGTGACAGGTTGGGAGTGGAAGGCTGAAATTTAAGGAGGCATTGGAGTGTGTAGGAGTAAGGTATAATTAAGAGAGAGAGGGGGAAGGGTGTAGACAGAAGTGGTTCCAGTTATGTTGGGCAGACGGAGCAGTCATTTGGATGATACTAGGATCAAGCATGAGAGGGGGTTTACAAAGGGGGTGTGAGGGAGAGTAGATATACTTTGCAATAGAAGGGTCAGAAGTGAGAGCAGGATAGAAAGTAGTGGGAAGTGCTGTGGGGGGGGAGGTAATGTAAGAGGGCATATTTCTGAGTACAGCTAGCAGGCAGCTTAGCAGGGAGAGTAGACCCAGCATATGTAAACGTAGCTCTAGTAGTATAAGGAGAGTGATGGGAGAGGGGTGAAAGAGAGACAGAACTAGATAGCAAGAGACTGTCTAAGATGTGAAAGTGACCTGGCAGATGGAAATTGGAAGGAGGACAATCTTCTTAACATAAAAGTTTAGTGTGGCTGTGGCATGCAGCGGTGATAATTTGGCCGCACCACCAGTTGGAGAAGCACTCGATCAGGGGCTGCAGGCTGAGTAGGAGAGGCCTTGGGGCGGCTGTTCATTATGGCATGTGGCGGTGATGATTTGGCAGCGCTGCCAGCTGCAGAAGCACCCGATCAGGGGCTGCAGGCTGTGGGAAGAGGAGAGAAGCAGGAGAATTTTCTGAGTCTTCGTTTGAGAGACACAAAGACTGTAACTCTGATTGCTCAGGAACCAGGCTGTTAGGTGCAGGAACAGATCTGGGAGGAGGACTCTCCCCTGAGAGCAGATCTCTGCAGAGCGGCAAGCACCACGGAGGCCTGCTGCTGATGCTGAGGAGATTGGGATACCAGAACGGGTGCAGCCAGTCTGGAGCCATCAGAATCATCTGCACCTTGTTCCTCTGCACCTAGATCAACACCTTGTGGATCAGGGGAAAGGGAGAAAAGGCATACACGAGGATGGAGATCCAGGTCTTCATGAAGACATCCCCATCATTGTCCCGAATTGAGGAGAGCAGGCACAAAACAGCCCCAGCTTCACATTTCCCCAGGAGACAAACAATTCAACCTGGGGAGTGCCCCACTGGAAGAACAGGCGATCAGCAACCTCCTGGTGCAGAGACCACTCATAAGACACCTTCCCCACTTAGGTGAGGTCATCTGCCAGCTGGTTGGAGGCACTGGCCAAATGGACCATCAGGAGATCAGCATCCAGATAGCGTACGAGGGACCAGGTGCCAGGAGTGTACCGCCACAACTGGGGGGAATGCGTCCTGCTCTTTTTGAGGTGCAAATGCGTGACAACACTGCACAACTGGAGTGAAGGCTGTCAGAGCAAGATGCACTGCATGGAGGCCCAGTGGCACTGAGGGTTAAGGTGCTAGATGCCAAAACCTCGCGCCATGCCAGCGACCTGTGTTCGGGAATGAGCGTAGGTCGTCGGGGTCAGGGAAGGATCAAGCATCCCAGGGACTGCTCTCCTTCCTTGGGGAGGGGGGTCTCGCCCAAGCCAGTGCAGTTGCAACCCCTGGAGGTGGCTGGGGGATTGCACTATCCGCTCAGCAGAAGCAAGGGGACTGGGCTGTGGTGGATGTCTTTCAGGTGCGCACAGGAGTGTGCGCATGCCGAGCAGGACGTCATTGCACATCTGAGCCCAGGGGCAACATAAGTAAGAAAACCCCACTGAAGGAGATAGGCGATGGCACCCTGTCCCGAAGTGCCACACTCCAGATCCGGGCCTTTCCTCCACCCTAGACTGGGTACACTAGATTATTAGATAGAGCGCCCTAGGAATAGGGCGACCCCACCTCAGGGGGTGCAGAGCCAGGGCGGTCTGCCTGGCCACAGTAGGATGGAGGGAGGACGTCAGGTAGGAGGTAGAGCACTTGGGCGTTGGGATGCCTGAGAGTTCACCACGGCGCTGAGCAAAGTCTTAAAAAAAAAGCACTGCGCAGAGCTCCAGCAGGCTGATGTGACATTTGGACTCCTTTCAGGGTCCATATCCTGTGGGCACCCAGGAGGGCTCCCTATCTCAGAGATACGTCAGTTGTAAGAGTGACCATTGGCTCTGGGTGGATGAACAGGACTCCCTTCCCGTAGATGTTCCAGGAAGAGCCACCATTGGATGGCATTCTACTACTGCATCACCATGACCTGCTGGTTGAAGTGACCAAGGTGCTGAGACCACTGGTGGGCCAGCACCCACTGTAGGGGGTGCGTCTGCCAGTGAACACACCAGGCCATGCTTGTGCAGGACACCATGTACCCCAGTAGCCGCAGGAAGTCCCGGGCAGGGTGCGAGTGCCCAACCTGAAATGATTGGGCAAAGGAGGTCAGATCCGCCTTCCTGTCAGCTGGGAGTTGAGCCTTGGCCCGAAGCGAGTCGAGCTCAGCCCGATAAAGTGAATCACCTGCAAGATGTGGAGTTCCAGTTTGGCCAGGCGGACAAGAAGGCCCAAGACCAAGCAAATCTGGAGGGCAAGATCCCTGGACCACTCCACTTCCTCCCAGAAAGAACCAGTGATCAGCCAGTCATCCAGGGAAGGGTACACTCAGACCCTCTGTGCCGCAGGAACATTGCCACCACTGCTATGCACTTGGTGAAGACCCTGGGAGCAAAGAAGAGGCTGAACAGCATGGCGTGGAACTCATACAGCACCCCTTCAGAATGGAACCAAAGAAACTGCTGGTGGGACAGACGAATCAGGATGTGGAAAAAGGTGTCCTGGAGGTCCAGAGAACAAAACCACATGTCCCGCTCTAGCAATGGTATTATTCAGTGCAGGGTGACAGTCCGGAACTTGCGCTTCCTCAAGTACTAGTTGAGATCGTGAAGATCCAGTATGGGGTGCCAAACCCCCAACCCCCACAATCCGTTTTGGAACCAGGAAATATCTGGAGACAAACCCCAGACCGGCCATAGAGTCCGGGCCATGGGCCACAGCACGTTTTTTGAAGGACCTGAGCATGTCCTCCCAAAGGGTGGACAACGTGCTCGGGGACAACACATCTTCCCATGGGGTATGGGCTCGGCTGGGTGGGAGAACCTCGAAAACTAGAGGCAGACCACAACACACCACTTCGAGCACCCATTTGTATGATGAGATGACGGACCAGGAATGCGGGTAATAGCGGGGCCGACCCCCAATGGGAGGCCACGGTTGGGGCAGGATGGGCGGGGGAGTGACACCCCTGACCTGTCAATGGGCAGGATTTGTGGTGGCTCCAGCTGTCGGAGGAGCCCTGGCTCCCTGGACTTCTTGGAGCAAGATGAGGCAGGCTTAGGTTTGGACCACCAGGCCTAGGGCTCTGGCAGTCTGGATGGAGGTGCCGTGAAGGGTTGAAACTGAAAGGACTTTTTCCTTTGCTTCTGGACCTTGGTGTCCTTCTGTAAGGATGTAACCGAGTCCAGTGTGGCATTGGATTTCTCAATCCAGATGAGGTGACCGCCCACACCTGGGCCAGAAAGGTCGCTACCCAGGAAGGGGATGTCTGCCAACTTGTGTTGGGTATTCACTGTAAAGGATGATATCCTCAACCACACCTGGTGCTGCATGGCGACCGTGGTGGCCATGGACCTGGCACAGGAGTCACTGATGTTCACTGCTGTCTAGAGCTGTGGCTTGGCCACTGATCTTCTTTGGTCCTAGACCATCTTTACTGACATCTACAAGTCCGTGGGAAGGTGGGGAATAACCTGGTCCAAGACTCCCATGTGTGCATGATGGCTGAACTAGCCTGCCGAAGGCCCATGGAGGACAAGGCATAGACTTTCTTTGCCACATGGTTCAACTACTTGCACTCCTTGTCATGGAGCTTATTAACATCCCCGAAGCTGCCCGTCCGCTGAAACACTGAGTCCACCACCAGGCCTTCAGCTGAAGGATGATCGGTGACCCCAGGCAGAGACCCAGTAGGTGCTGCATACTTGCAGACCATACAGGTTGAAGGCATCAGACAGGAGGCTGGATGCTGCCACAGCTCAAGAGCGGGACCAAGAATGGCTTCCGCCACTTGGAAAGTGACCCCCGGGAGTAATCTCTGTCCAGTATTTTGGTCAGGGGATACTTGGCCCGCTTCTGGACCAGCCCCTATGGTATTCTCATTGACTCAGAGATCAAGTAGAGTAGAGCCCCAAAGGAGGCCGGTCCATGTTCCATGGTAAGTGCCTCGATGGACTCCTGGTCGAAGGCCGATTCCAAAGGGAGTGCATGGAGTCCTCTGAACCAGTAGACTCCTTAAACACCACCCTCGATCCAGGTTCCCCTTGGACCACCCGCAGCTTGTCCGAGTGGGTGATCTTCACCGACAGTCTACCAGGAAGTCTGGAAGCAGGGTGAACAGCCTTGGATGGGGCCCCATGCAAGGGCTGCAGGGGTTCTACCTGAATGGGTGGTGAAGCATGCATTGGCTCGACTAGGATGACTGGACTGGGCCGTGGCAAGGGCAACCAGGAAAGTGCCAGAGGCTGATGTGGGGTGTGGCCATGAGCGAGGCTCTACTGTTGCCAGAGGAACTCCTCATAACAGTGTTGCAGTTTACAGAAAAGCCTGTCCTCGTCTGGAGATGAGGAAGAACAGGACCCCCGACTGTGCCTCTTCATCGATGTCAGAGAACAGGAATGCCAACATTCCCTGGAGGTCGACCAAGAGTTCGATTGAGACTTTGACTGATGACGGTCAGGTCATTGGGGAGGAGACACGGGGAAGGCTCTGTGCAATCGAACCGAGCCAGGCCCCCGAGAGGTTGATCTCCGGAGGGGAGACAGATGACTTGGCTGGTCTATCCAGCCTCTCCTGAGAGTGGGCCATGAGGACTGGAGTTCTCAAAAGTGAGTCATCCCTACCACTCTCTGACAACAGGCTGACTGGGTCAAGAAATACCTCAACAGGGTGGTCGATCTGTGGCTTGACCGGCAGGCCAATGGGGATACTGAGGGGCCAATGGCCTGGACCAGGACCACAGAAGCATCGCCTGAAGCCAATGACTTGACAGCCATCAAGTCAGATGCAGAATCGCAGGAACAGGAAGCACGAGCTCACTCCTGATCCTACGACCTGTGGTGGGACCTCAGGCTTGGAAGCTGGTAAAGACTTGGACCCTTGGGAAGGGCCCACTCCGTGAGTAGGAAGGGACTGACATGAGTGCTGGAATGCTCTGGTGAATGAAGCGCCCAAGCCCACCAAAAGTATTGTGGAGGTCAGAGCTGTGCCCGCTGCAGCCTGGACCACATCCTCTTTGAAGACAATGAGCTGTGCCAGCGAACCCTCTGACATGGAAACCACCTTATGGGAGTCTTTGGATTGAACAGGAGCATCCTATTCATCTGGGTAGCCTAATAGAAGGCAAGGATAATGGTCCTCCAACATGGAGGGCTGAAGGGATTGACGCAGACCACGAGCCCGTGGATCATGCTGGGCCCCAAGGCATTAAATGCACGAGGCTTGAAGATGTGTGTGTGTGTGACATCTTCTGGGAACAAGTGGCGCATTGCTTGAACCCCAGACCCGTTTTCTGGTCATCGCTCTCTATTTGGAGAAAGAAAAATGGTCTGTTTTTGGAAATAGGCTACGCAGAAGTCTTAGACCAAGTTGGGCCTACACCGCACGCGGAGCTGTGAAGGAGGAGACCTGATGCTTCCAGTGGAAAGGAAGATTTGAGGTCATGGGGCGATGCTGAGGAGGATACCACCCGGGTGGGTGGGAGGAGCTCAGCTTGAAAACTATCCAGGGGGATTTAAAGGGAACAGAAGAGCTGCCAAAGTGTGGATGTGCACCATATCCACATCTCTAGGAAAATGGTTTCATATACTGTTTCCCACAATGCATCATCTCAGTGGAATTGTTTTGGTTATAGTTGTTATGCTGCTCTCATTTTAAGTGTCAATTTTTTACCTTTACTCACCCCCCCCAATTGTTGGTTCATCATATTCACTTGAGTATTATAGCAATGAACTAGTTATGGGGCTGCACAACAATACAGTGAGCCAATTTTCACGAATCACTATGAGCAACTTCAAACTGGGTGACCATGCAAATATAGTGGCTAAGCAACATGTGCAATTGCGACTATTCTGCACACCCCAGAGGCAATGAGCACCTCGGAGATAGAATAATGAAGATGGAGGTATGGAGGCTGCCCTATGAACACAGAATCCGCAGCAGGTGCAGAACTGGTGGCAGCCATGAGATAATTACTAAAATAATGACGGAAAACAGGGGACCAGGAGGAATGAACCTGGAAAGAGGTAGGGGCAAGGAACAAATAAAGGAGAACAGGCAGGAGGTGGATGTGAGCGGAGGCAGCTACAGGGGTGATGACAGCAGTAGCTATAATGTGCCTCACTGCAATTCCGTGTCTCCTGAATGACGGTCACCATTATTAACCTCACCCAAACTGCGTTCGCTGAAATCATATGGAGCCCTGTTATGGGGATTGCATTTTGTCACTTTAAATGTGAATAAACTCTGCAATGTAGCATTCATGATGATGCCCCTGATACAGACCAACTACTGTTCGAAGCACTAGAGCAGAGGCACAGTCTTTGTGGAGGAATAAACCTGGATTATTGCTTACAAGAATTGTTTGCTTTGAGTTTTGGGCTAGTTGCCAATTCTTGCACCGCCTATACTTGAGTTGCGCTGCTTTTTGGGACCAAATGTCCCAATACATGTCCAGTAAATTAAGATCCCCCACCATTTCCCCTTTTCTGGCCCCTTCTCAGTTTCTCCGCCTAGTTCCCTATCCTCATGGCCTGGCTGGCTGGCTGTCTATAGACCACCCCAAGTGAAACTTCTTTCTTGATGCTGACATGAGCTGCATCCAGGGCAATTCTATTTTCCTAATTCCCTTCCCTGATGGACCAATCCTCTACTGCCTCTAGGCCTTCCTTGACAGAGGGCTACCTTACCTTCCTTTTTCCCTTAATTCCTTCTCTTCAATACATGATGTACTTCGGTACTGCCAGGTCCCAGTTGTTATTCCTGATGGCCCATATTTCTGTAATGGCTATGAAGTCTAATCCCACAGCTACCACCATTGCTTGGAGCTCACTAACTTTGTTTTCTAGGCTCCTGATATTTAAAGACCGTCTTTAAACTTGTGCCAATACCCTTCTCCTTCTTGTCAGCTCCTCTCCCTTTGTCCTCACCTTCTGTCTTTAACTTCCTGCTGACTTCAACACAGAATTTGTTGGCAGAAAAGAACAGACTGGCCCACCCAGTCTGCCCATATAGTCCCTGCCTAGTCTTTCTCAACAAACACTAAATGGTCTCTGGTGACCCTCCCTCTTTCTCAGCCTATTTACCAATATCCCCCTATGTCTATGCCATGCATGCTTAAAGGCCCCTACTGTTTTTGCATCCACCACTTCTGCAGGCAGTCAGTTTCAGGCATCCACAACCCTTTTAGTGAATTATTACTTCCTCACATCCCTCTTAAACTCCCTCCCATCCAACCATGCTTTCTGGTCCTGGTGCTCTTTTTCATTAGAGAGAGACTCTCCTCCTGCACCCTGTTCATCCTCGTAGATCTGTCATATGCTCTCACTCTCTTCCATGGTGTACATGCGGAGATCCCTCAGTTTTTGTTCGTAGGGCTTCTGATGCAACTCCTGCAGCATTTTAGTTGCCCTCCTCTGGACAGGACTGATTCTAGCCTGTTCATGCCCTTTCTGAGATGCAACTTTCAGACCTAGACACAATACTTAAGGTGGGGTCTCACAACAATATAGTGGCAACACTACATCCCTCCTCCTGCTGGAGATACCATTTCCTAAGCATCCTAACATCCAACTGACCCTACCCACTGTGCTTTGCAACACTGCCCTGCCACTCGGACATCAGCATATAAAACCCTAGGCTCCCTTTCCTACTTAGTGACTGTAACTACCTCCCACTCATCCTATACTCAACTCCTGGGTTCCTATGCCCTAGGTGCATGATTCTGTACATTTTCGCTTTCTTTGTGAGCCTGCCTTTTTTAAGATTATGGACCCCTTCTTGGCCTTCGGCATCCCCATACCTCCTGGCCCCCCACCCCATTTTTGGAGAGCCCTAGCTAGATTGCCCTTGTTCTCTTTTTTTTTTTTTTACTTTTTATTTATAATTTTATACTAATACAGTATAAGGATGAACTCTGAACAGTGCAATACATCATATAACACAATTGACATTAGGTTTAGTTGATGTCACTATTACATGTAGTACAAGATACAGAGGAATAGCAATATTATTTAGTACAACCACATAGGTTTAAACTAATTGGCTATTGCTGCTAATGCCTTAAACTAATAATCTCTCCATAGAACAAGGAGTACTGAAAACAGCTACAAAGCCTGTATAATAATTCTTTATAAACTTAATGAAATGTTCCCTCTCAGTACGCCCCCAACATCCAAACTTACATAACAATATACAATCATTGTGACAATTATCTGTACCCAATAAATGGAGCCAAATACCCACATTCAGTTATGAATGACAGAAGAAGAAGATAAAAAAAAAAAAAAGGTAAAAGAAAAATACCCTAGATGCACTAAGCATAGGCTGCTCAGTCCCACTATTGAAATCAGTCAGTCAATCATATGTTCCTTACTGGATATTCAGCAATCCTATTAATCACTGCCTAAAATGATCGGCCGGCGATCGGCCGGCAGGAAGGTTGACTCCAAACCCACTGTGAAGAAGGAGCAATGGCTGCCATCTTACCAACAGTTAATGAGGAATACAAATACATCTCCAGGAATTTATAAACCTCCGTTTATAGAAAACTTCCCAGAAATCTGTTTCACTAAGTTAAATAACAGTAATTAACTTTAACTCAATTTTAAGCTGAGCCTTGTAAGAAATGAGTCTTTACTTAATGTCCTCCTTGAAAAGGGGGTTAACAATCCCAGCATCTGAAAAACTTCATTCAGGCTTTTGGGGCAAGGACTAAAAGAGGATGGACAGCAAAGTCAAACAGTCACTTATGGCCCATGATTCAGGCATCTACCCAATCAGTGTCGGACGATTCCTCTCCCTCCCTAGCTGCTCTCTCAACCTCCAACTTATTCACCAGTTTGCTGGCTTCCTTAGGGTCAGTATAAATGTATGCCTTTTGATCCACAGTGACGAGAAGTCATGCAGGCATCAACATGCTTGATGGAATATCCAGCTCCCATAGACAGCATCGAAGCTCTTGTGCTTTGTGTGTGTCGCATAAGTCCAGGAAAATCATGATATTTAGAGCCATCAATTTCAGCTCCTCTCCTTGTTAGAGCAGCCTGGAGAATCCAGTCCCTGACCATTGTGGAAGCCATGACTATCAAAATGATACGTGCTCCTTCTGACTGACCGCTGGCTCTTCTTGTATTAACTCGGTATGCCCGGGTAATCAAACCTTGTACATCAAAGCTGTAAGTCTCTGCGAACTAGGTAATCATTTATATATTTAAAAAAAAAAAGGCAGATCCTCCCCTTCAGTTTCCTCTGGTACACCAATTATACAGAGGTTTGCAGCTTGGACTGCATTTTCCAAATATTCTAACCGGGATTGCTCCTTAACACATGCCACGGCTGTAGCCATAGCCTTGTAAGAGTTCTTCTCTGCAGATTGTGTAGCGGTTATAATAATAATAAACTTTATTTTTAAGGCACCTTTCAAAAACCAAGGCACCGAACAAATTTAAAACACACCATACATCTCAATATCCTTAAAAATAAAACAACAAATACAGTCAAGAAAGCCTTCAACCACCAAACGTTTGCCTCCATAAATACGTTTTCAAGACCTGTTTAAATCCCTCCACAGCCAGGCACTCCCGTAACTGATGGGGTAGAGAATTCCAGAGGGTAGGGGCCACAAACATAAATGCCTGGGCCCCAGAATATTTTAAACGTACCCTCAGGATCTCTAGCAACCCCTCATCAGCTGAGCGGAGCGATTGCACAGGGTGGTAAGGAACCAGGAGCTCTTTCAGATAGTCCAGTCCCTGTAGGACTTTAAAAGTCAAAAGAATGACTTTAAAGGTTATCTGCCACTGTACTAGCAGCCAGTGCAGTACCGGAGAGATATGACTTGATCGAGAGGTTCCTGTCAAAAGCTGGGCCGCTGCATTCTGCACCAGCTGCAGGCGGAGTTCCACCCCTGGTGGCCCTAGGTACAGGGAATTGCAAAAAGCCAAGTGTGTAGACAAAGGCATGGACCAGCGTAGGACAATCACCGGACAGAACAAGATGCTTAATCCTGGAGATATTCCTCAGATGATAGAAAGAGGATTTGATGATGGCAGACACCTGCAAATGCAGAGTAAGCCCTTCATCAAAAATTACCCCCAGGTTCCGCATCTGTTCAGAGGTCGGGAGAGATAAGCCCCCAAGGTATAACCACAAGGGCAAACCAATCCCTAACCACCCCCCCCAAATCCAGCATGCAACCTCAGTCTTATCAGAGTTCAACTTCAGCCAACTCGAATCCATCCACTCCTGGATTTCTGTGAGGCAGTTATTAAAGACCGAGACAGCTCCATCCTGGTCAGGTGCTAAAGAAAGGTAGAGCTGGGCATCATCAGCATAGCAGTGAAACCTCAGCCCATACCTTCTTACAATGTCTCTGAGGGGCAGCATGTACACTGCTAACAACATGGGGGACAATACCAAACCCTGAGGAACCCCACGACAGAGAAACTAGGTCTGAGGAATAAACCCCAGATACCACTCTCTGTGTTCTTCCGATTAGGTAAGATGTAAACCACCTGAGGACACCACCAGATAATCCACAGATGCACCTCAGATGGTCAGCAGCAGCAGCCCATGGTCCACAGCGTCAAATGTTAATGACAGATCTAGGAGAACCAAGATGGAACGGCTTTTCCAATCTCTAGCCATAAGGAGATCATTCAGCATCCGAACCGGCACTGTCTCAGTACTATACCTCTTTCGAAAACCAGACTGGAGGGGTTCATAGATGTCATGGATGGTCAAATGGTTCTCCAGCTGAATGGCCACTACTTTCTCAATCATCTTCCCTAAAAAAAAGGAAGATTTGAGATTGATCTGTAGTTAACATGGCAGTTGGAGTCCAAAGAAGCTTTCTTCAAGAGGGATGTTACCACTGCCTCCTTCAGGGAGCTAGAAAACTTACCCGTTTCCAAGGAGCACCCGACTATCCATGTAAGGACCAGACCGATGGAATCAATACAACCCAAAAATCAGGGAAGTTGGTCCGGGATCCAAACTACAGCATGTAGGGTGCATACCCTGGACAATCCATATGACATCCATGAACTCTGATCGGTCGAAGGTACTCCAGGAAAACTGAGGCGCAGCAGCCACATGCTGGTCCACAGCAACACCTTTTGTGTGCTAGATGGAGTGCCGCCCTGATGTTGGCCACCCTATTTGCAAAGAATCGAGCAAGTTCATCGCACTCTACTTGCGAAAAGGCTTTTCGCACTTGTAGGAGGCTGGGTTGCACAGTCTGTCCACCGTGCGAAAAAAGCTGAGTTGGTCGATTCTGAGCAACAGCAATCTCTCTGGACAGGAATTCTGCCTTCTTACAGAAGATTGCAGATTGATAGGCTTGATAATGTTCCATTAATTTAAGGTGGTTGGTATCAAGGGGGGGATCTCTGCCAGCAATGCTCTAACCTTTGTCCTAGTCGCCGCATCTCCCTCAAAGTCCCATCAAACCATGTGGAGGGCGAAGGGAGAGAGGACGAACACGGACAGAAGCAACGAGATCCAGGGCCGCTGATATAGCCATATTATAGGCTACCACCAGGGCCTCTGGGTCGCTGTTTGCTACTGGAAGAGACAATAGGTCAAATACTGCCGCCATGCCTTCAGCGCTAACATCTTGTAAAGGGTGATACCTGATCATCTCCACAGGGGTAGGCCTACGAAGGGGGGCACTAAAACTAAACCCCACAGTGTAATGATCAGAACATCCAACTGGTTCCACCCCCAAGTCAGAGGCCTCGATCCCCAGTAGGAAGACTAAATCAAGGGAGTGACCATGTTTATGAGTAGCAGTAGTAACTATCTACCCTCTGTTCCACAGCTGTCATACGATCACAGTAAAAGTCCATTTTCTTATTCATCTGCTGTATCATTTTTGTTAGGTAGACCACCGCTAGCTGTAGTGATTCCAGCGATGCTGGCCAGGAATCCTACCTCTCCAGCTCGGCAAATGTCTGGTCTGTAGAAATCATCTGGGTCTTTGCAGCCCCACCATGAGGTTCAAAGAAGTTAGTTTTTTGTTTAGTATTCTTACGGCCCATTTCATAAAACTCACTCTGGTAATACCTTGCACCAGCAGGAATAAGTTTGGGTAGTTAAATCGCCAACAAATAGATTTTTAAGCTTTAAATAAAGGTATTTTTGGATGGTTCACAGGGAGCTGCCTGACAGCATGTCTAGTCGGCTGAGCAGCTAGCCATGCGCCCCCCCCCTTTTTCTTCTCAGTTTAAATGTCCACCTATGTAGACATCAAACTTTTGCCCGAGTGCACTGGCCCCCACTCATTAAGTTAAAGCCCTTATTTTTGAACAGCCTCCTGTCCCACAAGCCCCTGCCTCTCACAAAATGGTAACTCTCCTCCTGACACCATCCCTACGATAATCCATTAAATTCCTCAGTCTCCTCCTTGCTCACCCTATCCTTCCCAGTCCCCCTACTCCACACAGGGACGGCTCCGAAAAGGCTAGGGGAAGCAGAGTGTGCCTTCAGTCTGTCCTGGCTTGCTCGATTTTTGTACCGAAGTGTACTAGCACCCCAAACTCTCCCCTTCTACCATCACATACATATCTCGTATGGATGGTGAGAATAAAAAAATTACCTTAGTAATTGTGTTTCTTCTAATGGAGTCTTGCTGTATTCTACCTGCAGTTAGCTCCAGCCTTTAAACTGCCCCGGAGAACAAAGGGTTAATTTTCTATGCAGTGCATAGAATGCTGAGCTCGAACTCTGTTGATGTCTCTGTCTGGAGCCCTTTGAAACCCAACAGTCAGATTCTTACGAGCAAAAAACTCACTAACCACCCTATGTGGAAATTGTAAAATTTTACTAGCCAACTGGCAACAAGACTTTTGGATTCCCAAGGAAGACAAGTCAGGACCCAATCCAAATAATACTAATTAAACACCACCCAAACAAAAAGGGGGGAGGGTGTGAAGAAGCACCTCTGGGGTGCAACACTGCACCTACCCACCCACTTCCAAAAAGCCAGGCTCTGAGAGGGGAGGTAGGTCAGAATACAGCAAGACTCCATTAGAAGAAACATAATTACTAAGGTGAGTAATTTTTTCTTCAAACATCATGAAGTCTTGCTGTATTCTGACTAACTGCAGACTACCAAGCAGTACCTCCATGCAGGAGGGAGAGAACCTACTTTGGGAATAAGCTCTTAAGTACTGCTGTGCCAAACCGAGCATCACTCCTAGCCTGGATAACCAGAGAGTAATGCTTGGTAAAGGTATGGACCGTTTTCCAGGTGGCTGCTTGACAAATTTCTAAGAGAGGGATATCCCTGGCAGGAGCCACCAGCTGTACCTCTTGTAGAGTGAGCCCTCAGGCCTGAGGGTGGAATTTTTCCCAGTTTCTCATAGCAGAATTGTATACAAGACACAATCCACCTGGCAATAGTTCTTGGTGGCAGGTTTGCCCTTTCCCACCTCTCCATAAGTGAGGAACAGCTGGAAGGAATCAAACCTGTGACCCTTGGTATGCTCTATGTAGTAGCTAAGAGCTCTCTTAACATCTAAACTGTGTAGCCTCCTTTCTCCTGAGGAAGAATGATTAGTGAAGAAGACAGGAAGGGACACAGACTGATTCAAGTGGAAGTCTGAAACCACTTTGGGCAAGAACCTTCTATTGGTTCTAAGGACCACTTTATCCCTATGAAAGTATATAAAATCAGGTTCCACTGACAGGGCTTGCAATTCACTGATGCATCTGGCAGAGGTAATGGCTACCAAAACACAGTTTTCCACGTCAAGTACTTTAGCTCTGCTGAAGACATAGGCTCAAAAGGAGGTTGCCTAAGTTGAGCAATGCAAACATTTAAGTCCCAGGCAGCGGCAGGATCCCTAAAGGGAGGATTGGTATGAAGCAATCCCTTGAAAAATTTACAAAACACAGGATGAGATGATAGTGAGGAAGACTTCCTCACTGACAGAAAAGCAGAAACAGCTGACAAGTGTACCTTGAGAGTAGCTGGTCTGAGGCCTAGGCCATTCAGATGGACCATATAATCCAGAACTGTCGGCAATTCAGCAGTGTCTAGAGAGATATGCTTCTTTGAACACCAAATGCTGAATCTCTTCCATTTGGAGTTATAGGTCTTTCTGGTGGCTGGCTTTCGAGAAGCTTTGAGAATATCCAGGACCCCTTGAGACAGATGCAAATCTGCATACTCTAACTCTTCAAGAGCCATACCTTGAGGTTGAGAGATCAAAGATTGGGGTACCAAATCCTCCCGAGAGAAGGTTAACAGGTTGTAGTTCCTGGGAAGAGACAGGGGAAGATGGACTGCTAGAGACAGCAACAGGGGGTACCAAGGCTGTCTGGCCCAGTCTGGAGCAATCAGAATCACTTTGCAAGGTTGTGACCTTATCTTGACTAGAACTTTGAACAATAGAGGAAATGGAGGGAAGGCATACAGAAATGTCCCTTCTCAGTTCAGAATCAGAGCACCCAGAGGGACTGAGCCCAAGACTGGGGGTGTGCAACAAAAGAGAGGAAGTTGGTGGTTGTCTGGGGCTGCAAAGAGATCTATCTCTGGAGTGCCCCACCTTGAAAAAATCACTTTCAACAGCAGAGGGTCCAGGGACCATTTGTGATGTCCCTGGGAGATGCAGCTCAGTGCATCTGCTAGCACATTGTCCTTCCCTGGGAGGTGGACTGCTATCAGAGAGGTCTGCAGGGAATAAGCCAGGGACCACAATTTCATGGCTTCTGTGTACAAGGCCGTGGACAGAGTGCCTCCCTGCTTGCTGATGTACCACATGGTGGTGGTGGTATTGTCTGTTTTGACCTAAACCATCTTGTTCTGCACTGACTGAGAGAAAGCTTGCAGGGCCAGAAAAACTGCCCTGAGTTCCTGGAGATTGATATGGAGAAGGGATTCCTGAGGGGACCACAATCCCTGGGCAGTGAGGGCCCCCAGATGGGCTCCCCAGCCCAGAAGGGAAGCATCCGTGGTAAGGACCACTGAATGAGACTGGGTGACAAATGGGACCCCTTGCATTAAGTTGCCCTGATCCTGCCACCATTGAACAGCCTGGATCAGAGTCCGAGTCACTGGAATCAGTTTGGTAAGAGGATCTTTCCTTTGGGACCAAAAGGCCCTCAGATGGAACTGAACGTCCCTCATCTGGAATCTTGCCCCTTGGACCACTGCTGTAGAAGCTGCCATGTGGCCCAAGAGCTGAAGGAAATGCCTTGCTGGTCGGGATACCTGAAGGTGAAGGAAGAAGCCAGTTCTATAAGAACTCTTGCCCTTTCCAGGGAAAGAAAGGCTCTTGCTTCGACAGTATCCAGCTCTGCCCCTATGAAGGTAAGAAGCTGCACTGGTTCGAGAACTGACTTGGGGAGGTTGAGAAGAAATCCTAGAGAAGTAAGCACTTGCTGGGTCACTTGCAAGTCTGACTTGACTGGTCTGGAGACTGACCCACTATGAGCCAGTTGTCCAGATATGGAAAAATGGAAATCTTTTGCCTTCTTAAAAAGGCAACAACTACTGCCAGGCACTTTGTGAAAACCCTTGGGGCTGATGTTAGACCAAAGGACATTGCCTTGAACTGATAATGGCCTGAGGGCAACTTGAACCTGAGGTACTTTCTGTGGGAGCAAGCACCTGATGGGAATGTGAAAGTAGGCATCTTTGAGGTCCAGGTAGGCTAGCCAGTCCCCTGGCCTTAGAGAGGGAAGAATTATTCCCAGTCACCATCTTGAACTTTGGTTTTAAAATATGTTTGTTCAGGTATCTTAGATCTAGAATGGGTCGCCACTCCCCTGTCTTTTTTGGGGTAAGGAAGTACCTGGAGTACAGACCTTTGCCCCAGTGTAGGTTGTAACTCTCTCTCTATGACCCTTAAGACCAAAAGAGATGAAACCTCTGCCTCTAAGGCAAGGGTTTCAGAGAGACCTGCAGGTGGAAAGGATCTGGCTCTCATCTTTGGAAATTTTTTGAAGCTGAGAACCAGTCCCTGGCTTACTACTTCCAGGACCCACCTGTCTGAGGTAACAGACATCCAGTCCTGGACAAAGTAAGCCAGCCTGCCCCCTACAGGAGTAGAAGAGTCGACCCAGGCAGACCCATCAGGGTGTCTGCTTGGCAGGAGCCTTAGGCTGAGGAGTGGATGCAGCCCTGCTCAACCCCCTTCTGCCTCTCCCTCTGAAGAACCCCCTCTGTGACAAGGGAGAAGAGGCCTGTGCTTGGTAAAAAGGCCTGCCCCTGCCCCTAAATTGCTGCCTTTGAGGAGTTGCCTGCCTCTCCTTGGCCTGAGCACTCCTATAAGTGGTCCTGTACTCATCCATTTTCTTCATGTAATTGTCTGCTCCCCAAACAGAGAATTACCCACCACAGGAAAATCCATGGCCTTAGCCTGGGTGTCCTGTGAGAGGCTAGTACATCTGAGCCAAGCCATCCTCCGAAGAGCCACAGATGTAGCCATGACACATCATTGGAGTCCACAGCAGCATGAAATTGTACCTTTGATGCCTCAATCCCATCAGCAGCCACCTCCCTCCAGCTCCTTGGCCAGCTGGGGGGAGGCCTGTTTAGCCAGTGCCAGTACAGTGTCCCAGTTGGACTTCTGGCTGTATAGGCCATATAGTTTGCCTGCCTGAGTCCCAAGGAAGATGCCATGTACTGCTTTTTTTGCCATGGCATCAATCTTCCTGGAGTCTTTGTCTGGGGTGTGTGAATCCAAGGGAATATTTGCCTTGTCACAGGCAGCAGCCTGCACTACCCCAACATGGCTGCATTGTTGGTATAAAAACTCTGTATCTGAGCCTGATAGTGTGTACCTCTTGTCCATCCTTCTGTCAACAGGAGGTACAGAATTGGAAGACTTTAGGATTTTCTGTGTCTGTTTCCCAAAGGATTTGTGAAGGGGAATAGACAGTCTCCTGGACTCTGGGATGTCCATCATTTCCACATAATCAGGCTCCTCTTGATCCTCCATAGGAAGCTGGAAGGTTTCAGCCACCTTTCTGTAAAACAGATAGTGGGGAAGGGACTCAGAAAGCCTAGGAGGGGAAACACCAGAAGGTCTGTCTGGGGAGATGTCCGGTTCCACAGGCACATCCAGACTTTCACCATCATCTTCAACCCCCCAAACTCCGGTTCATAAAAATCTTCTGGGATATAATCTTGAGCCAGAGGAACCGACCAAACCGAACCCTTGTCAAATGGTGCCGGATCAGTCGGAACCGGGCAAAGAGATTCCACAATCTGAATAGCTCCATTTCCTCGGCGGTCGGAACATGAACCTCTGGATCCAAACCGGTTAATTTCTCTTTGCATTTCCTTTTTGTAGGACCCCTCAGGATCGGCTCTCCTCTTGCCCAAAGAAGTATCGCCCTGGTCAGAGGGCACTCCTTCTGGTTCGGTCGGAATGGAACCGGGCTGGCCATCCGGGTCAGCAGACTTCTCGGACTCCTTTTCCCCAAGTCTACCTAATCTCTTCTCAAGGGTAGATTTAGGAACATTTTTACAAATTTGGCAGTCTGTATTGAGGTGTTCAAACCCCAGACAATAAACACAGGTGGTGTGGGGATCGGCCTTAGCAAAGACCTCTCCACACTCACTGCAGTGTTGAAACCCAGTGGGCCCAGTTTTCTTCTTGGGTTTCTCAGACATGGCCAACCTAACCAAACTTACCCTTTTTATGGCAACCGACCAGGCAAGACTCCCTTATCGGTTCCTAACCGTGTCACGGGTATTGTAAAAAAACGTTCAAAACACGTTTTTTCTTTTTTTTAAAGAACCGATAAGGACCAGTAATCAAAATTTACTAAAAGTGATTGGTTCAGCTGAACCGATAAAACAAGTTTACAATTTCCATACAGAATTCAGACAAAACCTATCTAGTACTCATGGTACCGCAGACAGAGACTGAACCAACTATGCAGAACAAATTCGGCTTAAAACCGACAACTTTACCGACACTTTAACCGACTTTCGAACCGAGCTGAAGGAGAAATCTCTGGAGCGACTGTTCAGTGAGGCAGAGTAAAGAATCTGATGGTTGGGTTTCAAAGGGTTGCAGACAGAGACCTCAACCAAGCTCAGCATTCTATGCACTGCATAGAAAGTTAACCCTTCGATCTCCCGGGCAGTTTAAAGGCTGGAGCTAACTGCAGATATTCAGAATACAGCAAGACTTCATGTTTTTTGAAGGAAGGCATCTGATCACCCCGTTCCTCCCACAACATTCTCCACTCCTTTAATCAAAGTCCCCTACTATTCGGGTACTCCTTGCTGCCGTCTTCCCGGTCTCGCCAATAGGTGCCACCAAGTCATCCTGTACACCCCCCGACTGCCTCAGAACCTATGCCTCCCTCCAGTGGTGCAAAGGGATTTATAATAAGGATTTGGTGAGCTTGGATGACTTTCTTTGGCTCCTTCTGCCAAACCTCACCCTCCCCACCAGTCCCCCAGGCCAGTGGTCCTCTGGAGGAGTGGGGGTGCTGGGTACCAGCTCAGCAGATGACATAGCAGGGACATCTCTTCCTTTACTGCTATAGCTGTGCCTGGAACTACACAAATGTCCTACATATGGGGAGTGTCCCCTTCTTCAGAGCGTAGCCCGTGAGATGAGTTCCCCCAGTTTCTGCAGCTCTCTCTACCTGTTCAACCTATGCTCTATACTGCCAGTTTCCTCTTAATACTTTCTTCATACAATGTCTTACACCCTGCCCCGCACTAACCTCTCTACCTGCATGAATCCCTTTTAGCACCTTACAACTCTAGTCTGACCTTGTAATGGAGGAGGCATAAATGACTCCTTACATGACATCACTGGGAACAATTCTTTGAGCAGTTCTGCAAGGACATCCATTACGTAGGAAACAGGCTGCAGTGTTAAAAGCTGCAGAATAAGCTTGTATTGCTTTTACTACTTATACCAGACTTTACTGAGATTACGTAACCCAACTGTGTTGCAAGGTTACTGCATTAACAGTTACAACACTGCTGCAATGCATGACTAATTACCATGCACACTGTAGACATTGTTTTGCTTCAGTTATATTTTTCCTAAACTTATTTTCTGGCTTTAGAAAAAGCAAACCAACTCAAGAATAAAGTTAAACATTAGCAGCCATATTTTCAAAAGCCATCTGCCACAGGGGCAGAACAGGAAAGATCATTTTGAAATCGGGGAACACAATTCTTAGGGCAGTGTTTTACCAGAGCTGCTCTCCTTGGAACAGCGGGGTGCTTTGTAACTTGCCATTAGAGCTCTGGACTCGTGATCTCACACTAAAGAATGACAGTGCAGATTACATACAGTAGGAACAAACTTTTGAAAGTGGGCAAGCACACTCAAGACAATTTCCCATTTTTATTCTATGAGGCCTCAATTGTGAACTTTATTCATGCTAATGAAAATGTTCCGGTCCAGTCTTTCAACTTCATCCATCCTGTAATAAATCGGTTGGTGATGTAAAGTGTTCCTTGGGTTCTGACGCAACAAGAACAGTGTGTTTAGAGGAGACCTGCACAGCAGACAACGTCCACCAAAATGCCACTGCAGGCACCAGATTCTTCAATTCCAGATGCAGAAAATAAGGTTTTTGAAAATTATTCTGTATTCATAATTATAAATACTCTCAGTCTTATGGAAATGTTTTGGTAAATACAATCTTATAAGCCTTCCAATGGAAAATTCCAAAATTTAAAATAAGTAATGTCCTATTTACATCAAATACATTTTTATACAGCAACTGCAGGTTAAGGAGGTCTGTAAATATGTGCAGAATGACTCTCCTGACATCACCACTGACATCTAGTTTGCATATTTAACTGCATTTCCTTTCTCTCGACTTCCAACAATAAAATCACGGTGTATATTCATGGACCAAATAAATTTATTAAGTGCAAAATAAAACTACTGGCTAGTGTTTGTGGCCTCCCAACATAGAGGACACACACATACCATTGCCTGCCAGTAGTTAGAGTTTGGCACTCAATCAACTGATATGTGTGGTCCTGTAGAGTGCACTGCACCTTTTCTTCATTGGCTTCTGCTTTTTAAAACACTATAGCACCTTTAGGAAAAACTACACATCCATTATTTTTTCTGTATCTCTGTTCTGGCATCAACCTTTTCAAGGTACACACAATGTAATGCTTCCATTTGCGTTTCATTCTGCTCCACTGCTCTCGATGTTAATACAAGTCAGTAAGGCACTGTAAATACTGAATAGCACAGGGACACAGTGTCACGTCTTGACTCGCAGCTTATTTTTCTTTTTTCTTGGTTTTCTGAGCCCCTGGCTTTCTCTTTTTGCATGGAGTGTGGCTCTCAGTGTCCTGCAGTTCATGCATAGTTCCTGCAACATCAGGTTTTGCCTTGCTCTTCTTTGAGGTGAATGGCTTGACTTTATCTTTGTTCTCTGTAACAAAGCAGAAGGTAACATGATGTAATTAATGGATAGGCTTGATTCTAACTTGAATTCAGTGAACTGGATTCTCAATTATACATGAATGGGGAATCAATTATAAACAGATTATTATCTAGTGCTGGCAAACACCTGATGCCAGCTGCCTGGCCCTTAGTGGCCTTCAAGAATTTGCCCACTTATTGTTTGTAACCATTTAAATGCATTAGTTTTGTATGTTTGACGTGTCATATATTTACTTTTGCTGTAATGGTATGTTAAAAGGACATGCTTGTAAACAGGACCTTGGTCATAATGAACCTTTCTGCAGTTTAAAACTTAAAGGGGAATTCAATGGGATGCCAAGTGACTTTCACATTAAGCAATAACAACTGTTTGAATGTCTAAATTGCCCGTGGTTCCCTTCATTTATTCCATTTCCACAAAGTCTGTTGGCATTCCATAGAACAAAGAGCTAGCACTGGAAAGTAAAGACTATGAGTTTTTAAGACTTTCAAAAGTGACGTGGTTTGTGTTCATCACAATGTCTGAGGGGAAAAGAATTACCTTGTTTTTTTTTTTTTTAACCAGTAATTATAAAAAACAGAAAAATATGGTAGCAGTGTGAAACTTTCTGTAATAGTGGATCTTTGAGAGAATCTCTTTCATCAGGCCACACCTATGGAACTATAGCCATCAGGTGCCAGGACCACACGGAAATTTTTTTGTTAGCAGTTCACTAGGGGCCATCCATGATGACATCACCATCCTCTCTATATAAATGTGGGCTGACCCTCTCCCTCCTCAGTTTCCCACTGTAAATAATTTTCATTAATCATTTGTTCTTTGGTAACCGGGTAAAGGCACTGGACCAAAGGTCCCTTTTCAGGCCTGACCCGGACAAAAAACATACAAAAATACACAAATACAATCAATGGCAATACAAAACCAAAAAATACTAATTGCAGTTACAAACAGATTTATGTAATAAATAACTTTTTAACCTTTGTTTAAAAGTTAAAACAGAGGGAGAAATCCTAACAAAGTGGGAGTGAGTTTCAATACAATGGTGCTGCTATTGAAAAAGCTTTAGCGCTTAATCTAAGCCGAGACCTGGGGACAAAATATAGGGAGCCGTCAGCTGACCTCAGGCTGGGAAGCAATTCTCTCATTATAACAAGATCAGAAAGAGGAAAAAGGGAGCCAAAGTAAACACATTTATACATCAGACAGCCAACAAAATATTCTATTCTGCAACTAGGGGAAAACCATCCCAGACGAAAATAAGGATTACACCGATGTATCCTAGTGGGGGCTCCTAAAATAAATCTACACATATTATTTATTTAAAGGTTTTACCAGAAAGGCAAACTGAGTGGAATAATGCTCAATTCCAGATGCGTCCTGGGGGAAGGGGGTAGTGGAGACTTTATAGGCCACAGTTAATGCTTGCATTTCTTTTGTACCTATGTTATAATATAAACAAAAACTGTAATCAAAATATGGAAGAGAACCAATAGCAATTGCTAATCTAGTTGCTTGTGAGAAGAATGACTTGAATTTGTATAACACCCCTATTCTTTGATTTACTTTCTTAACCACAGACTGAATCTTAGGTGAAAAGGTCAAACTGGGATCCAATAGTGTGCCCAAATACTTAAATTGAGACACCTGTTCAAGCACACCACCCCAAAAATCAGATATCCTCAGTTCAGGGGTGTCCACCAACATAATTTGTGTGCCAAATAACATAACTTTTGTTTTAGCCGAGTTCAAAACCATAGCATTTAAAGTAAGCCAAGAATAGACAGCACCAAAATCCTTTTCTAGGGAACAAGAAAGTTCAGGCACAGAATTTGACTGAGCACAAATTACAAGATCATCTGCATACAGCAGTGATTCACTAAACTTGCAAACTCCAGGAAGCTGATTAATAAAAATAGAAAATAACAGGGTCCCAAAATGCCCCGAGGCACACCACAACTAACTGGCAAAACATCAGAAACCACAGAATCTACTTAAACAAACTGACACCTGTTACTCAGATAATCATAGGATCAAGAAACAGCGACATCAGAAAACCCCAGATCTTTCAATTTTGTGCAGGCCAAACCGTGATCAATCAAATCAAAAGCCTTGGTTAGGGCTACGAACACCGCCCCAGTCATCAAACCCATGTAGGATAGTGTTCGTGAACCCAACCAAGGCCGTGCCCGTACCAAAGAGCTTACGGAACCCATGTTGTTGCCTTGACAACAAATCATGGGTAACCAAACAGGCATCAATTTGCTTAGCCACTAAACTTTCAAGTAGTTTGCTAAGGGGATTCAGTATTGGTATTGGCCTATAATCATCCATGGAAGTAGCACAGCTCTTTTTTGGAATTGGAATCACCTTAGCTTTCTTCCAGGACAGGGGAAAAAATACCTGTAGCCAATGACATATTAAAAATATAACAAAGGGGATCGCTAATAACGGGGATAGCCAATTTTAAGAAGCGGTCATCCAACCCTTCCCCACAGTCAGTCCCTTTATTTGGGAGAGACTGCAGAAGATGAAAAACTTCATTTGATGTTACTTCCTTAAACAAAAACCTGGTTCCATCTACCAAAGGAACAGAGGAAAAAGATTTAGTATTACCAGCCTGAGGGAAATAAGATCTAAACTTAGAAAGATCTGAAAATTTAGAATTTAACAATTACAGGCAAGTCACCAATTTCTTTGTTGTCAACATTTAATTTCTGGATGTCAGATTTTGATTTAGGAGAAAGTAAAGAATTTACGTTATTCCAAAACTTCTTTGGATCTGCCATCTTCAAAGCGATCCCTGAAATAAGCTTTTTCAGCATTTCTAACAGTTTGAGAGACTAAATTCCGAAGTCCATGGTAGAGATCCATTGAAACTCTACTGGGAGATGATTAAAATTTAGTCCAAGCACTATCCCGCTCCTTAATTAATTTCTTAATGCTGAACCAAACCATCCAGTAGAAGAACCTCTACACCGAATGGTCCGCAAAGGGAAAAGGGATTCCTGAATGGGAAGAAGTTGGCTGCAAAAAAAAAAAAATCTAGTGCCGTGTCCACATCTGGAATACATTCAAGAAATGACCAATCAATTAACATCAAAGAAGAACATAACAGGGAATACTCTCTCCTTTTAAATGATCTAGTCTGAAACACAGAAGGAGGGTGTTTAAGACAGTGAATATTTACGACATAAAAGATGGCCATGTGGTTGCTTATGGAATCTGCCAAGGCACCAGAGGGCCCCACCCTCCCCACTCTATTAGTCAATACCCAATCCAACAGAGAGTGACTCTGTGAGATGGGATTGAGACGGGTAGGCACATTTATACACAGAGTCAATCCGTAAGAGAGAAGAGGAGATTCGAGCCCCATGGTGTCATTAGCCCTCCAATTCAAATTCATACCTCCAACAACAACAGAATCACTCTGCTTTAAATAAACTTCATAAACATCCAAGAAATTTGTAAGCCCTTGAAGACCACATTGAAGGGGATTATACAAACAGCCCACATTTCACTTCTTTCCTCCAAGAACAAATTGCTAAACCAACCAATCAGTATCACAACCCAAATCCTCACTAGACTTTAAAAAAATAATTTCTAAATGATCCCTATAATAAATCAAGACCCCACCACCCTTTTTTCGACCTTTACGGTCTACCCTAAAAAATGTTATAACTCCCCCCATATGACACACATTATCGGGCACCCCGGCTTCAACCACGTGTCTGATAAAGCAACAATATCAGGCAGATATAGAGCAATAAGCTGTTTGATTTCAGCAATCATAGGGACTAAACTATGAACATTCAAATGGATAATTTTAAATCCATGACAGGATTTCAAACAATTATTCAAAGATGATACTTGAGAGGAAGACATAGAATCCAAAGAGCAAGGCCCTGGATTCGGTTCAACATCACCAGAAACTAACGACAGAAAAGTGGTTGAAACACAGTTGCCCAATTTAGAACAAAGCAACATGCCATAGTGCAAACAAGTAAAGTAATTCCTATTCCCGCATTATCTAATGGGCACAGGGCTACTCAACAACAATTGCCATGAATCAGTAACAATAGCATCAACAACTAAGCAATTTGAAAAGCAAGAATCACTTGTCTCGTATGAGGCAGTGTTCCCGGCGCCAAACCTGTACAATTAAATATGATCCACATATACCAACCCTCCACAAAGAATACATACCCAAATAGGTAAACACTTAGCGTCCCACATTATTAACATAACATACTTACAGCACCTACAGTATTACAATCAAACACTACAACTCCCCTTCCTCCCTCGGGACTCCCTTAGACTCCCCTGCACTTCTCGCACTTGTTGTACATGCACCGCGAAAAACGCCACTGCATTTGGCAAGTGAGATCTTTAAACACCTCAACCCCACAGACTGGGCTGCCACCACAAATCGGGGGGAGGGGGGTGCAACTAGCAACAGGTAGAAGAAGCTAGTCAGCATCTAGCCACAGGGCTATGAGCAGGGTACAATTACGAAGTGGCAGCAGCTGTACTTAATCAGATCCACTCTTGGAAGGACAGCACAAACACCCTGAACAGTACACTTTGGGTCCCTTTTTCAGCAGCACACAAGTAATCACTTTGTAAACAGCAGTTCAGCAGGGACTCAAACCAGCAGTGCTCAATAATAAAATCTCCACGGCATTAAAATGCACCCCAATACTGTGACAAGTCATACACCAGCAGGCTTAGTTAATTCCCAAAGTCAATAAGGGGTTTAGCAGCATCATACTCTAGCAACATGAGCTCTCACAGTCTCTGAATAAAATGGAACACAGTGCAGCGCTAATAGTTATGGTTCCTGTAGTCTCTCCAAAGACCCACTGCCACACAGCTCAGATCTCCCATGAATACAACAGCCTTCCAGATGGAAATGTGGAATATAGGACTCTTCCTGTTGTAATGACCAGATATTCTACACGGTCCACTGAGCTTTTAAAGTGCTAGGGGGGTTGAGGGGAGCCTGCCACACTTCCTTAGACTCCCCTATACTTATCGCACTTGCTGCACCTGCACCACACAAATGCCACCGCGTTTGGCAAGTGAGATCTTTAAACACCTCAACCCCCCTGGGTTGGCCTGCTCAGGAAAATAAACTTTTAGGTGGATAGTTTGGTTCAAAGTAAACACCAACACTACCTTAGGAAGAAACTTAGGGTTGGTCTGTAAAGACACCCTATCTTTATGGAAAATCAGAATAAGGAAGCTTGCAAATACGAGCCCTGATGCTCGGAAATCCTTTGAGCTGAAGTAACAGCAACTAAAAATAATGCTTTCCATGAAAGGAAGCATAAGCCACAAATTCACGACTGGCTCAAAAGGAGCCAAAGTGATTTTCTCCAGCACAAAATTCAGGTTCCAGGTTGGGACTGGATTGCGGATGGGAGGCTTCATGTGCAAGATACCTCTCCAGAACGTACAGAGCACCTCTAGATGAGAGACCATACGGCCACCAATAGGCACATGGAAAGGTGAAATAGCAGCCAAGTGCACTCTGATAGATCAATATTGCAGTCCTGTGTCTGATAAGGACAATAAATACTCCAGAACCTGATTAACAGGACAAGTGAAGGGATCCAAGTGATGAGAAGCGACACACAAAGCAAACCGCTTCCATGTCACTGAGTAAGTGGCTCTGGTGGAAGGTTTTCTGGCAGCCACCTTTGGGGACACTCCAAATCTTGTGATGGCTACATCTTCAGGACCAAGCATGGAGATGAAGTAACTTGAGGTCCAAATGGACCAGAGTTCCTTGTTCCTGTGATAGCAAGCCCCTGCACAGGGGCAGGGGTCCTGGGCATTCCACTGCCAGTGTTTGTAGTTAGGGAAACTAGATCTGGCAAGGCCAAAAGGGAGCCATGAGAATTAGAGTAGCCCTCTCCATCTGGAGCTTGACTAGCACCCTCTGAATCAGAGTTGGGGGGGGGAGGCATAAAGGAACCTCTCTTTCCAAGAGAGGGTCAATGCGTCTCACCACAAAACACCAGGCCCTGGAACAAGCAGAAAAGTGGCAGTTTTGCGTTGAGTGGGGATGCAGAAAGGTCCAATTCTTGATGACCCCACCTGTTGAACAGGTCTTTGACCATAGAGGTTAGCAGCTCCAACTTGTGCACTCTGGACTGTGACCTGCTTAGCTTGTCTGCCAGGATGCTTTGGATGCCTGGAACATGGATGACAGACAGCTCTAGATCGTGTTCTAGAGTCCAGTAACAAACCCTCATCGTGTCCCCTCCACAGGGGGTAAGAATGAGCCCCCCCCCCGCTTGTTTATGTAATGCAAGGATGTCTGTCTGCACCAGCAGATACCCTGGGGAGAGATGGTTCTGTAAGGCTTGCAGAGCATACAGAATGGCCCTCATCTTTAGGATGCTGATGTGGAGGGAAGGCTCCACTCTGGTCCATGTTCCTTGTGTATAAGGAGGTCCCAGATGTGTCCCCAGCCAAACCCCGAAGCATCTGTGGTGAGAACCTGCAAAGGGGAGGGAATGAGGAAGGAAACCCCTTTCAGCAAACTGCTGGGTTCCATCCACCACTGGAGCACCTTTCAGACAGAAAAAGTTACTAGAACATGCTGTCCTAGATATGTCGGTGCTCTGATCTCACTGGACTCAATGTTCATTAAGGGGATCCTCATGTGCAGCCTGGCCATGGGCACCATGACAATGGCTGCTGCCATCAGGCCTAACAGTCTCAGGAATGTCCTGGCAGTGACATACCTGTTTGTTGTAAAGCAGCTGGGCCTGTGCCATGAGGTGCTCCACCTTGTTCTAGGGTAGGAAGGCTGAGCTCTGAACAGTGTCCAGTACTGCTGCTATGTACTTCAGTCACTGAAAAGGGGTCAAGACCGACTTGGGCAGATTGACTGTGATCCCTAGGGCGTTGAACAGCTGTCAGGTATGAGACAGTTGCTCCTTGAACTGAGCTTTGAACAACCAGTCATCTAGACAGGGGAAGACATGCAGTCCCTCTCTCCGGAGAGCTGCTGTCATAACTGCCAACCATTTGATAAATACCCATGGCGCAGATGACAAGCCAAAGGGCAATACCCTGAACTGGAAGTGTTCATCCTGAAACAAGAACCTGAGGTACTTCTGTGGGGTGGACAAACACTGATATGCCGGTAAGCATCCTGCATGTCCGGCAGTATATCCAGTCCCCTTACTGCAGGAGTGGCAGCAGGCCTTGTAGAGTGACCATCCTGAACTGCTTGTACTGAATACAGAAGTTCAGATTCCTCAGGTCCAGAACTGGCCTTAAGTCCCCTGTGCATTTGGGAACTAGGATGAAATGAGAATAGAACCCCTTGATCCTTTCTTTACTCCCAGGGAACTTGTTCTATGGCCACCTTGCATAGCAGTGTATGTACTTCCCCTAGTAGCAGTAGTTTGTGGTCTAGAGGATAAGCTGTGGAATTGGAAGGTCTGGAGGCAACTCCAAAAATTTTAGAGCGTGGCCCTGTTCTATTAACCGCAGGACCCAAGCATCTGTTGTAACCTCTCCCCAATGTTCCACGTGAAGGGAGAGGTGACTCCCTACCACTGCCTCCAAATTTTGTACTGCAGGGTGGGGGTCTAATAAGGAGTCATGCTGAGGCAGATCTGGTGGCCACAGCCGCACCTCCTCTAGGAGCTTTGGAGTGGGCACCTGTGGAGGAGGCTGGGGCTGGCAAATCTGCTCTGCTGTTGCTCTGCTGCCTGGCCCCCAACCTAGGTCTAACAGCCCTGCAAAAAGGCACCTTCTGCCTACTTCTCAAGTTATCTGTGGTAGAGGGAATGGGCTGACCTTAAGAGTCCAACCTGAGGATAGCAGGTCAAAGAGAATATCCTGCACATCTGTCCCAAAGAGCTTGTATCCTCTGAAAGGGGCACTTGGAATGGATTGCTGGACATCACTAGCAAATCCCAACATCCTCAACCAAGAATGCCTTCTTAGGCAAATGCCAGCTGCAGCTGCTCTGGCTGAGGCATCTGAAATATTGTAGACAGACCTTAAGAGGTGTTTACCCATGTCAGCTCCAGTCTGTAGGGCCTTGAGGATCTCCTGCTTCTGAGGAACCCTCTGGGAGGAACTGGGATGCTGCTTTAGCCTTTCTCTAGAGGGTATTCTGGTATTTGACCACTTGGGTCTGGTAATTTGCTATTCTGAGGCCCAGTGTGGCAGAGGCAAAGGTTCTTTTTCCCCATGAGGTCCAGTTTTCTCAACACTTTATCTGGGGGAGAAAACTGAGATGTTCAGGCACCTTAGACCCATCATGGGCTGCGTTTATCAAACTGAGTCAGCCTCCCGGGTCGATGGAGGGCCAGCCGGGGGAGATGGATAGAGCGTCCTATGGACTGCTCTCCTTCTCTGAGGGGAGGGTGGGGAAGTGCCTGGCACGAGACAGACCCCTGGCGGTGCCCGGGAGTCATGCCGTTACCGGCACTCGCACGTAATGGAGGCGGGGCAGATGCTGGATGTCACTGCACATCCCCACCTCCCGGAGGAAAAATGGAAAAAGGAGGGGTGGGTCCTCCTCCTACATGAAGCCCTCCCTGGGCCTCAATCAGCCACCGTCGCCAGCACTCCCAACTAGTTACTGGTTCCGCGACACTGGAATTACGGGAACCAGTGCCGTGGCCCTGCCCTCTGGTGGGCAAACCAGGGGTGACCAGGAGATGCAGGCAACTGACGGTTGGTGGGAGCCTGGGGGCCGTGACCAGGGCAAAGCCTGACTGAGGACCTGCCAGAAAAAAGGGGGTAAAAAAAAAAACAAAAAAAACACCTGAATCAGCCTCAGGTTGGCCAGCAAAAAAGGGCTTTCTTGAGGGGGCCTGGTACAGCTTGTCTACCTTTCTAGGCATGGCAGGGGATCAAGCCTGGTCTGTACCAGACAGCCAGGGTGGCATAGTGCAGCCAACAGAGGAGGAATGATAAGAGGTAGAGAATATGGTAGCTCTAGAAACTCTACCAAGTATCTCCTTGTGATGTCTTGCTCCTCAGCATCAAACCCTATTGCAGTTTGGAGTTGCTTCATCATAGAGATGAAGGAGGGGCCTTCAGGAGAGGACCTCGGAGTATACAATGCAGAGTCCTTACTCCTAGTGGAAATGGTGGAGCCAGACCTGTCAGAGGGGCTCCCATCCATATCTTCCTCCTCTTGTAGTACAAGGTCAGGGCTGTATTTCTGATCCTCATCGATGGGCTCTGAAGGCAGCAAGGAAAGAAGCGAGGATGTTGACACCCTGGAGTGTGTAGGGCACGCTGATGGAGCAGGCGTCAATACGGGGGCTGGAGTGAGGGGTCCTGTTGTGCCTGGTGTAGGAAGAGGAGGCATAAGGCACTGTATTATCTCTACAAAGGAGGACAGCACTGTCTGAACGTCAACAGTGGCCTGCAGTGCAGGGGTGCCTTCTGACATCTAAGGGGGTGACTGGAGCCCAGACATCGAAGGGCCATTGCTGGCCATAGTAGGTCTGGCGACACTCAATTCCGGCAGACCTTGAGGGTTCTGAGGTCTGAGCGGAAGGACTTGCGATGCTGATGGGGGTGTCGACAGGCTTTCGCTGGCTGTGGGAGGTCTGACGGAACTCACTGCTAGAGATGACCTTGTGGGTTCTAAGATCTGAGCAACAGCAGGTGCCACCGCCGAAGCGGTCAATGACGCTGCAACAGTTGGCATTAAGCGTAGCAGCGACTGGTAACGTACCCGGGGGTGGGGTGGGATTTATCCTTACTCTGCTCCCTCTCCTGGTGTTTGTGCTTTCCTGAAGACTTCACTCAGGCCCTGGAGGACTAGAAGCACGCAGAATGGGTGGGCAATGTGGTGGAGCTTTTTCCCTGGAGCTCTCTCTCCATTCTGGCTACCTGCTGCTCGAGAAGAAAAGTATGCAGGGCTTTTTGACAGCATCACCGGGTTGCTTGATTAAACTTCAGGAAAATATCACAGGCCATAACGTCGTGGGCCTCTCCGAGACAGCACATGCAAATGTGATTTTTCCACAGCACTCACAGTAACAGAAGAGTTTAGCGGCTTCTTTCCTCAACGTGCATGACGATGGTGATCACCTTAAAATAAAGTGATGGCTACTAGAGTGAGAAAAATAATAAAACTTAGAAAAAGCAAAGATATAGCAGTTAACTGTAGTGGCGGCGTCTCCATGGAGTTCGGCGAGTATGGTCGATGTTGGGAAAAGAACTGAGGAGGGAGAGGATGCTGACGTATGATTGTTGTGGGCAGCCCCTAGAGGACTGCTACCAAAAAAGTTTCCATGTGGTCCTGGCACCTGACGGCTATAGTTCCATAGGTGACGCCTTATGAAACAGATATCTTCGAAAAAGACCACTGGTTATACAGTACTACTCATACAATATTTTACATTTTGTGTTTAAAACACTATGTGGCCTAAACACTGATCTTGAGGCCAATTAATATTAGTCTCACGTTTACAATAAATGTACTGTAGAGTCCACGTAAACAGATTCCAAGGCAGATTAGGGCTGTGATTTCCATGGGGATGCATGAGAAAAAAAAAGGCTCTCTAGCAATCATTTTATTTATTTGCTTTTGACAACCGTGTGAGCCCACTAGAGCAGAGTCCCTTTTTACAGGTGTGACCTGGGCACAGAAGCAAAATGCAGTGGAGAATGCACAACTGGAATACAGAGGCTAGAGGTGGAGGGTGTGTTAAACAACATCAGTTACAGATAGTGTTTCCATATAGAGTACATACTGTTTCAGCCCTTTTGTGACATAACATTCCAAAAAATGTATACAGATACAAAGACAATGATGGCAGAAAAAGGCCCATCGGCCCACCCTGTCTGACCACCCTAACTATTCTGCACTGGACCTAGTGGCCGTCCATCCCATTGGGTTCTGCACCCCCCGCCCCCAAAAAATAATCCCATATGCCTGTCCCAACCCTTGCTTGAAGCGACTCACTGATTTGTCCTGTACCACTGCCGCTGCCAGCTTGTTCCTCTTATCCACCACTCTTTCCGTGAAAAAGTGCTTGTGGAGGTCCCTTCTGAATTCCCCCCCTGCAAGTTTCTGTGAGTTCCCCCTCATCCCTACATTTGAACTCATCAAGAAAAGTTCCTTGGTGTCTGTCTGCCTTATTTATTCCATGCAGGTACTTGTGTGTCTTGATCATGTCACACCTTTCACTCCTTTTTAAGGCGTACATGTTCAAGTACTGCAGCCTCTTCTCATATGCCTTGCCTCTTACACTGCTGTCCATCTTGGCGGCTCTGTGCCATACTGCTTCCACCTTGTCACGGTCTTTTCTCAGGTGTACAGTGTGCACTGTATTCCAGATGCCGCTGCATCAGTGACCTGTACAATGGGACGATCACCTCCAGGCTTCTGCTACTTCTTCCCCTCCCTATGTATCCCAGAATCCTATTTGTCTTGCCTACTGCTCTATCTGGATAGCCAGACATTCCATTCGCTATCACTAAGGGCATCTGCAGGAAACCAGTCTCTTTGCCCCCAGACTTCATGTGTCCCTGCTGGTGCTCCTGCCCAGAAGTCATACTAATACTCTACTTGTGCCGTCAGAATATTTTTATGCAACTGACTGTGCTGTCATAAGCAGAGGATTATGACTTCAGAGCAGGAATACATAACATGTACAGATGACAACTAAGGGGACAAACTCCATTTTTTTTTTTTTTTTTTTTTAGGATGTTATTTTTTCAGGAGCCTCCCCGCTCCAGCGTTCCTCGGTATGCATCCCGGTATGAGACCCCTCCCTTCAGCCTCTGACTTACCCTTCGCGGCAGGGTGGTGGGGAGAGACTCAACCCACCAGAACGGGTCTATGCCAGGGAGGCGTCCTCCGGGAACGGCGACGGGGAACGACGTCGTGCTGCGGCTCCATTTTCCCCGAATTTTCTCCCGGCGGGCATGGCGTGCAATGACGCCAGCGACTGAGAAAGCGCACGCTCCCATGCGCACACTAGTCAAGCGTCTGCCACGTCCCACCTTCCCCCTGTCTCTGCGGCTGCGTGTTGCCGATCCCCAGCCTCCGCTAGGTCAGGCAAGCACCCGGCCGCCAAATCCCACCCGGGAGATGGAGGCAGTCCTCGGACGCTTCGATCCATCTCCTCCCGCTGACCCCGACAACCCGTGCCGTTCCCGAACACGGGTCGCCGCGGCGCGTGAGCTAGCGACCACCGCTCAACCCTCAGCGCCACCGGGCCGGCGCAAACTCCAGTTTTAATGAAAATGTTTTCAGTAATGTGTATTAAGAGTTCTGTTGATGCCAACTGGGAATTTCTGTTTGCTGGAAAATGTAAATCTCTTACTATACATATCCAGAGTTTTCCTTTCAAGAGGGGATCTGGCACCCAGCAGAAGGGAAAAAAAAAAAAAGGGAAAAAACAACCCAAGTTGATATCAGAAGACCTCAAATGCAGTACATTCCAAAATACCCTGACTTTCAACCCATTCCATTCTCTATTACTAAGCAAGGCATAAAACTGTTTTAAAAAACTTGATAAGCAGACTCTGCTAAGTAACAAAGTTTGATCAGCAACAAGTCGGGTCTGAGGAGCATTTTCACAAAATGGCTATTTTTATCTATAAGATACAAGTTCAGAAAAGTGCAGCTACAGGGGAAAAGTGACAAATTGCAAGAAGAATTACTGCAGTTCTGTAGTTCTTAATACAGTATTAGAAAAAAATTAGCGCAATTCAGAAATCTGCAATGCGGCAATCAGTTAATTAGCACCTTCAGCTAATCAAGGTTGCACTTGATAGCAAATATTGGGTTTTTTTGGTAGCAAATTGTGGTGTACAACCTCTTATGCCTTGCTAAGAGTATTTACAAGAAAACAGGGCTGTGCACCCCTTACAGTTCACCTATAGGTGAGGCCTGTTCTGGAGCGGAGGTCATAACAGATGAAACTATCAGACTTACTGTAAATGAGGGATACTCACCTGCACCCATAGGTGTAGGAGCGGTATATGGTGTACATTCACACTGCTGGTGGAAATCCTTTCCTCTTTAAATCTGGCCAGGTGGTCTTCAAGCTGGCTCCTCCCACCCACCCAGGTGGTATCCTCCTTGGCACCACCCCGTGACGTCTGATCTTACACGCTGGAAGCAAGACCGCTGTGCCACTTGCCAGGGGAGGTCAGGTGGGTTGTGTGGATGTACACCATATACCATTCCTTCAACTATGGTTACAGGTGAGTAACCCTCATTTGTAGGGACATAGATATAGTGTACTATCCACTCTTCTGGCAGACTCCTAGCAGCTCTCCAGGAGGAAGGGGCAAGGCACACACCCCCTATTTAGGGAATAAGACTGGAGAGCAGAGGCCCCAAAACCAGTAACCCAGCATAACTCAAGATCAATGTGGTAATGGGAGATGAAGGTGTGTGCTGACTTCCAGTTAGCAGCCCTGCAGATCTCCTGGATAGCGACGTCCCTGGAAGCAGCCACTGAGGCAGTGGTATGACTACAGTACTGGAATGAGACCGAAGCCCAAAGGGAGGCTCCTTACCAGCCAACCTATAGCAGAGGTCAATGCAGGAGACTATTCACCTACTAACTGTCTGCTTAGCTGCTGGTCTGCCAGGTGTGGCTTCTGCGTAGCTGACAAACAGCTGGTGAACCTCTCTGAACTCCAGCTGTATGCTCTTTGTAATAAGCGAGTGCTCGCTTCAGGTCTAATGAGTGGAGCCTGTGCTTGGCCTCCGAGGTTGGACTGATAAAGTATACCGGGAAGTTAATCACTTGGTTAAGGTGGAACTACCGCCTGAAGCTCACTAATCCTTCTGGTGGTGGTGATTGCCACCAAGAAGGCAGTCTTTAATGACAGGCGAGAGATGTCACACCTGCGCATCGGTTCAAATGGCTTGCCCACGAGCATCACCAACACCAGTAGCAAGTCCCAAAGGTGGTGACGGTCCATGCACTGGTGAGGACAAGTGGTCAAGGCCCTTGAAAAAATGCCCAACTATCTTTTCCTGTGCCATCGTCAGCATACCAGGAAGAAAGGGAAAGGGGAAATTGTTTAACCAGGAAAGGCACACTAAGCCGCAGCTTGTTTCCAGGTGTGACCTGGGAGCACAAGGAAGTTAAGTGACTTGTTCAGGGTCACACAGTATGCAAGTGGGGGCTAACGGGATTCAAACCAAGGTCTCCAGGTTTGCAGCTCAGTGCCGCTACGCTATATTGCCTCCAGCCTATGCCTGGTATGCAGAGATGGCTGCCAGGTGCACCTTGAGGGTCGTCGACTGGAGGCCCGACAGAAAGGGACCAGAGGTAGTCCAGAATACTTGCCACTGGGCAGGGCAAGGGGTCCAGCTCTTTGCCGGGACACCAAATGGAAAATCTCTTCCATCTGAAGGGGTAGCACTGGTGGGTAGACTCCCTCCAAGAGGCCTCAACAACATGGAGGACCTTGCCAGAAAGACCCAAAGCATGGAACTCTAGACATTCAGGAACCAGGCTGTTGGGTGCAGGGACATTAGGTCTGGGTGGAGGACCTTCTCCTGAGAGCACAAGAGCAGGTCCAGGCGGAAAGGCAGACGCCACAGAGGCCTGCTGCTGAAGCTAAAGAGACTGGGGTACCAGAACTGGTGCAACAAGTCCGGAGCCACCAGAACCACCTGCGCCTTGTCCCTCCACACTTTGATCAGCACCTTGTGGACTGGGGAAAGGGAGAGAAGGTATACATGAGGCCCAGTGTCCAGGGCCTCATGAAGGCATCCCCCAGCAGTGTCCCGCATTGAGAGGGGCAGGCACAAAACATTTTCAGCTTAATGTTCTCTCAGGAGGCAAACAGGTCAACCTGGAGATTGCCCCACTGGGCGAACAGGTGGTCAACTACTTCCTGGAGAAGAGACCACTTGTGAGAGACACCTTGCCCACTTGGCTGAGGGCGTCTGCCAGCTGATTGGATGCACTGGCTATATGAATCGCCAGAAGGTCGGCGTACAGGCTGTGAATGAGGGTTCAGATGCTGAGAGCTTCCTGGCACAACAGGAGGGAAGGTGACTTGTCCTGCTTGTTCAGGTAGTACATGGTCATCGTGTTGTCCGTCTGGACCTGGATGACTTGACTCCGAACATGTGGAGCGAATGCCGTCAGCACCAGATGCATGGCACAGAGCTCCAACAGGCTGATGTGACATCGGGTCTCCTTGGGGGTCCAGAGCCCGTGGACTAAGTGGTCCCCCACGTGGGCACCCCATCCCAGCAGAGCGGCGTCGGTCATGAAAGTGACAGACAGCTCCTTGCGGACAAACGGGACTCCTTCCTGGAGATGGTCTGGGACCAGCCATCACTGGATGGCGTCCCACATCTACTGTGTCACTGGGTCCAGCTGGTCAAGGTGACCATGGTGCAGAAATCACTGCCAGGCCAGCTCCCACTGCAGAAGTGCATCTGCCAGCAGGCCCAACAGATAACAATGGTGCAAGTCGCCATGTATCCCAGGAGGCACAGGAAGTCCCAGGCAGGGCGCTACTGCCCAATCTGAAAGAAGAATGCTGCCACTATTGCAATGCACTTGGTGAAAACCCTGGGGGCTGAGAGGAGGCCGAACAGCATGGCCTGGAACTCGTACAGAATCCCCTCTGAGAGGAACCACAGGAATGCAGGTGGGACAGATGGCTGGGGATGTGAAAGAAGGTGTCCTAAAGGTCCAGGGAGCAGAACCACATGTCGTGCTCCAGGGATGGAATGGTCCGATTCAGAGTGACCATCTGGAATAAAAGCGCGACTGAAGAAACTGGTTGAGGTTGCACAGATTCAGTGTGGGGCACCAGCATCTGCCCCCATTTGGTAACTAGAAAGTATCTGGAGACAAACCCCAGACCAGCCGTGGCATCTTGGATGCAAACCATTGCTTTCTTCTGGAGGAGCTGGGTGATGTCCTTCTGAAGGGTGCAGGCTTGGCTGGGCGTGACAGCCTCGAACTCCAGAGTCAGACCCCAGCCGACCACCTCGTGCACCCACCTGTCTGAGGTAATAACGGACCAGGCGGAAGTGAAGTGGCAGAGTCGGCCCTCCCATGGGAGGTCCTGGGGAGGACAGGATGGGTAGGAAGAAGGCACCCCCAACCCATCACTGCGCAGGCTTGGAAGCAGTGGTGGGGTTAGCTGAGGAAGCAATGGGCCCTTATCCACCAGACTTCTTGATGATGGAAGAGGACTGCTTCAGGCATGGCCACCAAGCCTGCTGTTGCCCCACAGGAGGCTGAGGTGGTCTGGTCACAGGGGCAAAGTAGGGCTGAAACTGAAAGGGTTTATTCTCAAGTTTCTGGCTCTTAACATCCTGCATGGATGTGACAGAGTCAAGGATGGTGTTGGACTTCTCAGTATGGGTGAGATAGCTGTCCATGCTGGGGCCAAACAGGTCGATCCTCAAAAAGTGAACATCTGCCAATTTGTGCTGGGTATTAGCTGTAAAAGTTGAAATCCGCAGCCATGCCCTGTGGTGCATGGCCACTGCAGAGGCCACTAACCTGGCACATGAGTTGTCAATGTCCACGGCCATCTGGAGCTGCTGTTTAGCCACAGCACGACCTTGATTACAGACTTGCTTGATCGGCAGCTGCAGGCCAGCTGGGATCCAAGGATAACCTGATCCAGGGTACCCAACAATGCATGGGCAAAGCTAGTTATCAAAACAGCCAAACTAGCCTGCCGATGGCTGAGGGACAAGGCCACGTAGACCTTCTTGGCCACATGGTCCAACTTCTAGGACTCTTTGTCGGGAAGTTTATCAATGTCCCTGACATTACCGGTGCACCAAAAGACTGAGTTGACGACCAACCCTTCAGCCGAAGGGTGGTCAAAACCCGGGACAGGGAAACCATTAGACCGTATTTGTGGACCATACGGGCCGAAGACATAGGGCAGGATGCTACCATAGCAGGGCCAAGAATAGCCTCCGCGACAGGAAAGGGGACCCCTTGGGAGTTGTCCCTGCTGAGGATCTGTGTCAAGGGGTACTTAGCCCACTTCTGGACAGCCTCCAACAGGATCCCCATACTTTCAGAGATCAAGCAGTGCAGGGCCCCGAACAAGTAGGCCCCTGTTCTGCCAAAAGATCCTCCCCGGACTCATGGTCGAAGCCTGGAGTCTGTTGAGAATGCGCCGAGGAATCTTTCGAGTCTGAGGACTCCTCAAACACCGGCTGAGCCTCTGTATCCTTGCTGACGATTCGGGGTTCATCGGTTTGAGTTACTCTGACCGACAGATGACGTGGAAGAAAGGTGTGTCCACACTTAGGAGGCCCCTCCTTGGGCTGAGGAGGCGTGGGCTCCACCATAATGGGAGAAGAGGCTTGCAGCAGTCTGGGGCCAGGGTTGCAGCAGCCACTGTAGTGCCGGAAAAGGCTGAGGCACAGGAAGTGGCCTGTTACTGGCGCCAAGAAGCAACTGCTGTCACATGAACTCCTTGTAATGGCACCACATCTTACAGTGGAGCCCATCTTCCTCCAAGGAAGAAGAAGTAGTAGAGTACTGACAGCGTAGCTTAGCCAAGTGTAAAGAGTGGGACCGATAACAGTGTCCGGAACTACTCGACCTGAACCTCAACCGTTGGGATCCCCTGACAGGTTGGGCTGCCAGGGAGAAGGGTCCAGCTCAGTGTGCTGATCCAGCCTACCCCGGGAGAGATCAGGCAGGATCGGGGTCCTGGAGAGGGAATCCTCCCCTTTGCCTGCAACACTGGGTTGACTGGGCCAAGAAAAATCTCGACTGGCTGGACAGCCTGCTTCTTGGCCAACAAGCATGATGGGGACTTGGGGGGGCAGCAGCCTGGATAGAAGCACTGACCAAAAGCCGATGGCTCAACAGCCGCCGAGCTAGCAGAAGCATGGAACCACAGGCCCGAGAGCTCTCATGGGTCCACGATCTGCATTGGGGCGTCTTACTCTTGGACTTCTGTTTAGAAGATTTTGACCCTCGGGAAGGGCCCTCCCCAAAAGTTGGAAGGGACTGACAATTCCCGTAACACCCCAGTAAACAAGAAGCCCATGCCCACCAGAATCAGGGCGGACATGGAGAAAGTGCCTGCTGCGGCCTGGGTCACAGCCTCCTCGAAGGCAGCAAGTTGCTCAGCCAGGCCCGCAGCTGCAGAAATCACCTTATGGGCATCCTTATATTTAACAAGAGGGTCCTGCTTGTCTGCCCGGCTCAACAGGAGGAGAGTGTGGTGAACCTCCAAGGTGAAAGGATGAAGGGTATGGCACAGGCTAAAAGCCTGCGTTCCGTGGTGTGGACCCAGGCAGAAGATGCATGTGATTTGTGGGCTGGTGTGTAACATCTTCTGGCTGCAGGAGCACCATCTGAAACAAGGACCAGATTTCAGGTCACCTGATTCCATAATACAAGTTGGAGAAAATGAAAGGAGTGAAGCTTGAAGACAAAAATGTTTGTTGAAAAGTGAAGGCCTACACCTAGCGCAGAGCTGTGATGGAGGTAACCTGATGCTTCCAGCAGAAAGGAAGATCTGATGCTATGGGGCGCTGCCAAGCAGGATACCACCCAGGTGGGTGGGAGGAGGCAGCTTGATGATCTTCTGGCCAGATTAAAAGGGGAAAGGAATTCTGCCAGCTGTGTGGATAGTACACCATTATCCACATCTCTACAATTTATTTTTCTGTTAGCTCCAACCTTGTCAATGTAAAATATGTAGATTTCCCATGGACAATGTGGAGCGGCACAGAAATTATTTCTGCAGTGACAGTCCGTGATGTAGCAAACAGATGATTACGACTCCAGCACCTGAACAAGTCCCTGTTGCAATAGACCAAGATACAGTTTTACTGGCGATATCTTTAAAAATAAAGAATTATTTTAAGTTCAGATTTTGGGAGATGTTGCTAGTCATCTGTATGGCAGGGGTGATGAATCAGATACCTCTGATCTAGGTATGAGTCTAGGTCATGGGAAAGCCAGCAGGGGAGAAAAGCCAACTAACCCCCACTTTGGTATCACCACCTGTGTGACCAACAGAGGGTACTGCATGCAGAACGGCATGGGAGGGGGGGATGTCATTGGTTATATACATGCACAGCACCTGGAACCCCGCTACTGCATCCTAGAGAGAGAGAGAAAATGGGAAATGCCCAGGTTGGAGGATGAAGTGTAGAAGAACTCATGGGCCAAGTGCTGACCCCCTACCCCTGACCACCAGATGGCCGGATCTAAACTTCAAGAAAGGTTTGGGGAGCTCTATAGACCAAGCCATGGGGTAAGTGCTGAAAAGGCAGGGCAAGTGATGGGGCTGGGAGGTACCCAAGGTCAGCTAGGGAGGACTAAGAGGTAGTAAAATAAAGGAATAAGCCCCACTCCACCAAAAAAGAAGTTACGTAACAACTTACCTTAATAGTAGATCTTCGAGGGGATCCCAATCAGGTCACACCGCAGGAACTTCACCATCGATGAAGCAGGATCCACAGAGAAGATTTTCCAGCTGTAGAACTGGGGCTGCCCACGCTGACTCACCAACCCTATAAAAGCTTGAATGGCCCCACTCCTTCCTCAGTTCTTTTCCTCGGAGATTAATAAAGCAAGCTCATGCTGTGGGGGATATCGGGGTTGGGGAGAGAGGTGCCCAGGCCTAAATAAAAGGCTTGATACAGCAGATAGCCAGTCTGAGTAGAGGATCCCAACTAGGGGGATGGTGGGAAGGAAGGCAGATCTGATGACCGAGATCCCCTCGAAGATCTACTGTTATAGTAAGTTCTTACATAACTGTTCTATCTTCTCCGAGGGGTATCTCAGTCATCAAGTCACACCATAGGAACGAGTCCCAAGCAATTACAAGTGCAGCAGAACAGTCTGGGAGGAAGGCCAAGCGAGGCCTAAGACAGAAGGCCTTGGAGAACAGCCAGACTTCTGAAGCCTGCTCGGGCTCTGGATGCAATGTCCAGCCTGCAGTACTTGGTGAAAGTATGGATAGTACTCTGGGTGGCAGCAATACGGATGTCAGTTGCAGAGACCCCTTTGAAGCAAGTCACAGAGGTAGCCATACCCCTCATGGAGTGGGCTTTCATCATCCCTAGCAACTCCTTGCCATATTTGTTGCAGCAGAGCACAATGCAATTGGCCAACCACTAGGACAAACATTGTCTGGAAACCTGAGCGCCCTCTCTTCCTTGGGTGAAAACAAAAAGCTGCTTTGACTTTCTGCAGTCCTCAGTTCGGCGCAGATAATACTTCAAAATTCTGCGCACATCTAAAGTATGGAGCAGTGCTTCCCCTGGACTGGCACGCTCTGGAAACTTGATAGGTAGGTGAATAGATTTTTTCAGGGTAAACTCAGACATCACCTTGGGGAGGAACTTAAGGTTCGTGTGCAAAGACACCTTGTCTTTGTGAAAAATCAAATAAGGCTCCTCATACCAGAGTGCCTGAAGCTTGGAAAGCCTTCAAGCAGAAATAATAGCAACCAAAAAAGCAGGTTACTCACCTGTAACAGCAGTTCTAGGAGTGGTACATGATGTTCATCAACACTTGTTGGTAGTGCCTTCCTCTTTTAAAAGTTCACCGGCACATCTTCGACCTGGCTCCTTCCACCCACCTGGGTGGTAACTCTCCTGGGTGGTAACTCTCTCAGCCCCGCCCCATGACGCCAGATCTTGCCGGCTGGAAGCAGAAGGGTGCACTACAGCCAGGAGAGGTTGGGTGGGTTCATGTGGAAGAACATCATATACCACTCCTAGACCTACTGTTACAGGTGAGTAACCTGTTTTTCTAGGGACGTAGATATGATGTTCTATCCACACTTGTTGGCAGACTCCTAGCAGTTCTCCAGGAGGAGGGAGCAAGGCACACCCCCCCCACCTCCCATTTAGGGAACAGAGATTGGAGAACTGAGGCCCCAAAACCAGCATCCCGACGTGACTCAGGGTCAATGTGGTAATGGGAAATGAAGGTGTGTGCGGACCTCAAGGTAGCAGCCCTGCAGATTTCCTGGATAGGGACGTCCCTGGAAGCAGCCACCGAGGCAGCAGTATGGCAGGTGGAATAAGCCCTAAGCCCAACTGAAGGCGCCCTACCAGCCATCCTATAATAGAGGTCGATGCAGGATATAATCCACCTGCCAATCGTCTACTTAGCTTCCAGTCTGCTAGGTGCAGCTTAGGCGTAGGTGACAAACAGCTGGCAAACCTCTCCCTAAGCTCCAGCCATACGCTCCTTGTAATAGGTGAGCGCGCGCCGCAGGTGCAAAGTATGGAGCTTGTGCTTGGCCCCCGAGGTGTGGTTGGTGAAGTACACTGGGAGATTAATCACCTGGTTAAGGTGAAAATCAGACACAACCTTCAGGAGGAACTTCAGGATGGGGTGAAGGGCAACCTTGTCCCCGTGGAAGACCAAGTATGGGACTCCTGAGTGCCTGGATCTCACTGATCCTTCTGGCTGATGTGACAGCCACCAAGAAGGTGGTCCTCCATGACAGGCGAGACATCACACCTGTGCATCAGTTCAAATGGCTTGTCCACTGTAGTAGCGTGGGTATAACAACACACACAGCAGGCAGTAAATAAAGTGCATAAAAAACACAAAGCTTGTGTTTGTCAGTTTATTTTAACACTTTAGAAAAATAAGAAAATAAATATATACAAAAAGGAAAAAGGTGTTAGTTCTTCATACCATAATATACAGGAAATGCTTTTCTTCTCAAGAACTCCTGAACTTTCCTTTGTAATCAAACTATTTAGAACAGTGTGTAAGCTTTTACACTCTGCTCCTTCTCTCATTATAGTCAGTCGACTATTGACCCTCTTTTCTTAGCCCCTAGTGGTGTGTTTATATAGGATAGCGAGGGGTGACATCCCAGTTAAGTGACCCCTCATTAAACTAAATAACTGTTTATTTTCCTTTCACTTCTCTGAGGCTCAGTAAACATTCTGTACCCTATTACAGACCAAAAGGCTTCACATTAATAAAAAATATCTAATGTCTGCGGTCTGTAGAAACGCTTACAGCCTTAATTATAGGGCTTCAGATAATTTAGGGGCTAAGCTCCTCCCCTCAAGGAGTGACATCACAGTCTATGCAGCTATATAAACAGCCATTGTTTGGGCTGCCAGCCTTACAGTAGGGCGTTTGAATCCCATTAGCTCCACACAGGTAATTACAACTTTATACCTTTTGTAATACACGTTAATAACTCAGGCGTCCCCGAGTTGGGAAGGGGAGATTGAGAGCGCGCTTCTCATCTCCCTTCTCCTGCCAGCTCCGGAGACCTGAGAAAGCTGCTGTTACAAAACTGAACTCTTCCACAGTTTGTTTGTTTATTTTAAAATTTTTGTCAGGGCTCTCAATCTCTAGCCCAACCTTGCTGCACCAGCATATCTTTATTGTAGGCATGCAAACAAAAATCCTCCTTTATTCATTATCCATGCTCAAAGGCAAACTTAATTTCAGAAAGCCGACGGCTGAAATATCAGCCCTCAGGCTACATTCCATTCTGGCCCACAATTCTTTAATTTATCATGCAGCCCCAGTCACAACATTCTGGGGCCGCACCAACTTAACTGGGCACATTTATATACATATTTGGACACTACAGGGCTCATTTTTTTCCTGCCCGTAATGTCACACAGTTTAGCTTTACTGCCTTTTCTATTTATTTTCGCCACACCACGCGGTAGTTCATAGTAACTTGGAGCATGCGTCTGCTCCACAGCTGATTTTTTTAACCGCATATGCAGCGATAAGGACACAGAGCACCTCGCTCCGATAAATAACTAATTCTAGGGTTGCATGCTGCGACTGGAGCCACATACAGTGAGTGGCTGCAACAGTCGGCACCTCGGGAGCAGGTGCCACAAAGGACCATGTCTTTTTTCCTAGGGCACCAGGTATAATCATACCTCTGGACACTCAGCTATGGAAAAAACAGGACTACGTGAGCTAAGGATATACTGATCTCATAAGTATCTATAAGCGCTTCCAGCACTTCATGTGCACAACACAAAGGGGGAAGCAGAGGTATAAAGGGATAGTAAAAATATAAGAATGTCAGGTTGACCACCCTGACATGAAAGAAAAGGAAAGCAGAGAGAGAAAAAGTAGACAGAAAAGTGTGTACATCTTTATTACACCTTTGAACTAAGAACCTTTATTCATAACAGGGGTCACCCTGTCACACCCATGAGCTTTGCCCACACCAGCAATAGGTCCCAAGGTGGTGGTGGTTCACACACTGGAGTGGAAACGTAGTTGAGGCCTTTAAAAAAGCACCAGACCACCTTCCTCTGCACTACTGACTGCTGACCGTCCCGCGTCCGGTAAGCGGAGATGGCTGCCAGGTGCACCATGAGGGTCACTGACCGAAGGCCTGACAGAGAGGGACCACAGATAGTCAAGAATGCTAGCCACTGGACAGGACAGAGAGTTCGACCCCTTGCCCTCACACCAAATGGAGAACCTCTTCCATTTGAAGGCATAGCATTTCCTGGCCAACTCCTTCTGAGATGCCTGAACAACAGTGAGAACATTTTCAGAGAGACCCAAAGCATGGAACTCCAGCCACTCAGGAACCAGGCTTTCAGTTGCAGGGATTGAAGGTCCGGATGGAGTACCTTACCCTTATGGATAGAAAGCAGGTCTGGGTGGAGAGACGACGCCTTGGGAGCCTGCTGTTGAGGCTGAGGAGATCGGGGTACCAGAACTGAACATGGCCAGTCTGGAGCCGCCAGAATCACCTGTGCCTTGTCCCTCCTCATCTTGAACAACACTTTGTGGATCAAGAGAAGCGGAGGGAAGGCATGGAAGAGGCCTGGGGCCCAGGACTTCGAGAAGGCATCCCTCTGCAGCGTTCCCTGCTGAGGGGGGGGCGGGTACAATACAGCCTCAACTTGGGGTTCTCCCTGGAGGCAAACAGGTCCACCAGAGGGGTGCCCCACTGGGAGAACATACTGTACACCACCTCTAGGTGGAGAGATCACTTGTGATATGCCTTGCCCACAAGGCTGACAGCATCTACCAGCTGGTTGGAGACACTGGCCACATGGCTGGCCAGGAGATTGGCCTCCAAGCTGCACACAAGGGTCCACACACGGAAAGCTTTCTTGCAAAGAGGCAGAGAGTGCATCCTGCCCTGCTTGTTGAGGTAGTACATGGTCGTGGTGTTGTCCATCTGGACCTGGATTGCTTGACTCCGAATGTGAGGACAAAGGCAGTCAGCGCCAGCTGAACTGCTTGGAGCTCCAGCAGGTTGATGTGCCATCAAGACTCCTTGGGAGTCCAGAGCTCCGTGGACTTTGTGTTCCCCCAGGTGGGCACCTCAGCCCATGAGAGAGGCCTCAGTCATCAGGATGACCGTCGGCTCCGGGCGGACAAACGGGATCCCTTCTTGCAGATGTTCCAGGACTAACCACTCTGGAGAGTGACCCACATCTGCTGGGTCACAGTGACCAGCTGGTTGAAGTGACCCCTACACGGAGATCACTGTCTAGCCAACTCCCACTGCAGAGAACACATTCTCCAGTGGGCCCACTGGACCACACTGGTGCAGGCTACCATGCAGCCCAGCAGGCACAGGAAGTCCTGGGCAGGATGCAACTGCCCAACCAGAAATGAATGGGCAAAGGAAGAAAGAGCCTCTGCCTTGTCCGCCGGGAGCAGAGCCCTGGCTCTGCCAGAGTCTAGCTCTGCCCCAATGAAACTGATCACCTGTGAGGACACGAGTTACGACTTGGCCTTGTTGACCAGGAGGTCAAGAGAGAGAGAGATCTGGAGGGCCAGGTCCCTGTGCTGCTCCACAGCACAGGGACCTTTTATGTTTGTTAGGTGCCCCGAGCCTCAGGGAATTGGTGCTCTATAAATAAAATTGCCTTGCTTTTCCTCCTGCCTGGCGGGACCCGTGATCAGCCAGTCATCAAGGTAGGGGTAAACTGGGACCCCTCGACACCTCAGGTAAGCTGCCACCACTGCAATGCACTGGAAGACCGTGGGGGCTGAGGACAGGCCGAATGGCATAGCCTGGAACTTAGAGGGTTCCCTCTGCTCGGAAGCGGAGGAACAGTCTGAGATGAATGGATCAGGATGTGAAAGGACGCAACCTGCAGATCCACGGAGCAGAACCGTAGAACCATATGTTTTGCTCTAGTGATGGTATGATCTAAGAGATAGTGACCATCCTGAAGGTGCGCGACTTGAGGAACTTGTTCAGGTTGTGCAGATCTAACCCCCCGTCCATTTCACCAGAAAGTACCTGGACACTAACCCTGGGTGTTCCTTAGGGTCTGCAACAGGAACCACCACAATATCCTTGCTGAGGAGCTGGGTAATGTCGTCCTGAAGGGCCGCCAGAATGCCTGCGGATACCATGTCCTCCCGTGGGACGTGGGCTCAGCAGGGCGGGTACTGCTCAAATTCCAGAGGCCGACCCTGGCCAACCACTTTGAGAAACCACCTGTCTGCGGTGACAGCGGACCAGGCGGAAAGGAAGTGGCGGAGCCAGCCCCCCACGGGAGGACCCGCGGTGGCGTGACGGGTATCAGGGAGGCACCCTTCATCCTGTCACTGTCAGGTTTGGAGGCAGAGGAGGGCCCGGCTGGGGAACCACTGGGGCCTCTTTCTCCAGGCTTGCAGACGACCGAGGTCACTGACTTTGGCCAAGGTCACCAGGCCTGAGCCTGCTGCCCAGCTTGGGACTGGGCGGGTTTGGCCACAGAAGTAGAGGTGGACCAAAAGGCTTCTTTTTCTGCTGCTTTAGTCCCTCTGGGTGGATGTCACAGAGTCCAATGCGGGTGAGGTGCCCCTCGACCCCAGGCCTGAACAGGTCGGTGCCCAAGAAAGGGACATCTGCCAGCTTGTGCTGGGTGTCTGCTGTGAAGGTCGAGATCCGCAGCCAAGCCCTGCATCGCATGGCCACTGCAACCACTACAGAACAGGCATAGGAGTCCCCAATGTCCATGGCTGTCTGGCGCTGCTGTGTAGCCACAGTCCGACCCTGATCTCGGACCTGTTTGACCGTGGTTTGGAGGTCCGCTGGACGCTGAGGAAGCACCTCATCCAAAGTGCTCAACAGAGCATGAGAAAAGTGGGCCATCAGGAGGGCCGAGCTCATCTTGTGAAGGCCAAGTGAAGAGGCAGCGTAGACCTTTTTCAGCAAATGGTCCAAATTTCTTGGACTCCTTGTCAGGCGGTTTGTCAATGTCCCCCACATTGCCAGAGAGCCTCAACACAGATCAGCCACCAAGCCCTCAGCGGAGAGATGTCCTGTGAACCCCGAAAGGGAACTGCATACATGCGGGCCATCCAGGCCGATGGCACTGGGCAGGAGTCGGGTCACTGCCAGAGCTCCAAGGCAGGGCCAAGGATGGTTCTCTGTGACCAGGAAGGCTTCCCCAGGGGAGTCACCCCGGTCCAAGATCTTGGTGAGAGGGTACTGAGCCCTTTTATGAATGGGCTCCATCCTAAGACCCATGGATTCCAAGATCAGGCAGAGAAGGCCCATGAAGGAGGTAGGGCTTTCATCTGTCGAGAGACCCTCAGACGACTCCGTGTCCACCGGACGGGAGTGTAAGGAGGAACCCTCTTACTTCGAGTCGTTGAAGAGAGGTCAACCGCCTGAATCCCTGCTGACCCTCCGTGGTTGGTCAGGGGTGACGGCGACCGACAGCTGATGGGGGAGACCCAAAGCCGGCTGACACTCCTTAGTCGGAGCGCCAGATTTCAGCTGTTAAGGCAGCAGCTCCAACGGAGTCTGTGGAGATGCCGGAAAAGGCCAAGCTGGGACCATTTTGGTTGGCTCCTGAGGCGGAGAAGGCATCGCTTCTGTGGAGAAAGCCAGGTGATGGCTGGGGTAAAAGCTGGAACAGGCTTCATACCAGTGAATACTAGCTGTTGCCACATGAGATCCTTGTAGTGTCTATGCAACCTGCGCCGAAGCCTCTTCTCACAGAGGAGGATGAGGATGAATGGTGGTGGTGCCCAAGCATCGAGAGCAACGACGTTGGCGTGAGCCACTCGACCCACGGGAATAAGACTGGGATCTGGACCACCGGCGGACCTTGGAGGTTTAGCCGGTGGCCTGGGCTGAAGATTTGACCCAAGTCGGATCTGGTGATGCGCGAGACTCAGAAGGGTGAGAGTGTTCCTTATCCCACAATCGTGGGTGAGACCGTTTTTGGCCTCCTTTTTAGACTTGGACTTGTGTGCTGATGAAGGGCCCTGGCCATGAGTCAGGAGAGCCTGGCACAAGTCCTTAAATGCCCCTGTGAAGGAGGCGCCCAAAGAGAGCAGCAAAAAGGCTGAAGCCAAGGAGGTCTGGGCCTGGGCTGCCCCCTCCTTGAAAATCGCTAGCTGCAACCGCGGAGACCACCCAGCGGGCACCGTTCCCTCGGATGGCCCAAAAGTAAGTCCTCGAGAACAGATGGATGGAAGGTATGACAGATGTCGCAGGCCTGGGGATCGTGCTCGTGGCCCAGGCAGTACACGCATGTGGTGTGCGAATCTGTTTGGGACATCTTCTGCTCACAGATACATTTCTGGAATCCCGGAGCGGTCTTCTCGTCATCCATGACGGTCGTCAAGAACAAGCCTGAAGACAAAAGTTTTTAATAATTTGGAAGGAAATCCAAAGATTTTATAGCAAAGGGCCTATGCAGCGCGAGAGCGGTAAGGAAGGAACCTGCTTCTTCCAGTGGAACGGAAGACCTGGCATCATGGGGTGGAGTCGAGGGAGTTACCACCCAGGTAGGTAGGAGGAGCCAACTTGAAGGCGTTCCAGTGAACTCTTAAAGGAGAAAGGCACTGCCAACAAGTGTGGACAGAACAACATATCCACGTCCCTAGAAACAATACTTTCCATTAAAGAAAGTGTAGCTCACAAGTTGCAGCTGGCTCAAATGGAGACAGGGTCAATTTCTGCAAAACAAAATTTTAATCCCAAGCAAGGATAGGGGTACAGATTGGAGGTTTCAGAAGAAAGATGCCCCTGAAAAAAGTATGGGTCACATCTAGTTGAGCCTTGGTACAGCCATCCATGGGTTCATGAAAGGCAAAAATAGCCAAAAGGCACACCTTGAGGGAGAAATACTGGAGGCCTGAGTCCGACAGCGATATCAGGCAGTCCAGAATCTGGCTCACCGGACAGGTGATAAGGTCCAGATGGTGCTTGGCAGCCCAACTGGCAAACCTCTTCCACTTCATGGAATAGGTGGCCCTAGTGGAGGGCTTCCTAGCCACCACTAGGACGTCAGCCACCTTCTGGGAGACTCCAAATCGGCAATGTCCATGTCCTCAGGAGCCAGGCATGCAGACAAAGGGACTTGAGGTGTGAATGGACCAGGGTCCCCTGAGTCTGCGTCAGCAGATCCCTGCAGAGGGGTAGAGGCACCGGAGGTTCTGCCGCTAACTGTTGCAGTGATGGAAACCACATCTACCATGGCCAGTAGGGTGCGACCAAGATCATGCTGGCCCCTCCATCTGCAGCCTGATTAGCGTCCTCTGAATCAGAAGAAATGGAGGGAAGGCATAAAGGAACCTCCCACTCCAGGAGAGGGACAATGCATCTTGCCAGAAAACTCCAGGCCCTGGATCCAGAAATTGGGCAGTTTTGTGTTGAGTGGGGATGCAAAAAGGTTCAACTCTGGACGACCCCATCTGTTGAACAGATCTTCTGCATAGGATGACAGAAGTTCCCATTCATGCATCCTGACAGAGTCCTGCTAAGGCTGTCCGTCAGGATGTTCAGCATGCCTGGGATGTGGACTGCTGAAGGTTCCAGGCAATGGTGCAGTGTTCAGTACCAGACCCTAACTGCTCCCCTGCAAGGGAGGTAAGAATGCATCCCCACCCCTTTGTTAATACAGTAGACCACGCTGAGATTATCTAACTGAATCATCAACTGGTCCGGAGAGAGGTGGTTCTGAAAGGCCTGCATGGCACACAGAACCACCTTCCTCTCAAGGATGTTTATATGGAGGGAAGCCTCGATCTAGGACCAGGGACCCAGGTGTCCCCCCCAGCCCAAGCCGGAGGCATCCGTGAGTGAGAATCTGCTGGGGAGAAGAGATAAGGAATAGGACCCCTCTTAAGAGGTTTTGGGGATCCATCCACTACTGGAGCACCTTGCGGACCGGAGAGGAGACCGGCACTAGCTGTTCCAGGTCATGTGTGCTGGTCCCACTGCATCTGGAGAGTCCACTGGAGTACCCACATGTGCAGACTAGACCTGAGGACAGTGTCAGTGGCTGCAGCCATGAGGTCTAGCAGCTTCAAGTAAACTCTTGTAGAAACATAACGGTGCTGCGCAACTACCTGAGCCTATAAGATGAAGCACTCTACTCTGACTGGAGGCAGGAAGGCCTTGCCCTGTGCTGAGACTAGAACCGCCCCTATATATACTGCAGCCACTGAGGTGGGATCAGAACGGACTTGGGCAGGTTGACAGTGATGCCCAAGGAATGGAACAACTGGAGGGTTCTCTCCAGAGTTCAGTGAAGCTGATCCCTGAACAGGGCTTTGAGAAGTCAGTCATCCAGGTAGGGGACGAAGTACAGACCTTCTCACTGGACAGCAGCAGCCGCAGGGCAAGACTCTGAATTGGTAATGTTCGCCATGAAAAAGAAACTGGAGAAACTGCCTGTGCGGTGGGCACACCAAAATATGCAGGTAAGTGTCCTGCATATCGAGGCAGCACAGCCAGTAGCCTTGTTGAAGCAGGGGCTGTAGCACTGGAAGAATGATCATGCAAAACTTTTTGTACTGGATATAGAGGTTGAGATCCGAGATCCAGAATTGGCCTCAGGTCTCTGGATATTTTGGGGACCAGGAAAAACCTTGTATAGAACCCTTTGTTCTTCTGCTGCCTGGGCACTGGCTGGATCACCCTTTTTCGCAGAAGGGAGTGTACCTCCTCCCAAAGGACTGCTGCATGGTCTGGAGGATAGGTGTAGGGTACTGGGGGGTCTCTGGGGGTTGTTCCAAAAGCTCCAGAGTGTGACCCCTTTCTATAATCTGAAGAATCCAAGCATCTGAAGTTATGGTTCTTCACTGACTGAGATGGCGGGAGAACTGAACTCCAACCACCACCACCTCTTGTTTGGGGACCGGAAGAGGGGGATCCAGCAATGAGTCAGGCAGAGGTGGATCCAGCTACTGGGGCTGATCGGTCGCAGCTGGGTTGCTTTGTGGCAGGACAAGAGGAGCATGAGGGGTAGGCAAGGCAGAACTGACCTTAGCCTGGAGGTGGGAGCTCGCACCGGACTGGTGGGACACCTTGCGAAAGGACAGGTGCAGTCTGCTTCTGAGCTGGGTAAGGTAAAGTGAATGGACGGATTTAACAGCGCTCTCAGAGGCCTGCAATTCATTAGTGATGTCCTGGACATCAAGACCAAAGAGCTTCGAGCCACTGAAGGGGGCATTAAGCACCTTGTGCTGGACATCTGCTGTGAAACCCAATAGCCTGAGCCAGGCCTGCCTATGAAGGCAGATACCTGTGACAGCAGCCCTGGCACCAGCATCAGACATGCTGTACAAGGCCTGGAGGAGCTGTTTAAGACTTAAAGACCTCCTGTTTCTGGGAGGCCCTGATCAGCCACCCTGCCCCTCTTCCATACGGCATCCTGGTATTTGCCCGTATGTGATAAATAATTAGCAATCTGGAGTCCCAGAGTAGAGGAGGCATAAACCCTCTCACCCCAAAGGTCGATCCTTCTGGATTCCCTATCGGGGGGAGGGAACTATGGTGTTTAGGCACCATGGATCTGCCATGCACTGCTTTGATAACCACAGAGTTGGTCTCGCTTTGGGCAGCAAAATAGAACAGGCCTTGGAGGGCATGACAGAGCTTATCTGCCCTCTGAGGTATGGTAGGAACCATGTAAAGAGAAAAGAGCCAACAAATAAATCTGTTGAGACATGAGGTCAGCACTCAAAATGGCAGAGAAAGACACTGGATATATATAAAAAAATACCCTTTAATGTCAAATCCAAATATAAAAAAGTACAGTTACGTAAGAACTTACCGTAACAGTAGATCTTCGAGAACAGCTCTTCCAGCAGGTAACGCCATTAGGACTGAAGCTGGCAGGCGTCAGGACCCCATGGAATTCTTCTAGCTAGCTATCTTCAGCGGGGACAGCCCCCGACGTCGGTCCCGCCTCCTATCGCCAGGCGAGTACATATGGGGGCTTTGGGTCCCCAGATTCCCCAGTTCTCCTTACCGGAGACTTCCGGCCGCAGGATGACATCAGAATGGGAGACCGAGGATCCACCGTCAGAAGACAAGAGGTATAAGTCCCGTTAAAGGCTCGAGAAGCCATGCCTCCTCCAAGGGGAAGGTGATGGAGATTTGTTGCAAGAGCTGTTCTCGAAGATCTACTGTTACTGTTAAGTTCTTATGTAACTCTTACTATCTTACTCGAGATACAGCTCTTGCAGCAGGTAACACCATTAGGACTGATTTCCAAAGTAGCGCTTGCAAACACTCTGGGAGGAGGAAACTAGAAGGCTCATTCCAAGTCCTGGTTCTAGGACAGGAGATCTCTGTAGCAGGCTAGGCCGGGCGGCTCTTCGCTGAAGCAATGTCTAGGCTTAATGCCTGATAAAGGTATGGACAGAGCTCCAAGTGGCTGCAGCAAATGGCTGAGGTGGAGACGCTGCAAAGTGCTCGAGGAGGTGGCCACTCCTCTAGTGGAATGGCCTCTGAACTGATCCCGAGGGCTTTTTGATATCATAGCAGTATGATATGCACTGGACAAGCCAGCGAGAAAGGGACTGTTTCGAGACTGGCTGGCCATCATCCTTTCAGTAAAGGAAACAAAAAGCTGCTCGCTTACTGGGTTGCTTGGTCCTGCTTAGGTAGTACCTTAAGCTGCGGTGAACATCCAGGGTGTGGAGCAGCGCCTCCCTATTAGAATAATAAGGGAAGTAGACCGCAGGTCAATGTCCTGATTGAGAGTGAGTGGAGACCACCTTAGGCAGGAACTTAGGATTCGTCCTCAGGGAAACTCTGTCCTGGTGAAAACCAAATAAGGTTCCTTACACATGAGAGCCTGAAGCTTGAAACCGACGAATAGAAACTAAAAATAACGTTTTCCACTTACAGAAAACGCAACCTCAATCTGGCGGCAGGTTCAAAGGGGAAGCGAGTTGTTCCAGGACGAAGAGTATATCCATGGAGGCACAGGGTCCTTAATGGGAGGCCTAAGATGCAACACCCCTCTCAGGAATTCCCGACAGGCATCTAATTGCGCCACAGTGCGCTGTCCCACCGGAAGGTGATAAGCGGAGATAGCACAGAGGTGCACCTTAATAGAGGAGTGGGTGAGACCCGAACGGAAAAGGGAGAGCAGGTACTCTAGCACCGCCTTCACCGGACAACCTAGAGGGGAAAGGCTGCATGCTTGCGACCATAAACAAAAATGGCGCCATTTCATGGCGTATGTTGCATGCGTTGCTGGCTTTCTGGCTGTGGAAAGGACTTCCGCCATCTCTTGCGAGACCCCGTGTCGCAAAATGGCTATGTCTCTAGGAGCCATGCATGCAGGTTCAGAGAGCACAAGTCCGGGTGGACCAGTGAACCCTCCTCCTGAGACAAGAGATGGGAGCTGAACGGCAACAGGAGCGGAGGTTCCCGGGATAGCTGCATTAGCAAAGGGAACCAGATCTGTCTGGGCCAAAAGGGGGCCACCAGGATCATTGTTGCATGCTCCCTGAGCAGTTTGAGAACAACTCTCTGGATCAACAGGAAGGGAGGGAAAGCGTAGAGGAATCTGTCCGCCCAGGAGAGGATAAGCTGCCTCCAGAAAACACCAGGCCCTGGATCTAGCGAGTAAAAATTGGGCAGTTTTGCATTGGATGGGGAGAACAAGTCCAATTCTGGAGTTCCCATTGAAGAAACAGATCCTCTGCTACCTCTGAAGAGTTCCCTCTGTGGACTCTGGCCTGGGAACGACTCAGGCCATCTGCGACTGTGTTGTCCACCCGGGAACATGTACTGTGATCAGGTTCGGCTGTGTGGATTCTCAATCCACACCCTCATGACCTCCCTGCAAAGGGGTAAGAGTGTGCGCCTCCTTGTTTGTTGAGGTAATACATCACCGCCGTGTTGTCTGTCTGAAGCAGGAGAGTACTCGGCAGGATCTCTGACTGAAATTCTGCAGGGCATAAAGGACTGCCCTCATCTCTAGGACGTTGATATGGAGGTGAGCCTCCTGAGGGGTCCACGTTCCCTGGGACTTCACCCTGTCCAGGTGTGCTCCCCACCCTAGTCCTGAGGCGTCTGTGGTGAGGATTACCTCCGGGGACGGTGCTATAAACGGGACGCCCGTAGAGAGTATCCCTGGGTCTAGCCACCATTGCCAGTCTCGAATCACGGTGTTCGTGATACTGACCGGATGCTGCATGTGGTCTTGCCTTTGGTCCCATTGCACCTTGAGCATCCACTGAGTTACCCGCATGTGGAGCCTTGCGAAAGGGATGGTCGGAATGGCCACAGCCATGTGTCCGAGCAGGTGAAGGACTGACCTGGCTGGGACGGTGGTCTTCGACGAAAGATCCCTGATGAGGGATCTGATGCGCTCCGCTCTGTCGTCTGGAAGAAATGCTCTTCCCTGAACGGTGTCCAGAACTGCGCCTATGAACTGCAGCTTCTCTGCACGGTACCAGAGAGACTTCTCGTGGTTGATTAAGATGCCCAGAGATCGAAACAGGTCCTGGGTACTCTGGATCGCCAGTAACAACGCCTCTCTGGAGGCGGCCATGAGAAGCCAATCGTCCAGGTACGGGAACATATAATGGCCCTGTCTCCTTAGAGACGCTGCCACGACTGCCATGCATTTGGTAAAGACCCTGGGTGCCGATGACAGCCTGAATGGAAGGGCTCGGAACTGAAGATGGTGGCCGAGAAACTTGAAGCTCAGGAACCTCCTGTGCGCTTGAGCTATAGGGATGTGCAAGTATGAGTCCTGCATGTCTAGAGACGCTAAGAAGGCGTCCTGCTTTAGCATGGGAATAAGACCCGGAAGAGTCACCATGCGGAATCTTTTGTAGGCGACTGACATATTGAGGTCGCTGAGGTCCAGAATCGGACGGAGGTCCCCTGTTTTCTTTGGAACCAGGAGGAAGTGGGAATAATATCCGTATCCTCTTGGTGCTCTGGGATCGTACTATCGCTCCCTTTGCAGGAGCGAGTACTTTGTCTGATCAATGACTTGTGCTGACCCGAGTACCGGGAGAGCACAGGAGGCCTCGAGGGTGGCTTTTCTGCGAATTCTATAAAGTGGCCTCTTCCGACCATCTGGAGAACCCACCTGTCGGTGGTTATAGACTGCCATCCTGGTAGGAAATTCGCAATGCAACCCCCGACCATGAAATCCCGTTGATCCTGAGGGGCGGGGGCCGGAAAGGAGTCGGGCTGTGGCGGCTGAGGGGCCCGCTGGCTGGGCCGATTTAGGAGAGCGCTGGCCTCGACCTGCGGGTTGTTTTCCCTGGGCTCTGCGGAAACCGGAGCCCCTCTGTTGTGGAACGGGGCGGGACTGTTGTCTCTGCGTCCGTCCACGAAATCGGCTTTGGTTCCTACGAAAGGAACTAAGCTTCGGTCGGTACATGGCCTGAACCGACCTCACCGCCTTCCCGGCCTCTTGGAGTTTGGTGATTACCTTCTCGGAGGGTTGACCAAATAAAACTTCTCCCTCGAATGGGGCGCCCATGATGTTTTTCTGGATGTCCGGTAAAACTCGAGACACGGAGCCAAGAGTGCCTCCGAGGCATACACGCCTGAAGCTGCTGCTCGGGTCGAGGAGTCCGCTGGAGTCGTGATGGCTCGTAGCACTTGGGTTCCCACGTCCAAACCCGTACGGAGGAGCTGCAACATCTCCTCCTTCTGCTCACCTTCTGGCAATTTCTCAGCCGCATCCAGACCCTGCTCCCACTGGGCAATTTGGAACTGCACCATGTGGGTCAAATAATTCAGGGATCTGATGGCGCAGTTAGCGGAAGCATATGTGCGCCTACCCATGGCGTCCAGCTGCTTGGACTCTGGGTCCGGTGGCAGGGTGCTCAAATGTTGCGGTCTCTGGGACCGGTCATGAGAGGCTGTTATGACCAGAGAGTTGGCCTGAGGATGCTGAGCCAAGTACTGGTCTTCCCTTGGAGTCTTGTACAGGCGGTCAGCTTTCTTCGGCATCGCCGGGAGTGAATGTGGATGCTTCCACGCTGCCTTGGTGACGTCCATGAAAGTGTCTACCAAGGGTGGCACCACCACAGGCTTGGGGTCCTTCTGCCGAAGATATTTCGCAAGGCGCCTTTCGGGGTCTAACTCTTCCGCATCCCATCCCATGTTCTCTTGGATGTGTCTCATGATATCCGAGAACGAAGGGTCATCCGGAGGAGACTATGGAAGCTCACGTGGGTCCGGAGAAGGGATGGGGAGGGGAGATGGGGATCTGGATCCTGTTGAAAACTCTGATCCCGTGTCCTCCGTCGAAGGCGAACGGCGGCATCTTCTGGGTCTCTTAGGGCTGGGTGACCCAGAAGAGGATCTGGACGGAGGTCTCCTTTTATCTGGTCTCCCCCTTGGAGGGTCCTGGGCTCCCGGGGAGGAGGTAACCGGCCTGCAGACCCAGATGGAGAAGGGGGTGCAGGAACCGGAGGAGTAACCGGTGTAGGAGGAGGAGAAGGTGGGAGAGGAGGTGGAGTGGGGACCATGTCCTTTTTGACGGTATCCCACCAGCAAGTGAAAAGCTCCTTCACCTCTGAAAAAGAAAGGCCCGACGACGGACCGGGCGCCGGTGGTCGGTCGTCGGGTCCTGGCGTCGGCTCCACAGGGGCCTCGGGTTGCGGGGAGGGTTCCCTGGGAGTCTCAACAGGACCGGGGTCGCCCGTCTGGTCCTCGGGCTGTGTCAACTCCTCCTTAGTGATGGTCTCCTGACCGACGTCGGTCGGAGGTGTCGGGGTCCTCTTCTCGATTGGTGCGGGCGCCGGTCCCCCTACCAGCGTCCGGGGATGAGTAGGCTTGGCTGGCGACGGTCTTCTGACGGACGGCGGCTCTGGGGACCTGTGGCGAGAGGCAGACATCGGGTCCAACGGCTTCTTAAGTGAGGTGAGCTCCTTGGTCTTCCGCTGGGGAGGAGGCGTGGACGTGACATAGGGTTCAGAATGGCAGGAACCCGACTTGTGGTGATGGTGACGATCCCCCGACTTAGACAGGGCCTTGGAGGACGAGGAAGGCCTGGGAGTCTTGGCCTGAGAAGAGGAGCCTGAAGACTTTCTAACCACAGTGGGGGGAGGCTGAGAGCTGGCCCGGGAAGGAGAGTAATCGGACCTGGAGCCGGAGACCCTAGACGGGGACCTGGAAGGGGCCTTCTCTCTATGCTTCTCAGAATGCTTACGGGCCTTCTCCGAAGAATCCTCCCTGGAAGCCATGGTCTTGAGTTGTTCCTCGAGAAGGAACGCCTGTAGGGCCTTCTGGCGATGGATCCGGGTTCTGCTGTTGAAACCCTGGCAAAAGGTGCAGGACCGGGTGTCGTGGTCTGGGCCTAGGCACCGGACACAGGCCGAGTGCGGATCCTTGAATGGGATCTGCTTCCCACAGGCGCACTTCAAGGAGTGACCAGAGGTTGGAGAGGACATCAGACTAAAAGCTGAACGAAGAGAACGAATTTCCCGTAGGAAAACACTTTACCACGCGTCGTGCACTAGAAACTGAACCGAAGGGTCGAGACATGCAAGTCGACGGCGGGAAAGAACTGGGGAATCTGGCGGGACCGCCCCCCTTATGTATTACGCCTGACGGAGGCGGGACCGACGTCGGGGGCGGTCCCCGCTGAAGATAGCTAGCTAGAAGAATTCTGTGGGGTCCTGACGCCTGCCGGCTTCAGTCCTAATGGTGTTACCTGCTGCAAGAGCTGTATCTCGAAGTAAGATCTTTCCATAACCACGTACTGTAGACAGACACACCACACAGTACAACTCACCACCTCAATAGCAGGTTCAGTTGGAGAAGCGCCACGGAGTGTCATGCACTTGTAGCTTCAGCTCAGTTTGAGAACACAGTGTCCTGTAGTGCCGTATGCACAATTTGCTCCAAAATGGCCGAAACTCCGACCAAAACTCCCTGTGTTCTTAAACTGGTCTGAAGCTGCAAATGCATGATGGATGATGTAGAATATTTGCAAGACTGGGAGAAGATTCTCAATAAATGTAGTTATGACCTGATTTTATTGACAATTAAAAAAGCAAAAAAAGAAGTAGAAAAAGCCAAAGAAGTCAAGGTTTTGGAGGTGAAGTTAAAAGAAAAATATCCCCAGCTGAATATGAAAACCTGGCCTCCAAAGTGGATAACACCATTAAACAATTTTAAACAGAGTTGATTGCATACAAACAAAAAATATATACAAGAGATGAAAATGAGTATAAAACTGGAGTAGTACATACGTGGCAAGGGGCAAAGACACAAGGTTCTAAAAGTAAACCTTTGACCGTACAGGATGATGGGCTTAACATTTCATTAGGCCCAGTTTCAGATTTGGAAGAACCGGGTAGACAAAATTAAGATAACAGGTGTTTTTTAGGACAAGGTCAGACTTTAGAGGTGCAAGATTTAAGAGAAAGAAGAGCAAGAAGGGGGCTGGGGAAGAGGGAAAGGTAGGAGAGGCAACAGAGGGAGCTCAACTCCAAAGGAAGGCAGAACCGCGGGGGCGGTGAGGAGATCACCAAGGTCATGCAACAAGAACTGGAAGTCATCAACCTCACAGATATAACTTTATCAGATATCCAGACTGAAGTACTTAGAAAAGGTCTCAGCTTTGTGCTAAGCAACCAGTTCAGTGCCTTTAACATAGAAGTAGGTTAGTATTCCTTCTTCAGAAAACTCCATTTAAAAGATTTCTTCTACAGAGAAGTCACGTCGTTTAAGCCTGCATCTACCTTTGCACCCCCACAAAATAACCCAGTTATAAACATCTATTGTGGTCTGGTAAGACAAGATGTGAATAAACTTATTAATAAAAATAAATATACTAAACAGATTCACAATGTAACCAAAAAAGAAAGGGAAGCACTAAAAGAATTGCAGTTCATGCCTGGAATTGTTATAAAACAGGCTGATAAAGGAGGAGCAGTAGTAGTGTGGGGAATGGATGACTATTTGACTGAGATGTACAGACAAGTTAATAACTGCAGTTTTTATAGAAAACTACAGAATGATCCAACAGAGGTCATAAAAAGGAAAGCAGATTAAGTAATAATGGACGGTGAACAACGTGGCCAAATTACCATAAAGGATGCAGACCTTTTGCGTGTCTCAAACCCGAGGATACCGGTTTTGTATTCATTACCAAAAATACACAAACAAATTAAACCGGTACCAGGTAAGACCCACTGTGTCAGCCATAGGGTCGGTGACAGAGAAAATGTCTAAGTTTGTGGACTTCTTCATACAGAAAATGGTGCCTTCCTTAGAGTCGTATCTTAAAAATACAAAAGAAACATTAAAAATTCTAAAAGATATTAAGATGGAAGAAACAGACTGGCTAGTAACAATTAATGTCAAAAGCCTTTACTCCAATATACCCCATGAGGGAGGGTCAGCTGCTTTGGAGACGAGTCTACAAAAAAGAGATAAGACAAAGGCATCTAACAGACCATATTCTGGCAAGATTTATGCTTGAAAATAATTACTTTTGGTTTAATGGATCGTTTTATGCACAACATAAAGGGACTGCAATGGGGACTACCTTTGCCCCAAGTTTGGCAAATCTGTACATGGGTGTCTCGGAAGACGACCATATTTATTACCAACAGAATAATCCGTTCTTCCAGAAAGTAAGAGTCTGGAAAAGATATACTGATGACTGTTTGTTAATCTGATCTGGAAATAAAAAAAGAATAGACTTTTTTATTGACTATTTAAATCACACCAATGTGAATTTAAAATTCACATGAGAAAAGTTTGTTGACATTACCATTCTTGGATATCCAGATTGTTAAAACAGAAAACAGCTTACAAACTGGACTTTATAGAAAGCCCCTTTCAAGAAATACATTGCTAAAAGGGGATAGTTGCCATCCTGATACTGATAATGTGATAAATAGACCGAAGGGACAATATGTGAGGGCATGAAGAATATATTCATCTGAAACTCAGTTTGTGTCTGCTAAATGGGATCTAACTGAATGGTTTATGCAAAGGGGTTATGAGTCAGATCTGCTATTAAGTTCCATTACAGAAGCTAGGAGATCGATAGGGGAAATGCTGCTAAAACCAAAAAGAAAACTAACGAATGATGTAGTGCTCTCTCATTACCGAATATAATTCTATGGCTCCAAAAGTAGGAAAAATTATCAGGAAACATTGGCCTGTATTGCAGTCTGACACAAGCCATGTGGAACTTACTGAACATCCTCCAAGGGTGACCTATAAAAGAGGAAAAAAATCTTAAAGATACATTAGTGTAAGTCTATATACCACTACAGAAAGAAAAACCTAGAATGTGGCTACCAATACAATTGTATACCACGGAGCAAATTCTGCTCCGTGGTATACAATTAAACTTTTCAAATTGAAGCATGATAAAAATAAAGCTTGGGAAAATGCAAGAGCGTCTGGGAAGGTACATGATTGGCAAAAATATAGGAAATTAAGAAATCTATATGTATCAACTACGGGACACCAAAAATAAGTATTTTAAAGCCAGGACCTTGGATTCGGTAGGGAAACCCAGAACATTTTGGAGCTTAGTAAGGGATTTAAAGGTGCAGTCTAATTTAAAGACTTCTATTCATCTCTCTGGGGAGGAGACTTTTGAGAAAGAATTCCCTTTAGCCGATAGGTTTAATGATTATTTTGTTAATTCTGGTAATCTCTTTGACAGCCCAAATGAACCTTTGTACAATCCTTTGGATTCGTATTCTTTTGGGGCCCTTACATTTGCTTTCGATGTTGTAACATGTGATGAGGTGCAGGAAATACTACTGCAATCTAGGGTAAATGGGGGCTGTGGTCCCTACGGTTTGTCATCTAGGATGTTGAAGTATGCAGCTACTCATATTTCGGACCCTTTAACGTCTCTGTTTAATCGTTCTATCAGGGAAGGTTGTGTACCATGTGGTTGGAAGTCGGCCATGGTCATCCCCATATTTAAGGGGAGGGCACGACCCTGGAAGTCTATCCAACTACAGGTCCATTTCTCTACTGCCATTGGTCAGTAAGGTGATGGAGAAGTTGTTGGCGAAACAGATTATGGAGTACTTGGAAAGTAATAATTTACTGGATCAGTATCAGTCTGGTTTTCGGAAACATCATGGGACCGTTATGGCTGTGTCGGAGCTCTTGGATGAGATTGGCACTTCAATTGAAGCCCAGTGTTACACTGGTGCTATTTTAATGGATCTCTCCAAGGTCTTCGACACAGTGGACCATCAGCAGCTACTTTTGAGACTAATGGTTCATTCCCTATCTTACGGAGAGATTTCAGGTTACGGCTATTGATGGTCTTGTGTCGGGGTCACAAGTGGTGCAGAGAGGGGTACCCCAGGGATCCGTTTTAGGTCTTCTTTTATGTTTAGTTTACTTAAAAGATTTAGGTTCTCACATGGGGGCGTCACGCTACCACTTGTATGCCCACGATACTATTTTGTACTATTCGGGTGCAACTGTCCTAGAAATCCAATGTACTCTACAAGAAAGTTTTGATAGTATGGAAACGTATTTTGTTAATTCCAAGACAAAACTTAATTCATCTAAAACTAAATGTATGTTGTTCGGGTCTCCCATTAAATTAAAAGAGAATTTGGATTTGGAAATTGTTGATAGTAAGGGGATGGGTTTGGAAGAAAAAATTACTCACCTTAGTAATGTTGTTTCTTCTAATGGAGTCTTGCTGTATTCTGACATGTGCAGTTAGGTCCTGCCTTTCAACTGCCCCGGAGAACAAAGAGTTAAACTTTCCATGGCCAGCATGGAATGTTCACCACGAGCTCAGTTGAAGCCCCTGTCTGCTGTTGTTTAAACTGCAACCGTCAGATCTTTATGAGCAATACTCACTAGAGGTTCTGTGTGGAAACTGTAAAACTCATACTATCCAACTGGCAACTATATCTATGTAAAAGGGTTTTTGGTTTCAAAAGGAAGACTCAAGTCAGGAAACCCAAAAACAAAACACATCCAAAACACAACCACTCACCCAAACTAAAAGAGGGTGAAAAAAGGACACCCCTAGGGTGCCAACACTGCTCCTGCCCTCCCACATCCCAAAATCTAGGTTCCGAGAGGGAGGCGGGGGAGGTCAGAATACAGCAAGATTCCATTAGAAGAAACATTACTAAGGTGAGTAATTTTTTCTTCAAACAACATGAAGTCTTGCTGTATTCTGACATATGCAGACTACCAAGCAGTACCTCCATGGAGGAGGGACAGAACCTACTTTGGAAACAAGCTCTGAAGTACTGCTGTGCCAAACTGAGCATCACTCCTAGCCTGGATATCCAGAGAGTAATGCTTGGTGAAAGTATGGACTGTTTTCCAGGTGGCTGCTTGACAAATTTCTAAGACAGGAATATCCCTGGCAGCAGCCAGGGAAGCAGCTGTACCTCTAGTGTAATGAGCCCTCAGGCCTGAGGGTGGAGTTCTACCCAGCTTTTCATATTGTATACAAGAAAAAATCCACTTGGCAATAGATCTCTTAGTGGCAGGTTTGCCCTTAACAACTTCTCCATAAGTGAGGAACAACTGGAGGGATTCAAACCTGTGACCCTTGGTACGCTCTATGTAGTAGCTAAGGGCTCTTTTAACATCCAAGCTGTGTAGCCTCCTCTCTCCAGAGGAGGAACGGTCAGTGAAGAAAACAGGGAGAGACATAGACTGATTAAGGTGGAAATCTGAAACCACCTTAGGCAAAAACTTCCTGTTAGTTCTTAGGACCACTTTATCTCTATGGAAAGAGATGAAATCACATTCCACTGACAGGGCTTGCAACTCACTGATACGCCTGGCAGAAGTAATGGCTACCAAAAACAGTTTTCCAAGTCAAGTACTTAAGCTCTGTAGAGGACAAAGGCTCAACAGGGGTTGCATAAGCTGAGCAATGCAAGCATTAAGGTCCCAAGCAGGAGCAGGATCCCTAAAGGGGGGGATTGGTGTGAGGCAATCCCTTGAAAAACTTACAAAACACAGGATGGGTGATATAGGAAGGCTTGCCTACTCACAAGAAAGCAGAAACAGCTGCCAAGTGTACTTTAAGGGTAGCTGGTCTGAGGCCTAGGCCATTAAGATGGACCATATAGTCCAGAACCGTAGACAACTCAGAGTCTGGAGAAATGTTCTTCTTAGAACACCAAATGCTGAATCTTTTCCATTTGGAATTTTAAGTCTTTCTGGCAGAAGCTTTCAAGAAGCCTTAAGGATATCCAAAACCCCCTGGGAAAGATGCAGATCTGCAAACTCTAACTCTTCAAAAGCTATGCCCTGAGATTGAGAGACCGAAGATTCGGGTACCAAATCCTCCCCTGAGAGGATGTCAACAGGTTTTAATTCCTGGGAAGAGACAGAGGAAGGTGGACTGCTAGGGACAGCAACAGGGGATACCAGGGCTGTCTGGCCCAGTCTGGAGCAATCAGAATCACTTTGCATGGTTGTGACCTTATCTTGACTAACACTTTGAACAGGAGAGGGAAGGGGGGAAAAGCATACAGAAATTTCCCTTTCCAGTTCAGAATCAGAGCATCCAGGGGGACTGAGCCCAAGACTGGGGGTCTGCAACAAAAGAGAGGAAGTTGGTGATTGTCTGGGGCTGCAAAAATATCTATCTCTGGAGTGCCCCATCTCGAGAAAAACACTTTGAAAACTAGAGGATCTAGGGCCCATTCGTGATGGCCCTGGGATATTCTGTTCAGTGCATCTGCTAGGACAGTGTCCTTCCCTGGGAGGTGAACTGCTATCAGAGAGGTTTGTAGGGAATAGGCCAGGGACCACAACTTCATTGCTTCTGTGCACAAGGCCGTAGACAGAGTGCCTTCTTGCTTGTTGATGTACCACATGGCGGTGGTGGTGTCTGTTCTGACCTGTACCACCTAGTTCTGTACAGATTTGGAAAAAGCCTGTAGTGCCAGAAACACTGCTCTGAGTTCCAAGAGATTGATGTGAAGCAGAGATTCCTGAGGTGACTACAGTCCTTGGGTGGTAAGATCCCCCAAATGGGTTCCCCAGCCCAGCAGGGAATCATCTGTGGTGGGTATCACTGAATAAGACTGAGTGACAAAAGGAACCCCTTGTCTCAAATTGTCCTGATCCTGCCACCATTGCAAGGCCTGGATTAGGGTTAGAGTCACTGGGACTAGTTTGGTAAGGGAATCCTTTCTTTGGGACCAGAAGGCTCTTAAGTGGAACTGAATGTCCCTCATCTGGAATCTTGCCCCCTGGACCACAGCTGTGGAAGCTGCCATGTGGCCCAGAAACTGAAGGAAACGCCTTGCTGGTCGAGACACCTGAAGAGTGAATGAAGAGGCCAGTTCCATGAGGGTCCTTGCCCTTTTCCAGGGGAAGGAAGGCTCTTGCCTTTACTGTATCCAGCTCTGCACCTATGAAGGTGAGGAGCTGCACTGGTTCGAGAACGGACTTTGAAAGGTTGAGAAGGAATCCTAAGGAAGTGAGCTCTTGGTGGGTCACTTGCAAATGTGACTTGACTTGGTCTGGAGACTGACCTACTATGAGCCAGTCGTCCAAGTATAGGAAGATGGAGATCTTTTTTCTCCTGAGGAAAGCAACCACTACTGCCAGGTACTTTGTGAAAACACTTGGCGCTGATGTTAGGCCAAAGGGCATTGCTCTGAACTGATAGTGGCCTGAGGGCAACTCGAACCTGAGGTACTTTCTGTGGGAGCACCTGATGGGAATGTGATATTAGGCATCTTTGAGGTACAGGGAGGCTAGCCAGTCCCCTGGCCTTAGAGAGGGAAGGATAATTCCCAGAGTCACCATTTTGAACTTTGGCTTTAAAAGATGTTTGTTCAGATATCTTAGGTCCAGGATGGGCCGCCATTCTCCTGTCTTTTTGGGGGTTATGAAATACCTGGAGTACAATCCTTTGCCCTTGTGTAGGGTGGGAACCCTCTCTATAGCTCTGAGAGCAAGGAGAGAAGAAATCTCTGCCTCTAGGGCAAGGGTCTCAGAGATTCACAGGTGGAAAGGATCTGGTTCTCATCTTGGGAAATTTTTGAGCTGAGAACCAGTCCTGACTACTACTTCCAGGACCCACTTGTCTGATGTTAGCGACTTCTAGTCCTGGACAAAGTAAGCCAGCCTGCCCCCTACTGGTATGGGAGAATCGGCCCGGGCAGACCCATCAGGGTGTCTGCTTTGCAAGGGCTTTAGGCTGAGGGGTGGATGCAGGCCTGCTCAACCCCCGTTTGCCTCTCCCTCCAAAGAACCCCCTCTGTGAAAAAGAAGAGGAGGCCTAAACTTGGTAAAAAGGCCTTTGGCAAGGCCTGCCCCTGCCCCTGGACTGCTGCCTTTAAGCAGCTGCTTGCCCTTCTTTGGCCTGAGCACTCCTGTAAGTGGTCCTGTACTCATCCATCTTTTTCATGTATTTCTCGGTCTGCTCCCCAAAGAGAGAATTACCAATTACAGGAAAATCCATGGCCTTAGCCTGGGTATCCTTTTTTTTTTAAATTCTCTTTTTATTATTAAAATTCACACTGTAGATACATTAATATAGTCAGAACATCTCGATGTAATACAAATGTCTAATATAATCCAGAGTAAAGTATATTATACTTCAGTAGCTGGACAAAGAAGGAAAGAAGAGAAAAAAAAAAAAAAACCCCCCCCTCCCCCCCATGAGGGCGTCACCACCGGGAAAGAGGTTTAATAGACTAACCTTCGTAATCAGGTGTAATAAAGATTCTTAACCAAAAAAGACAGGCCAGGAGACTGATTCTACAAAATGACCAGATGAGAGGAACTGAGCCTAGTATAGGGAGAAAACAGAGGAAGCCAGGGAGTCCATGACAGGAGGGACAAACTGCTTCTCACAGTTTCTTTATATTCCATGGGGTCACTATCAGTGAAGATACAGGGCATATAAGCTTACCCCATTTCTTCTGAAGCGTCAATGGGAGGATCTAAAATTAGCAATCAATTTCTCCACTTTGAAACATTGGGACATTTCCTCCACCCAGTCTGGGTATGAGATTTCAAGCTATCTGTCCAGTGTCGGAGGACCAGCCTCTTCACCGCCATAGAGATGAGTGTCATATGGTATTTCCTCTCCTAACCCTGATATTTGAATCCCTATGATACAAATCTCTGGGGTGAAGAGGTCTTTCAAACCTAGTATGGGATCTAGTTTATCCTCAATTGTCTTCCATAATGGAGCAACTTTAGAGCAGTGCCAGAAAATATGGGGAGGTCTCCTGCTCTATCCCACATCTAAAACATTTAGGGCACAGAGGAATCAAATTTTGATTTCGGACTGGTGTGATATACATATTGTTAATTATGAAGTATTGGATCATCCTATTCCTATCTAGGCGTTGTAAGTGTATAAATCTTTCCAGATTTGACCCCATGGAAATGGAGAACCAGAAGAGACAACCCCAGGTTTTGGAGCGGTCAAAGGATGGGGAGAACCAATTTCAAGAGGTAGGTGTATAGCTTAGACACCCCATGGGATTTAGCCGCTCGTCCCTAACCTCCGATAGTAGTGGTTTAACAATTGAGGGGACTGCTATACCAAACTCTTTGTCTAGGTGCTTTAGTTGATATAACTGAAGATAGCATTGGTGGGGATGTTCAAGACCAGGAGTAAGTTTGCTGTTAAGCCCTGCCTACCTAGCACATATAAATCTTCCACTGAGAGCCCTTGTATTTGGGGAGCCAATTAGGAACTAACATTTTGTTCCCTATTCTGATATTGGGGTTACCATCAGTGGTTGACCAGGGTCTCTAATATATCTAACTTTAGCGGAGGAAAAAGTTGATTAAGTATTCTAACTGTGACACCCACTGGAGACTCTTGGATATCCCGGGAGAGATGTGAAACAACAATAAAAAGGCTGGTGGGGTTTATACTATGGCGTTTAATAAGGTCAAGGTCCATATTTAGCCATAAAGGAAAGTAAACATCCTTCGAATCCCACAACCATTTACCTGCTTTGGCAAGGTGACTAGACCAGTAGTATAATTCGAAGTTCGGTAATTTAAGACCTCCTATTTCTTTGGGAGGGCATAATTTATCGAAGGCTCGCCTCACGTTTGTGGTTCCAAATAAAATCAGTTAAGATCGAATGAATTTTTTTAAAGAAAGACCTAGGTAACCAGATGTCCAGGAGGTTTAGGGGTAGAAGAGTCGAGAAGGATGTTCATCTTGATAATGCTGATCCGAGCTCCACTGCTAATGGCAACTTCCCCATCTTTGCAGGTCGGATTTAATTCTGTCCAACAAATCCTCTAAATTAAGCTTTTGGCTAGGAGGAGTCCCTGTCAAATAAATGCCTAGGTATTTCAAATAGGATGGGGTCCATTTCATGCCCAGGTGGGACACAGAAGCCGGGTGAGATGGACGTTGAGTGGGAAAATCTCCGTCTTTGCCAGATTAAGTTTATAATTGGATAGTTCTCCAAATTGTGTAATTATCTCCATTGCATACGCAAAGAATCGGCGGGTTAGTTAACTGTAAAGAATATCATCATAAATACTGAAATCTTAGGAACTCGGTTAAAGCAGGGCATCTCTGGGGCAGCCTTGAGGCTGAGCAACAAGGGCTCCAAGTAGAAATTAAATAGAAATGGGGATAAGGGGCAACCTTGCCGAGTCCCAGAATGTAATTGAATGGAAGACGAGAGGATCCCATTACAGTAAATTTTTGCTGTGGGGGATCTATATAGAGTTTTGACCAAACCCAGGAAATCCGTCGGAAATCCGAATCTGGACATAGTATACCATAGGAATTCCCAGTTAACTCGATCGAACGCTTTCTCCGTGTCTAGTGCTACCAACGCCATAGGGGCTGAAGAAGTTTGAGCTGCTCGAAGACATGAGAGAGCTATCTAATGTGATCTATGACTGATCTACCTGTACGAATCCTACCTGCTCACTGCTCAGTAATGGAGTCCACACTTGTTTAATACGGGAAGCTAGGATCTTGGCCAAAATTTTTATATCACAATTGAGTACTTGAATTGGCGGTAATTGGCGGGTTCGGGAGGTTCAGCCGTTTTGGGGATCAGGATAATTATAGCCTCCAGTAAGGAGGCATCTAGGGTATCTGCCGACAGCAAATAATTATATAAGTCCAGGGCAGGGGCCAAGTCCTGGCAAAGGCCTTATAAAGTTGGCGGGAACCCATCCGGGCCAGGAGCTTTATCGGATGAGAGCTATGAATGGCCTGTTCTACCTCTTCCTGGGATAAAGGTGAAGAGAGGAGAGTCACTTGGTCCTCCGAGCGAGGAGTGTCAGCGGCTGGAAGATTCCTCTACTCTTGATTGAGGAAAGGGATACTTTAGTGCTATATAGCTTTTGATAAAACTTTTAAAGATTGCTGCAATATCTTTGGGCTCTGTTTTAACGGATCCTTCTGGGTCTTCAGGGCAGGAATCAGCCTGGAATTCTCTACTTCCTTAAGTTTCAGTGCCAGAAGTCTACTCGGTTTTTCCCCTGATCCAGATATTTGGCCCTGGTTTTCAGCAGAGCTAACTCCGTCTTTTCCGTATCAGACCTTCATATTCGTTTTAAGTTTGTGAAGTTGTTCTAGATTAGTCAGCCGAATTAGAGAAGCTAATATATTCTCTGCTGTTTTAATCTGGTTTGAGAGATAAAGGAGTTTCTGGGACCTGAGTTTCTTTCTTCTAGAGGAAATTTTGATGAGTTCCCTCTCAGAAAGCACTTTAAAGAGCACCAAAGAATATCCATTCTGGTCACTGAGCCTCGGTTAGTTTCAGAAAGTCCCTAATAAGGGATCTAACCTGGCCGAGTATTCTTCCTTTAATAACTGGGTATTAAGTTTCCAGATCGTGTCACGGGTCGTAAGACTACTGGGAAAACTTAAACCAGACTACGTGATCCAGATACTATAGGCTCTATGCCTGCCGGGGAGACTTTAGTCATGAGGGAAGTAGGTAATTAGAAAATAATATAGTCTCGACCAGGAGTTGTGAAGTGGAGAAAAGTGTAACTTTTATTGAGGGATGGAGGGTTCTCCAGGGATCTACCAGACCTAGCATATTGCTCATATCCTTCAACGCCAGTTGTGGTGGAAGCAATGGTCTTATTGGTCTAAAGGTTTTATCTAGTTCTTGGGTTGGGGCTATGTTCCAATCCCTCCTAGGATTAAAGAGGCTGGTAAAAGGAGCTGAGTTTATCGATTAGTTGCATAATGAATATCGCTCCTCCCACTGGACCATATATTGAGCCTAACACAATAGGAGAGCTATAGAGATCCAGACACCAATATATATCTACCTTCTAAGTCTCGAGTAATTTTTGTTGGGTTCAAAGGTATATTTTTCTTAACCATAACAGCTACTCCCCTAGCTTCCGATGAGTCTCCAGCCACGAAAATTTGAGAGAAGCCTCTGCCCTTTAACATATTACTTTCGGCTACTGTGATATGGGTTTCTTGCAGACATAGGATGTCAGCCCCCAGTGTCGAGCAATTAATCAAAATACGAGATCTCTTCTTAACATCTCTAATCCCTCTCACATTCCAGCTAATCACATTAACAGTACGGCTAGCCATACGCTAGAATATAATGTAGTAAAACACCATTTAACCTTTGTAGTCTCCTCTTACTCCAAAAGGTGGTGACACCCTCAAACCTTGCCCCAGCACCCCCCAAAATTATTCCTCTATTAAAAGAAAAAGCCCAGAACAAGTAGTATCGATAAGCTGCCTAACTCTAGCAATGAACACTAACGTGCTGCAAACGACAAAACTAAGTGGCAGCATCAGCAAAGAATAGTTGTTATCTCTGACAGCAGTATCCCCTCCCCTGGCGATACAGACAGCTACTACACTCATCAGTCCGGTATCCATCATCCAGACCTTGAAAACAGTATAAGTGATAAACCCTCCTCCCCAGCATTGCAAGACAAACAGTATCTCTCCAGTACCACATATCGACATCCTAACCTCTAAAAATTATTGATTGTACACGTAAACTTTCCTCCCCAGGGCCCCTCAGAGTGACTCTCATAATGGTAAAATCCCAAAGAGTCGAGACTAGGGATTCTGAACCACCCAGCAACGTTCCAATCCTAAGGTACATCATAACCATTATGGTACCATATCTGAGGGTACCCACCTGTTCCCTACTAGGCCGTAAGGCATGGCGCACTTAACTGCCTCACAGGCCCCCGTCTCCCCCCAAAGAAAAGGCATTGCCTCTATTAGGGATAATAATGAGAATGCTCCCCAATTAAGAGAAAAGTGTAGCAGGTATTATTACCTGGGGTAGCTCCTGTGGCCTTGTCCTCTCAAGCGATCCCGATGGGGGCCTGATAGTGAAGGGAGGCATAGGGACCTAATATGTTGCCGGACCAAATCGGTCCTACACAAAATAGGTCCCCAGAAACTGGGCCCTTCACATTGGTTCCCTCTAATGGATAGAGGACAGGACAGCGTTGGGGAAGTAGAGGCAGGCCGACTAGGCTACGGCCTACTACCACCCAATCCAGAACCACGCGGGTCCCAGAAGGAGTCCTCCCACTGGAAACAGAGGCCGCCACCTCAGGATTATTTATCTCAAACGGATCACCACCCCTGCCCAGTAAGTGACAAAACCAACAACCAAACAAGAAAATAAAAGGATAGGGAATTAGCTTGCAGAAATATTTAGACCCCAATAGTAGGCTATTCAAGCTTGTGCTGCTCAAGTTAAGGTTCAGTCATTTTACTGGTTGTCCTTTAAGAGGTCAGGCAACAGTTTTGATAAGTCAGTTAACGCCTCCTCTGAGTCCATATGAATGCCAGGTACTCTCCACTTGAACAGAGAGTTTTGGGTAGATCATCCGAAAGGCTTTCCCAGCTGCAATCAATTTGGTCACTATAGGATGGAAAGCAGCACGCTTCAAACGTATTTCTCTGGGCAGGTCTTGAGTTATCCTCAACTTGATTCCGTTCCACAAAACTGCCTCCAGCTGCTTGACTTTATCAAGGATATGTCTGTCCAGGTAGCTTAAAAATTTTATAATTAAGGGTCTGGGGGGAGCGTTTGGAGGGGGTCTGGGTCTGAGGGATCTGTGGGCTCGTTCCACATGGTATTGCTGATGGACAGGAGATGGGCCCGACCTTATTCAGAAATTGTTGAACAAACTTGATGGTGTCTCCCCTTCCTCCAGTTCAGGAAGGCCTAGAATTAGAACATTATTTCGTCTGCTGCGCCCTTCTAGGTCCTCAGATTTCATTTGGAGTTTTTGCACTTGCTGACGAAGTTTCACTATCTCCGGGTCAATTTTCTGTTGCCATCTTTCCACTGACCCTATTCTGGCTTCTGAGTCACCCATCCTTCTTGAGAGGTCAGCATAATCTTGCCTCATTGATTTAATTTTGCTGGAGGTCTCTTGCAGGGTATCTTTAAATGGTGAAAGTTCCTCCAAGAAACGCTCCTCTGTTAAGGCAGTACCCATTGCAACATTAAGACCTCCACTGGGTGTGCTTTTGCTGACTGAAGAAGGGTTCGAGCCAGAGTTTTTGGCTTTCTTTGAGGCTTTTTCTGGTGTTGTAGGTGGGGTGTGCCTGACTCCCGAGGCCTTCATTTCTGCATCCGTCATCGCGGTACTCCAGCAGGCAATATACACCCTCAACTAGTTCCACTGTCGAATCCAGATGTAGTAGAGATGTTTAGACTGCGTTTGGTGGTGGATTGGTGGTTTTGGCTCAGCGAAAATTAGATTTTGAGAGGGAAGAAATGGGAGCTCCAAAGCAGGCAGCCACTCAGCACCTCTGCATCACGTGACCTCCCAGCCTGGGTATCCTGTAAGAGGCTAGTACATCTGAGCCAAGCCATCCTCTGAAGAGCCACAGATGTAGCCATGACTCTTGATGAAACTTCACTGGAGTCAACAGCAGCATGAAACTGTACTTCAGATGCCTCAATCCCATCTGCAGCCACCTGCTCCAGCTCCTTGGCAAGCCGATCAGGGGCCTGTTTAGCCAGAGCCGGCACAGTGTCCCACCTGGACTTCTGGTATCTAGCTCTACAGGCCATATAGTTAGCCTGCCTGAGTCCCAAAGATGCTGCCATGTATTGCTTCTTTGCCATGACATCAATCTTCCTGGAATCCTTGTCTGGGGGGTGTGTTGCCAAGGGGATATTTGCCTTATCACAGGCAGCAGCCTGCACTACCCCAACATGGCTGCACTGCTGGAAAAGGAACTCCATGTCTTAGCCTGACAGAGTGTACCTCTTGTCCATAGGAAGTATAGAATTAGGAGGCTTAAGAATTTTATGTGTCTGTTTCCCAAAGGATTTGTGGAGGGGAATAGACAGTCTCCTGGACTCTGGGATGTCCATCATCTCAACAAAATCAGGCTCCTCCTGATCCTCTACTGCTTCCTCCACAGGAAGCTGGAGGGTCTCAGACACTTTTTTGTAAAACACATAGTGAGAAGGGGACTCAGAAAGCCTAGGAGGAGAAACACCTGAAGGTCTTTCTGGGGAGATGTCCGGGTCAACGGGCACATCCAGACTTTCATAATCATCCTCATACTCTCCTTCCTCCTCCGGTTCATAAAATTCTTCCAAAGTATAAATCGGAACCAGGGGAACCGACCGAACCGAACCCCTGCCAGATGGTGCGGTTCGTCAGAACCAAGTGTTGATTGCACTATCCTTATCACCTTGGCTATCTCATCAGCGGTTTGAGTATGAATTTCTGGGTCCAAACCGGACGATTACCTTTTCTCTTTCTGTTCACCGGAACAGACTCCTCAGAATCGGCTCAACTTTTGCCCGAAGTATCGCCCTGGTCAGAGGGCACTCCTTCTGGTTTGGTCGGAACCGAACCGGGCTGGCCATCCGGGTCAGCGGACTTCTCAGCCTCCCATTCCCTCAGTCACTAATCTCTTTTCCAGGGTAGATTTGAGAAAATTCTTGCAAATTTGGCAGTCTGAATGGAGGTGGTCAAACCCCAGACAATAAACACAGGTGCTGTGGGGATCAGCCTTGGCAAAGACTTCCCCACACACACTGCAGTGTTGAAACCCAGTGGGCCCGGTTTTTTTCTTGGGTTTCTTAGACATGGCCAATCCTATCCAAAACTTACCATTTTTTCGGCAATCCGCCAGGCAAGACTCCCCTATCAGTTCCTGACCGTGTCACAGGTCTTGGAAAAAAACATAATAAAATCTGTTTTTTTAGAACCGATACGGACCGGTTACCACACTCTAAATCAAGCACAAGCTTTTTTACCTCAAACTGATTGGTTCGCCACAATTTACAAGTTCCACACAGAAACTAAACAAAAAAACCTATCTAGTACTCACGGTACTACAGACAAGAGACTTGAACCGACTAAGCGGTAACAGCAATTCGGTAGAAACAGACCGAAAAAACGACACTTCAACTGACTTTTTTTAACCGAGCAACAGGAGAAATCTCTGGAGCGACTGTTCAGTGAGGCGGAGTAAAGAATCTGACGGTTGCAGTTTAAACAGCAGCAGACAGGGGCTTCAACCAAGCTCGTGGTGAACATTCCATGCTGGCCATGGAAAGTTTAACTCTTTGTTCTCTGGGGCAGTTGAAAGGCAGGACCTAACTGCATATGTCAGAATACAGCAAGACTTCATGTTGTTTGAAATAGTTAATCAGTAAAAATATATGGGATTTTGGCTGGACAGATTTGGGTCAGGTAATACACATGTTCATAATCTCATTTCTCAGGTTAACAAACGTGTGGGTTTTCTTTTTAGGAATAAGAAATGTTTTGAACCAGATACTTTAAATTCTATTATAAAGGTGCAAATTTTGCGATTGATAGATTATGGGGATGTTCTCTATGCTGGAGCTACTAATGATCGATTATCTAAATTAGATGTTCTTGTAAATCTTTTAGCAAGATTGGTACTTAAATGCCCTAAATTTACTCACCATCATGAATTATATGAATGACTAGGATGGATACCTTTAAGTAGGAGAAGAAAAATACATAAACAATTATTTACTTACAAATGTGGGCTGGGTATGGTTCCCTCGTATTTAAGGGACAGAATTGTTTTTAGAAATGTAGAACCATCCCTGAGGAAATCGGCTGAATTAGAAATGGTTGTTCCTTTTGTCAAAACAAAGCGTTCCCAACATTTATTTAGTAATTATATACCAATTCATTGGAATGGTCCCCCAAAATAAAAACAAAAGCACGGTAGACCTCCGTCTATCTCTCGATTAAGAAAATATTTGTACTCCTTGCAGGAACCCTGTAAATGTTGTTAAGGTTTTTATGATGTTTGTGTTTTAACTGTATTTATTTTGTGTTGCACATGTATTTTTCTGTAAGATCACCATTGGAAATGAGTTTTTATTCAATGGTTTTACCTGAACAAACAAACAAACAATACCTAAAGACAATTATAGGAGTGGACATTGTGTCCACTGCTCTAATACTTTTGATACGAGAAGCTTCAACCATCCAAGATCAGGGAAAAAGTATCAGATTAATGCCTTTATAAATTGTAGTACATTGGGAGTGATTAATTTACTCCTATGTCCCCGTGGAATGAGCTATGTTGGACAGACCAAGAGGGCATAAAAAAGTTGAATAGGAGAACATAAAGGGGCAATAAGGAATTCTAATTGTGACTACGTTATGGCTAAGCACTACAAATCTGTACAACATGGTTCTCCAGCATCGTTGAAGTTTACTGGAATTGAAAAGTAGAGACCGGACTAAGAGGTGGAGATTTAGGTCTCCTACTCCTACAAAGTGAAGCCTATTGGATTTATGAGTTGGATAGTTTGGCCCCAAGAGGGCTAAACGAAGACATCCCTTTGCATTGCTATACTGGAAAGTAATGTTGGATTACATTGTTTAAACCCTCATCTTTGATTGGCTTATGGAGTTGGGAGATTAGACTTGCCGGGTCTGTCTCCCTGGAGATAGGTCTTTCCAGCTCCGTCTCCCATAGATTGGTTTTAGTGAACTGCCACACAAGGAAATTAGACTTTTCAGCTCTGTCTCCCTATGTGTTGGCTGGTGATTGTTTATATGTTTTTCTCCCCCCCCCCTTGTTCTCTTTTGCCACTTTGTGTCTGTTACCCTTTCTTCTTCCCTCTTCTCCCCACCATTGCTCTCCCCACTACGCTGGCTGCTATTCATTTATAATTGTTTTGCATAGATTCACTGTGGATGTAATGCCTATATAGTTTGTTTTTGTATAGTATGCAATTCTATTATTGAGCGCATATTTATTGTTTAGACATTCCAATGGATTGAGAACTTGGATTCCGGTGTAAATTTCTACAATGCAGTACTTTGTAGAGAGCTGTATTGTGGAATGCAGTATGGACACGTTAAGAATAGCACTTTCAATACAGCTCTTCCCTGGTTGGTAGTACACTCTGACGATGACCTAACGCAGGTCGATACGTAAGCGTCCTACCATGAAGTATTGTTGTGAGCAGGTTGTCTCGCCGTGGCACTGGCGTTTTTTTCAGCCGTGTCAATTTTATTTTGGGCCTTTCTTCATTGTGGGTTGCTGGTTACTTTTTGGCTTTACTGCTCTCCCTTTAGGGAGTTTTGGTCAGAGTTTCGGCCATTTTGGAGCAAACTGTGCATACGGCACCATGGGACGCTGTGTTCTTAAACTGAGCTGAAGCTGCAAATGCATGACACGCCGTGGCATTTCTCCAACTGAACCTGCTATTGAGGTGGTGAGCTGTAGTGTTTTGGTGTGTATATCTACAGTACGTGGTTATGGAAAGTTTTTATATTTGGATTTGACATTAAAGGTTTTTTTTTTTATATATATACATCCAGTGTCTTTCTCTGCCATTTTGAGTGCTGACCTTATGTCTCAACAGATTTATTTGTTGGCTCTTTTCTCTTTACTCATTTTCAGCTCTGAGGTATTTTAGTGCACTCCCCTGTGATAAACAAGTTGAGCCCCCCACTCTCCAAGATTAGGAGTGTTTTGTTTTGTTTGATGGTAGGAACCATGTGAGGGTGGTGCCATGCTGCAGTGATGGCATTCCTCAGAGTTGGCAAAATGGGAGGAATGACCTTAGGAGGAGATTCTGGGATCTTCACCAAGTCCACCAGGTCTCTTCCGGTGGCACAGCTGCTTCATAATATTGAAGAAGGTAGGGTCTTCAGGAAGGGACCTGGAAGTATGCTTAACAGAATCCTTTCTCACTGAAGAAGCTGTAGGCCTATCTGAGGAAAGAGGTTCCCCCTCCTCCTCAGGGAGGAGAAGGTTAGGATGGTACTCCACTTTGACGTTGACCCTTTCCAACTCAGGGTCTGATAAAAGAGGGACGAACACCCCCCTTTGGGGTGCAGGCCGATAAAGCCTAACTGGCATAGACAACAATGGAACGATGGAACGACCGACAGTGCCAGATACACTGGTCAGTGTGCACCTAACTGGTGCACCAGAGCCATGATCAAATGGGTTACAATAGTATTTAGGTCAATGGCAGATAAGAACTGTGCTGATGGCAGAGTGGTCGTCAGGACAGGGCATGACAAACTATGTGTTGGGTCTTGAGAGCTCAAAGGCCCTGGTATCTGGGGATCTGTAGAAGCATCAGGCCTTGATGGAGGGTCTGGAGTCAACAACCAGAGGGTCGATGACCGAGGGACCGACGACCGGCCTCCCTGAGAAGTGGTCAAAAGTGCTGTTGGTAGGGGCCTGGACAGTGAAAGGTGTCGTGGTGGCTGCCGCTGACAAAAGTAGCCCCAGACAAAGAAGTCATCGAGGAACGGGAACACCACCGGGGGGGGGGGCGGTTCCGGTCATGGTCTTTCTTATGACTTTTTCCCCCTCCGAGGACATGTCTCGGACTTTCAAGGCCTGGGAGCTTGACGAATCCACTGACAACTGGGAAGGAGGGATCCCAGAGGACACCTGCCCAGAACTGGCTACCTGTTGTTCCATGAGAAATTTCTTCACAGCCTTTTTGCATCACCTAAGGGTTGTAAGGTTGAATTTTTGGCAGAGTTCATAGTCTGAGACGTCTTGGTCAAGCCCAAGGCAGCAGACACAGAGGTTGTGGTCGTCTGAAGAAGCAATCTTCCTTCCGCAGCGGCAGTGAACGAAGAGAGATGTGGAATGAGCGACTCTCGACATAAACAAGGTAAAAGTATCTCTTTCTTAACTCATTGTCTCCTAGCAGACGCCTGTAGTAGTCAGTAAAATACACTGGTATGTCCTGAGAACGTCTGCAGAAGTCAGCTACTGACTCCCAGTGTGCCCTTGCAATGTCTGGAGAAGTCACTTATATATTTTAATATACAGTGTAACAGAATATAATATATATTTGACTGCATAACACCGCTGGAAAGATAATTTTATGCTGAACAACTTTGTCACTAATATTTTGTGCATATCATGTATATTTTAGGAGTTATTTGCATTTGTTTATGGTATGGTGTATGTTGCCTGCTTTAGTGAAAAAAATATTTTTTTTGCTGTTTCAACCAGCAAAAAAAAAAAAACAATTACATATTATTTGCATATCACCATTGGGAAGGTAATTTTGTGCTGAACAACTTTGCCACTGATATTTTGTGTATATCATGTATACTTTAGGAGTTATTCACATTTGTTTATGGTATGGTGTGTATGGCTGACATGTTTTCCATCAAGATTCACCTAAGCAGCTTGAATAAAATTCACTTTTTTGGCACTTCAGCAGGTATAAAATAAAAACCGTATTGATTACAACTGGTTGCATAGCACCATTGGAAAGGCATTTTTGTGCTCATCAACGTTCATGCTGATACTTTGTATGTATCATGTATACTTTTGGAATTGTACGCATTTGTTTATGATATGGTGTGTGTGGTCGTGATTTATCCCTCAAATCTCAAAGCACCTTGACTAAGATGGGGAAAAATTACATTTTATAGTAAAAAGATATCTTTTTTTTAACAAACATAATATTAAAACACCATCTAATGTCTGTATGCTGAATTTGGTGTTGATATTTACATATTTTCCAACAAAAATGGCTTATGTTGCCCTTTTTTAGTGAAAAAAATGTTTAGTTTGCTCTTTCGACCAGCATAGAAAAAAAACAAAATTACTTATTATTACATGCATGCCACCATTGGAAAGACAATTTTGTGCTGAATAACTCTGCCACTCATACTTTGTGTCTAGCATGTACAGTTATTGGACTATTAGCATTTGTTTGCGACATGCTGACTATGGCTTGATTTTGCTTAGAAAGGCCCAGGATTCACTGTTAAAAGTATACAGGAGATTCAGGAGGCAAGTGGTGTAATCTCAGAGTGAGCCTGTGGAGGCAATGAGTTAAGAGATTCTTAAAAGCCAACACTGAAGAAAAACGTAGGCAAAAATGGTGCGAACTGCGATGAAGCTTCCGTGGAGACCTATGCAAGAGGAGTCGATAGCGAGAAAGAACTGAGGAGGGAGTGGGGTCGCTCACGCCTTAATAGGGTTGATGACGTCAGCAGGTGACGTCGGCAACCCCAGTTGTACTGCCAACAATAACTGTGTGGATCCTGCTTCACTGACCGTGAAGTTCCTACGATGTGATCTGATGAAGAAGATTATGGTGTTCTATTGATGCCAGCAGTAATTTCTTGACTGAAGCCACTATTTAAAATTAGGGGATGACAAAGTCATACATGTAGAATTAAACTGCGTTTAAAAACATTAAACAAGCTTTTTTTTTTTTAAATTTATAAATGAATGCCAAGATTTTACAAAATCTCTTTACATGCTGGGAGTACACTAAAACTGAACAGGGGTCTGTGTTTTGCCATATTCATCCCACTACAGGCCCTGCTCTAGTTTGATATACTTTTTTTAATCCAACACAATTTATTACTGTGTGTGTGAGAGAGAGATACTGTTAACCTTCTCTTTTAGTTAAGAGACATATTTGGCCTGTGGGAGTAGACAATTCCCATTAATAAAAAAAATACATAAATGCAATTATACGTAAAAAGACACCTAAATAAATTAGATTTCCCTCTGTGGGTAAGTCCGATACAGTAATTCTCAACCCCCCCCCCCCCAAAATATAAATTTCCATACCAGGGGATGATGCAGCCTTCTTTTCAGACTTCGCAGAAGTTTCTCTTGTGCTGGATAGCCACACCGTTAGACAGGTCAGCCTGGCTGTGGTGTTCACTTCACCCAGAAGAGTTGGAGAGCTCATCTGCCAAAAGATAAGAGGTGGGAATTCCATGAAATGCTGGCTATGAAAAGTCTTTCTTTGTGTGGTTTCACATTTTGCATTCAAACTAGTGTTGCATGAGTACAGGATTTCCAGAGGACTACAGCAATATAGAAATGGGGGTGCTGCATCACTGAACTATAGTTGTGATTCTATCACCCTGAAATGCAATCAGAAATATAGTAACCTCCCCTGCTCCATCATATGCTTTATTGGTCCTGTCCACACTACCAACCGAAAATCTGTAATGTTTCCAAAATGGATTAAACAGGTAATGTTACAGTGCATCCACATTACCTGTGAACCGTTTTGGAAACTGTTAACAGTCCATCCACACACCAGGTGAAGTGTTGCCGTGACAGTTGGCTCCCTATCCCACAATGCAATTTGTGCTGCACCGAGGGCAATGCTGGAGCTACATGATCATGCGTCCACACTGCCACCGGTAATGTTACAGCAGTGAAACGGTTTTCAAAACCACCTCATAAGTGGTTTCTGTAACGGTTCAGAAAACATCTACTGTAACATTACCAGTGTGGACTCAAACTGTTTTAGTAATGGTTTGAGCCCACTTAAGCCCTCTGTAACATTACAGAGGCAGTAGTGTGGGGACAGGTCCATAGTGTTACACTGCCTAGCCTACTGTCTCAAGGCGTACGAGATCCAAACCATGATGAACTCTCCTCTTAGCACTGACTTCCATAGTCTGGAAGGCTCCTTCTCCACAGCACATCTCTTAACCTATCAGCACCTGAATATGGGACACTGTCCTGTCCAAACATGAGAAAACTGAACAAAACAGGAGATGCATCATCAAAGCAGTTCTGTAGGGAAGAGATCAAAGATTAATGTAAATTTCTGCTTTAAAATCTCATCGCACAATAAGGTGCAGAGGGGATCGGAATGGTAAGCTAAGGGATGTTCCTAATAATTTGCTACACTGGAGAGGTCAGCTCTCTACAAAAACAGTACAGCAGCTGGGCAAGATCTACCTGCTGCAATCCAGTTCCAAGAACTATCAATATCCTGCCCTACCACTACAGCCTCTGAGTAACAGTTAAATAATTTAACTATAGCCAAAAATTAACCAAGTCCACCACACTGTAATTTATACATGCGCTTTAGGTAAGAAATACAAGAATCAGAAAAGAACACACACAATATTGTCATAAAAGAACATTTTGTTACTTGACACTAAAGCGCTATTCTGCTAGAACCCCTTCAAGGGAGTCAAGATGTAGTATAAAACTAAATTGTTACTACAGACAAATGGCCTGTAGTATAGTCGAGAGAACACCACCATACATCTCTTTAGTGAGCCTTAAAGGGACTCTGTCAATCCCTTTAGGTCTCAGTGTCCCTAGTTTAAAAAACACATTTTATGATTGCCAACATTCTGTAAAGATTGCTGGTGTAGCTGGTAGTTTGATTCTATTTTTTCTTTAAAAAAGTGAAAAGCAGACTGCCCACCATACTGGTGTTATCACACAAACACAGGTTCGTTTACATTCCTTGATCAGCTCCAACTGCATCTTTCCTGGACTTGGGAACAGCCACAACACAGTCCAGCCCCTCATGATGCAGTGGGAGTTTAGGAGGCTACTGCTTCAGGAGTGACTGCACTGTTTGGGTGCGTTTCTAATGCTCAGGAATATGCAGTAAGAACAGATTCAGGATTGTAAATACAACAATGTTGTTTATAAATATACATTAGCATGCATTTCAGTTCTACTAAACAAGGAGACAGACAAAACAAACAGCAACATCAATGAATTTTAGAGAAGGTAAGCAATCATAAAATTTAGGTTTTTAACTAGAAACAATATGATGAAAAAACGGTTGACAGTGTGTCCCTTTAAAGCAGCAGCACAACAAAAACATATGAACATAAAAAATAGGACAGAAGAAGGCACATTGTTTAGCCAGACAGCACGCACCCCCCCCACACAATTTTTAGTGGTAATACCGTGTAACATTTGCCACTTATAAACATATATAGTGACTTTTCTTAAAATGTTTCCATTCTTTTTAAAGAGATTCACCAAGATTAGTCCTTGCCACTAAGGAAACTGCGACTTACACCACAGGAGGTCTAATGCCATTACAATCCATAATCTCTTTCTTCATTCCCCATTTCTTAGCTCAGTTCCGTGTATGTAATAACTGACCCTTTTATTTTTCTTTCCCAAATGCAATACTGTTTCTCTTAATTAAACTTCATGTCCCATCATGTTCACTGTTTCTTCTGTTCCTGCTGCTCCTGTCAATTTTGTGTCATCTTCAAACTACTTAAAGGGTCCATCCTTCCATTTTTTAAAGCAACTAGACCACTTTTTAACAATCAAGTTTCATCAGAGCCTTCTTTTAATGTAAACGGCCTAACATTTTTGGTTGTGTGAAACAGCTAAATCCCGCTACATCACCCACTAACTTGATGACACCCCTTTCTTTGTGTGGGGCCTCACAAAGCTTCACATGGGAGTGTGCACAAGGTAAAATGGATGTTGTATGGCTGACAGTTTGGAGGGCGCAGTATTCACAGCACATCTGGCAGCCCAGGTTTCTTAGTGACTTCCTGTTCTTGGGTACTAAGGAGAAGGCTAATTTCTGCAGCCATGCCGAAGTGTATATAAAAATGCATCACACTCTTCTGGGCAAGAGCACCCAATGCACCTGTTTTAACCCACCATAGGCTGCTCTTATTTCCTGCCTCCTATCACTGAATGATCATCTCTCTCTCTGGAACTGGACTATTGTAATATGCAGCACTTAGCATGGATGGTATGCAAAATTTCTAGTACCTATGATTGTATGAACTATGTGCATTTTTCCCTACCTGTTTTCTAGCATCATATCATCACTGTTATTACCTGAAATGTCTTGTAGACTCTCTCTCATGTTGTTGCTCATCTTCTGTACGAATGTCTGTAAATTGACTGACTGCCTAAAATGTCTGTAACCTCCCGGGTCATGTCTGAAAAATAGTCATAATTATGGCTGACACCTTACCTGGTTAACAAAAACTAAATAAATACTATGGCCAATGGAAGGTACTATATGAACTTGTGTCTATTTCATGTAGTATGGCTGATGGCCTACGATTAAGAATCCAACTGTCGTGCTTATCTCCACAGTATCCTGGGGACTTCAGGAGAAGTTTGCAGAATTCTTGGTTACAATGGTGGTGGAACCTGTGAGGCTGATTTTGCTCACATGTAGAGTTAAGTGCTTGTTCCATCTGGGTAGTCATGGTCATCAATGGGTCCGAGTCAGTGCACTGAAACAGCAATACATGAGAAGGGCCACTTATTGAACTCATTATTAGGGTCTGCAAAGCCATATTCAAACCACCACTCAGTACACTTCCAAGTGGAAGCTATAGACTCCTCCATCTCCACATATCATATGCTTTAGATTGCGTTCTTTTGTTCCAGTAAAGTTCTAGGTATGCACTACAACTTCAAGCAGTTTGAACTACTGTTGTGGAGACAGATAACCACCGTGCCATTCCACAGTGGAAGTGAGTAGTCCCTGCAGTTCACAGTGGTATAATGTGTATTTATACTGTTCTAATTATTTGTGGGACATTCTTATATGTAAGATTTTATCTCAACTAATTTTCTCTGTGAATGCAAAGTTTTTAAAAATATGTATTTATTTTTTTTATTTAATTCAAAAGTTTCACCAGCAAAAAAATACTGAGCTGCTAACAGCTCGTTTCCAGATCTGTCCTGGGGGGTAAGGGGATGTGGTAAGTCATATACACAAGTGTAATTTTCAATATATCAAGGAGCATAATAAAAACGAATTCAAGGTAAATCAGTAAAACAGATACACAGAGTAGTAAATACATAAATAAAATAAAATGAGCAGAGGTAAACTTAACCACAGTTGTAAACACAGGTAAAGCAGATTCTGACTGAACAAGTACTAGCTACCCACTGTGCTCCAAGCTGCACTTACATCGGCAAGGTGAGTCAGAAAGGAACAAAATACCTTTCCAAGCTCATCAATTCAAAAATAGGCCAGTGTCCCTTTTCGAAAGGATAGTTTGTCTTACAAAATCTAGATTTTATATGTCAGAAGGGGGTCACTATGCAGTGACATTGCAAAGCTTTTTTTAGTTTCACCGAAATAAAAATCTGATCAGAACTGATATGAGCCCCACAAAATGGAGATCTTCGAAGCCTGATGTGCTGACTGTCCTTGTCTTCTGGTTCAGGTTTGAGGCCATCTCTACTCAAGATGACGGAGTTTATAACTAATTCATCCATCCACCTGTGGCCTTGAATTTGTGCCTCTCTGGGACATGTCCAGGAGTCAATAGGGAATTAGGCACCCATTCTTCCAGAGGTAGACAAAACCTCTTTAAAACGATGGCAAGTTCCTTGTAGTCTTAAAGACAGCCCTAGTGAATCTTCTACGCAAGTATCCATCTCTTGATAGCCACAGCCCTATAATCGACCAGTCTCTAAGCTTCTTTCTGGGGGAAGGTAATGGAGAACATGGTAGCAACACAACTGCTGAGACACCGGAACAAATTAAACATCTTCAATCTGATGTAATCAGGTTTCATGTGCAGACCACACTTCTCATTATACTAAATTATTTACTCTTCATGATGGATAACAATCAGCCTTCCATATTGCTTCTATTAGACTGCGCAGCATTTGAGAAGCTCATGCAGGAGGTACTGTTTGACTGCCTGAGGATCTACTATGGAATTTACAGAGTTGTGCTAAATTGGTTTGGTTCTTATCACTCACGTTCGTTACAGTCAGTGGTGCTGGAAGTTTTCTTCTTATGACCGGGGTCAATTCTGGATTTCCTCTGGGATTTATTCTGGAACTGTTGCTGAATGTGTATATGATGCCTCTTGGAGAGATATAATTAGGCACAATGTGGGGTGCAGACAACAAACAACTGTATTGCTCCTTTTTTGCCAATGACAGGTAGCAAAGCATAGGTGTAACTGACTACTTAAAGAAGGATGCGGACAGGGTAGAGAAAACTGGCTCAAAAAGAAGATGTGCAAAATGGAAGTATTATAGCTGTGACGTTTGGTGGACATCCTTCTGGCCTTCGATAAAGGATCACAGATCTGAAATATGTCAGTCACTTCCCAATGGCATCTATTTTTACTGAAAGGGTATGTTGAAATAAAATTTGCACTGTTTGCACCTTCAAACTCACGAGGAGTGGCGTTCTGGTTTAAAATGGTGGTGAGCACCTGATTTTTCCTGTTTACACAGTGTTTGGTGGAAGCTAGACACATCTGGAGATTCTCGGACTGATGTGGTGCTATGTGGGGATGTCCAGAGGCTGAAAGGACTGGTAAGGATCTTGGCTGTTTTTGACCACAGTCAAAGGCAGGTGTCCCACTTGTGGTGCAGATAATGGTGAAGAGCCAATTTTAACACCTCAAACATGCTGCCAAGCTTTGGGCCCCGCTTCTGGCTACCAAAGTTCCCGTCCCGAGTCCTGCCTTTTTTCACATCAATTCTTGGTTATTTTAACTTGTTCTATAATCCTCCTTTGAAGCAGATCTACTGTTTGCAACTGATGCAGATGGCAGCAGCTTAGATCCTGATAAAAGCTGGAGAACGAGGACCATATCTCCAGTACTTCCTGGAAGCTGTACTGGCTACCAGCAAGACAATAGATTTCCACCTACATGTTGGAGCTTGCGATCCCACTGTTTCTAATGACACTGAGGTCCATGAATCAGGGGCTGCTGGCGTACAACCCAGAAAGATTACACAGATTACACATCCCGGATGACTAGGCTTTTTAACTTGCTGCAATGTGGAACTCCCACTTCATATCAGGTTGGCTTCCCAATGCAGTTCTTTCATGTGCAGCTTGAAGAAAGAACAGTTACACAAGAACATACCGTAAATGAAAATTATGTACCTACTGCAATTCTTGATCTTCCTGTGTATCTTCACCATTCATCACTGGTGGGTGTCAGCCGGAGGCACCGCACCCTGTGGAAGCTTTTTTTTTTTTTTTGCATTTGCCTTAAGGGGGAGGAGTCGGCACCACGGCACCACCCATGTGGCAGACACACGGCATTGCGCTGATGGGTTGGCCATAACTGGCGCCGGCCCCTCCCCCTCAGTTCCGCACGCCAGTGAGAGGAAAAAAGTGACAGGGAAAGTGAAGGCTGGGGCAAGAAAGCCCAAGGGACAGAAAAAGAAAAGGACTGAACTCAAAAAAGAATATGCCAGCTAGAAGATAGAGGCAGATGAGGACCCATGGGTGTGGAGCTGGCCCCAGCTCCTGGGCAGCCAGCCAGAGCGCTGAAAGGAGAGAGAAGAAGAAGAAAAAAGAAAAAGAGGAGGAGCCAAGGGGGAGACCCTAGCAAGGTACCCTGTCCCTCCTGCTCGGGGGAGCAGAGGAGATCCAGGTCAAGTTGTCTGACAGTGAAACCGGCCCAACCACACTGGTGGTGTGAGCCGCAGACCCTTTTAGGAACTCTGGACAAATCATCAGCTGCAGCAGGATAGCATTAGGCACTGCCAGGGTCCCCCCCCAATCTCCCTATATGGTAAGGCGAAGACACCCTTGGACAGGGCTGTCTCTCCCGATTCAAGGGAGAAGACAAGGGGGGCCCTATCCACGGACCTCGTCCTGTCTCTCCCCCAAGGAGGAGGGAAAAACAGATGAAGAAAGGACAGATATAGAAGGGGGAATCCCCGTGCATCCCCTCACCCACTCTAGCAGAGACCCCCCCCACTTAGGATCCAGATTGAGCCGGGGGGAGGAGGGGAAAAGACAAACGAGGCAGGGGAAAAAGTGGGGAGAGGGTTACAGGAGGAGACCCCCAAAGTCCAGGGCGCAGACCTCACTCGCCATCCTTCAAGCATGTGCCCTTCAACTTTCTAGAAGGGTCCAAACTGGGGAGACCTAGCCCAACCCAGCAGAAGGGAGGAGGGCGAGTGGGGAGGAGGACTGCCCAGGGACTGAGGCCTTGAGGGGTAGGAGGGCAGGATTCAGTGATGAATGGTGAAGATACACAGGAGGATCAAGAATTACGGTAGGTACATAATTTTCATATCTTCCCAGTATCAATCTTCACCATTCATCTCTGGTTGGTGAGTACCGAGCCACGCCCCCCCGCCAAAGGGGGCCCAGCATTTCCCTGAGGGACAAGAGTCTGGGGGCCCAGCATTTCTCTGAGGCACGTGAGTCCCTCAGCTCCCCATAGGGGAAGACCACAGTGGGGAGAGGACCCTCACAGGCCATTTAGGCCTGCGACTGGTCAGGCTGAGGAGGGGTCTCCCAACGGCTGGGCGGTGGATGGTGCCCCTGAAGTGCCCTCCTTGCCCTGTGGGAAAACAGGAGGGTTCCCCAGAAAGCGGAGGCAAGCACCTCACGCCATGACAAGGGTGACAACTGTGATAGACAAAGCCATGCCATCCACCTGATGCAGATTGCTGTCTCTGCAAGTCTGGAGGCTACCTCATTGGTGTCATAAGACACCCTTGCAAGCTCCAGACCCTGAGCAGAGAGGGCAATGGCTTGTCTGGTTACCTCCGAATCAGGCAGCTGCGCCAGCACCTGGCTGAGCAGTGACCACAAATGCCTGTTATAGGCAGCGTGGTGTGTCTGATGCGAGGAGATGCACAGCATAATGCATGCTGAGGAGAAGACTCTATGTCCCCAGCAGTCAAACTCTGCAGAGTCTGCATGCGGGGGTCGGTCATGCATTGGGCATCTATGCCCAGAGGGAGCGTCCAGAATCTGAACCCCTGAAGGAGGGTGAGACATAGTTCCTGGAGTTCCCCGGGGTGCACAATACCTGCGATGGCTGCTTCTGGGGGCAGGATCTGGGGAGGAAGGACACTGCCAGGTACGGAATGACTCTTCCCAGAAAGGCACAGGCCGGGGAACCATGAGATGATCTGCACTGAATTCACTGAGCAATGCCAGAGTTGTCTGCTCAGGACTGTATCTTGCTAGATGGGATAGGTGAAACTCGTCCACCAGCCTTGCTAGGAAGCGCGGATACCCTGTCTGGTCAGCGTCAGATGACAGATGGACTTTAGATTCCCATTCCTCAGGGGAGGAAGGCGAGGAGGCAGATGAGCCTGAAGACTCAAGAGTCCGACTGCTGTGGGAGAGAGGCAGAAGACCCTCTTGTTCACGGCATGCACATAATGGGGAAAAGCAGCAGCAGTGGCCCTGACCTGATGCCAAGTTAAAAGCCCCATAGGGCCAACATGACCTGGGAGTTGAGGGGCAGAATGCAGAGGCAAGGAGGAAAGACATCTCGGCACATGACCTCTGCCAGGGCTTGGAGACCTAACAAGTGACCTCACACCTCTAGGAGGTCCACGGGTCTGCACGGCCACCCAACTAGCTCAAAGCCGTTGGATCTGAGCCCTGAAGGGGAAGCTCCCCTGTGAGGAGACTGGGGACACATAGGTTCAGAAGGATTCACAAAGGGAGTGCTACGCTCAAATCTTAAGTCGGTTTGCTTCTGAAAAGGTTGCCCCCTAGAAGGCTTGTTGACGAGGTGCTAGGGGCTCCCACTGTGGCAAATAAAATCAACAATCAAGTTGGACAACTTTGGTCAGTGTTTCATTGGAGTGCTTCCATCTTTGGTTTACTTAGGTCCAGAAGGGCTGGCCCTAGCCCCACCCAATGAGGCCCCCCCCCAAAAGGAGACAAGGGAGAGAAACTGGGCTCAAGGCTTCAGCTCTGCCCCGAAGGGCCTCATGGGGGAAACCGTAGCCCCGCATTCCGCTCCCTCAACCCCGATGACCCCAAGGCCGGCTGTTTCCTCATGCATAGGAAGTCCCGGGCAGGGCGCAATTGCCCAACCAGGAATGACTAGGCAAATGAGGAGAGAACCTCCGCCCTGCCCGCCTGGAACCGAGCACTGGCTTGGCAGGAGCTGAGCTCTGCCCCGATTAACTGAATCACCTGCGAAGGCACGAGTTCCGACTTGGCCTCGTTGATCAAGAGGCCAAGGTCGAGGCAAGTCTGAAGGGCAAGATCCCTGGAATGCTCCACCTCCCGCCTGGAAGAACCTGCTATCAGCCAATCATCTAGGTAAGGGTACACCTGGACCCCTTGGTGCCTCAGGTAAGCTGCCACCACTGCCATGCATTTGGTGAAGACCCTGGGAGTTGAAGATAAGCCGAAGAGCATGGCTTGGCACTCGTAAAGGGTCCCCTTGGCTCAGAAGTGGAGGAACAGTCGATGGGACGGACAGATTGGGACGTGAAAGAACGCGTCCTGAAGATCTAGGGAGCAGAACCACATGCTTTGCTCCCCGGATGGTATAATCTGAGCCAGAGTTACCATCCGGAAGGTGCAGGACCTGAGGAACTTGTTCAGGCCGTGCAGATCTAGAATGAGACACTAGCCCCGCCGTCCGTTTTGATACCAGGAAGTACCTGGAAATGAACCCTGGGTCTGAAGGTGGGTCCACTACTCTGCGCATCACCTACTTGAGGAGGAGCTGAGCTAAGTTGTCTTGGAGTGCAGACTGAGACGCTGTAGACACCAGATCTCCCCTGTGGGGCATGGGGTCGATATGGAGGGGACTGCTTGAATTCCAGAGGCAGGCCTAGATCGACTACTTCCAGAACCCAATGGTTCGTGGTGATAGCGGACCAGGCGGAAAAGAAGTGGCCGAGTCAGCCCCTCACGGGAGGATCCGGGGAGGTGTGACAGGATTGAGGGAGGCGCTCCCCAACCTGTCACTGGGCAGGCTTGGAGGAGGGCCTGGCGAAGGAGCCGCCGGGACCTTCCCCTTCGGGCTTCCTGAATGAGGACGCCATGGGCTTGGCCCAAGGATGCAAAGATTGAACCTGCTGGTCCTGCTGCTGAGCCGGACTGGCTGGAGTGGACAAATGAAAGGCCTGTGGTTCTGATGCTTGGGGCCCTTGTCCTCCTGGGTAGATGTGGTGGAGTCCAAGGTGGCATTGGACTTCTCTACACGTTGGAGGTGGCCCTCCATGCCGGTGCCCAAGAAGGGGACATCTGCGGCTTGTGTTGAGTATCAGCTGTAAAGGTCGAGATGCAAAGCCAAGCCCTGCGGCGCATGGCCACAGAGGCCGCTACCGAACGGGCACAGGAATCACCAATGTCCAGAGCCATCTGGAGTTGCTGCACCGCCACTGCCCTACCCTGGCCCCGGACCTGCTTGATCGTGGTCCGGAGGTCTGCCCGGAGATGAGAGATCACCACGTCCAGGGAGCCCAAGAGGGCATGGGAGAAATGTGCCATAATAATGGCCGAACTGGCCTGACCAAGGCCAAGGGAGGAGGCTGCATAGACCTTCTTCCTGGAATGGTCCAGTTGTTTGGATTCCTTGTCCAGGGGGTCTGTCCACATCCCATCTTGTTGCGTGAGCACCAAAAGATGGAGTCTGCCACCAATCCCACTGCAGAGGGGTGCTCCGAAACCCCCAAAAGGGACCCATAGAGATTGCATACTTGTGGGCCATGTGGGCAGAAGGCACACGGCAAGATGTAGGATGCTGCCACAGTTCCAAGGCTGGGCTGACAATGGTCTCGGCCACCAGAAAAGCCTCCATCAGAGTATCCCCTTTGTCCAGAATCTCTGTGAGGGGATACTTGACCCATTTCTGCACAGGCTCGAGCGCCATTCCCATGGACTCGGAAATGAGCCGACAAATGCCCATCAGCGAGGTAGGGCAACTTGTTGATTGAGAGACCCCCAAGAGACTCTGCGCCGACAGGATGGGAGATCATGGAGGAATCTTTGGACTCCAAGGAGTCCTCGTAAAGCGGGCAACCACCTGTGTCACTCTCAACCTGCCTTGGGTGCTCGGGAGTAAGAGTGACCGACAACCGATGGGGCAGGTCTTGGGCCGACCGAGATTCCTTGGTCGGAGCCCCGGACTTCGGCTGCTCGGGCAGTGGTTCCACCCGGATCAGTGGAATAGCCAGCGGGGCCTTAACCGGCACCTCGGTGATGGTGGCCATGGTCGACGTCGGTCGCTCGGGTGAAAGTCACTTAATGGTCGGGGTAGAAACCGGAATCGGTTTCGACCCAGACAGGACCAACTTCTGCCACATTAGGTCTTCGTAGCACCGACACAACTTGCGCCAGAGCCTCTCCTCACCTGAGGAGGATGAAGACGAGGAGTGGCGCCACTGCTTACCATGGCGTTGGGAGCGAGATCGCCGATGTCCGGCGTCGAAGTCGAGGAACGAGACTGTGACCTCGACCATCAGCGGGGCCGATGGGGGACCTCAGATGGAGTCAGGGAAACCTGTGGCTCCTCCTGGACAGGTTCCTTGGGGGACAGGTCCTGACCAGTGGGCTGAGCTGACCCATCCGAGGGTACCGGAAGCACCGGCGACCGACAAAGAGCCATTGACTGGATTGGGCGACAACCGCCGATCGGCTCGAGAACAATCTCTGCCGCGTCGACAGGCGTCTCAGCCAACTGGTCTAATGGGGTTACTGTGAAATCAGCGGCCTCAGCTGTAACTTTGAGCGAAACCGAAACGGTTTTCCTGTGAGCGGGACCGTTCCCGGTCCCAAGAGCGTCAGTGTTGCAACTTGTCCTTTTCCAACTCCTTCCGACAGCGCGAAACATGTGACCCTGAAGGGCCCTCTCCCTTGGTAGAGAGACACTGGCACAACTCCTTGAAAGAAGCAGAATAGGAGGATCCCAGTTGTAGCAGAATAAAGGCTGAAGCCAAAGAGGACCCTGCCGCAGCCTGAGCCACCTCCTCCTCGATGGCCTTAAGCTGGTCCAGCTGCTCAATGGACCCAGCAGCCACAGAGACCACACAACGGTCATCCTTGGATTTAACCGGCGGGTAACGTTTTCCGGTCGCCCCAGTTGAAGTCGGGCAGTGTGGTCTTCTAGAACCGAAGGTGAAAAGCATGGATCGTGGTCGTGTCTCAGGCAGTAGACGCATGCGGTGTGTGGATTGGTGTGAGACATCTTCCACCTGCAGGGGCACCGGTGAAACCCAGAAAATGATTTGTCTTCCATCACAGTAGCGAGAGGAGAAGAAGGCGAAAGGCAAAGAAACTCGAGAGAGTTTTAAAATAAGTTTTGAGGCGAATCTGAAGATTCTAAGCCAGGGCCTATTACCGTGGGGCGCTAAGGAGGGAACCTGAACCTTCCAGTGGAGAGGAAGATCTGGCGTCATGGGGCGGAGTCTAGGGTTATACCACCCGGGTGGGTGGGAGGAGCCAGCTTGAAGACTTTCCAGCACATCTTAAAGCAGCAAGGTACCTACCAAAAAGTGTGGCTAGAACAACATATCCATGATCCTAGAAGGTTTTATTATTGTCCTTTGTATGGGTTATCTTTAAGGCAAAGAAAGGCAATTTATTTAAAATATGCCCAATCCCGGAGGCTCTGGGCACCATACAAATAGATAAATACATATTCAACAAAATAAATCAATAAAAAAAAGAAAAGAAAATAATTCTATAAGTATATAAATACTAACACTTCAAATAAATATTACCCATAAACAGTAAACTAAGCAATACATTCTCAGCAGCTAAAATCAGAGCAGATCTATAAATGAATAGCTCAATCCAGAAATGCCTGAGCGAATAGGAGGGCCTTTAGGCAGGCGTTGAATACCTCTAAAGTAGGGGCCCCCTTAACCCCAGAGGGAAGAGAATTCCACAGGACGGGAGCGGTGAAACTAAAAGCCCTGTCATCAGCCAATTTCAGCCTCGTCCTGGGAAACTGCTAGGGGGCCTCCACAGGAGGAACGGAGAGAGCAAACCAAGAGAACAGGTACCAGAAGGTCTGACAGATAACCAGGAGCCCTGACCGTGTTGGGCCTTATAGGTGAGAAGACCCACCTTAAAAAGGATCCTCCACCTGACTGGCAGCCAGTGCAGCTCATGCAACACTGCTGTAATATGGCAGAATTTTGGCTGCCCAGTAAGTAACCGGGCAGCTGCGTTTTGCACCAGCTGTGGTCTGCGGAGAGATCCTCCCACGACCCCGAGATAGAGCGCATTACAGTAGTCAAGCCTAGATGTAACTAAGGCATGCATCAAAGTGGGGAGGTCCAGAGGTGGAACATGGGGCTTTATCCTGGAGACATTTCTGAGGTGGAAAAAACAGAAGCAGACATTGGAAGATATCTGAGCCTCCACAGTCAAACTCCTGTCCAGAATAACACCAAGATTTCACACCCTAGAGGAGGCCTTCAATGAAACAGATCCCAGAACAAGTCCAGTCTCTGATTCAGAGCCCATCCTATCATGCACTCTGTTCGACTCCACCACCAATACCTCCATCTTATCGGGGTTCGGTCGCAACGAGCTAGAGGCCATCCAGTCGTTGATCTCAGCAAGGCAGCTGTTTAGCACATCTACCGTGCTGGATGTTCCTGGGCAAAGGATAAGTATAGTTGGGTATCATCAGCATAGCAATGAAAACCCAAGCCATACTTCCTAATGATCCCACCCAGGGGTAGCATGAACACTGCGAACAACTCTAGTCTATACTTTTCTTTCTTAATTATCCTTTATAGATTTTTTACTTCTGCCTTGTACTTGATGTAATTCTGTGAGGTGTTACTTTTTTGTAGTTTTGAGTATGCTTTCTCCTTGACTGATTTGCTTCCTTACTGGTTTGGTCACCCAGAGAGGGATTCTACCTTTACTGTTATGCTTTTTAATTGCAGGTTCAAATTTGTATTCCTATAACAAATAGTAATACAGTTGGCCAACCATTTGGACAAGCACTGTTTAGATACTGGAGAGCCCTCTGCCAGGGGCAAAAGAAACAAAACAACTGAGGATGACTTTCTACAGTCCTTAGTACGGTGTGCATAGTAGCTGAGAATTCTATGCACAGCCAAAGTATGAAGCAATGCTTCCCCTAGATTGGCATGCTCTGGAAAATAAAAAGGCAAGTGGATAGATTGATTCAGAATAAACTTAGACACTACTTTGGGAAGAAACTTGGGATTAGGGTGTCAGAGGCGGGTGCACACCCTGGTTAACCAAAGAACTTCTGGTCCTCGTGAAGCTGAGGGACAAGTGAACTGCCTACAAAGTGGCTCCCTTCTCTGCCCTGTGCAATGAGTACAGGCACCTGTGCAATAAATGTAAGCAAATTACCAGATATGCAAAGCGAGATTATGTCCACAAACTCCACAGAGAGAAAACATAAGCAATCCTAGAAAATTCTGGGACTCCGTAAGCTCCCAACTAAATCCTCGCACACAGTCCCAACACTCACCTGAGCTCCCCTTCCGGCACTCTGACTGACTCCTTGGAAGTTGCCGAAAATGTTAACACCAAGTTCACTGACCTGTGAACTCTCCTTTGCAAACTCCCTTCCAGCCATCCTGCACCCTAGGATGCCTGCGCCATTCCCCCATTCTCTTCCTCCACTCCATGTCCCGCCCCCTCTCCCCCTTCTGTGCCCTTGATTCCTGGAACCTGTATTTCTGCCTCTCCTTCAAACAAACTTGTGATCCCCCTCACCTTCTACTTTAAGACCATATCCCCTAAGGCCACATACAAACTCCTAAAGAGGCTATCAAATCGAGGAAGCCCTGGCACCAATGGCCTCTCACCTGTCTTTCTGAACTGGTCTCCTCCCTGATATCTAAGCCTCTAACCTTTGTCTTTAATCTCGCACTATCTACCTCCACCACGCCTGACTCCTGGAAGTCCACTAGAGTAGTTCCCATTTTTAAAGCTGGTGACCCCCCCACTCCTCAGACAATTACTGGCCCATATCTATCCTCACCCACTTATGTAAACTCCTGGAAAGAGTTGTCCGCCACCAATTATCTGATTATCTCACTAAACACGACCTCTTCCTATGCAGCCAACAGCATGGATTTCGCAAGCATCACAGCACATCAACTGCCCTGGCCCTTTTTATCGATCACATTCTCTCCAACGTGGACTGTGGAATACCACTGGTGCTGTCTTTGTTGACTTATCCAAAGCTTCTGATATGGTCAACCACCCCCTCCTTTCTAAACTATCCTTACTCGGTTGCTCTGCCGAGACAACTAACTGGTTTCGGAGCTACCTCTCTGGATGGTCCAAATCTGTGTATATTGGCTCCACCACTTCCCCTGCACTACTGGTCACCAGAGTAGTTCCCCAGTGCTCCATCCTCGGCCCCTGCTCTTCTCTAGATCCGTCAACTCCCTCCCTGCCGACAGCTTTTCCTGCAACTCTCTGCTCTACATGGATGACCTTGTCATTTACGATAGTGATAAATCCCTCCCTTGTATATCCTCCGTCCTCACCCAGAACTACCGCACTGCTTTTAACTGGTTCTCATCCAATCTGTTGTTGGTCAATGCAAAAAAACAAAACAAAACAAGGCTATACTGTTTGTGTCGAAACTGTACTTAGCCAAGACACTCAACGCCGACTCCTCTTACCTCATCTACCCCCCCAGACGCTCGCCCTTGAAAACATCTCCTCTTTCAAGTATCTGGGAGTATTACTTGACCCCTCTCTCTCCTACAACGACCACACAAACCATATAGTCCGCAGGGGTTAACCAGAAGCTGGGCGCAGTTTACTGCATAAAGCCACACCTTACAAAGGAGGCTCAACTAACTATTGTCACAGGAAATCTCCTCCCTATCTTTGACTACTGCTCTTCTATCTACTCCAGAGCCTCAACTTCCCTTCAGTCTAGACTCTCAGTAGCTTACAACAATGCCTGCCATTTTGCCCCATCGGCCCCCTACTCCACACACCACTGTGACCTCTGGCTGGCTCTCCTTACAAAGCCGCTTCGACTACTCCCTGGGCTGTTTTTTGGATGCCACCCTTAGAGGCAGTAATACTGCTCTGCTCTCAACCCTCTTCAATTTCAGAACCCCGGCTAGGAACCTCCGCTCCTCCACTGTTCCCTCCCTCATGGTACCCAAATCAACCACAAATATGGACCCGAGAGCTCTCTCTATTGTGGCCCCCTATCTGTGGAACAGACTTCCTGACCCTCTTTGAGCTTCCAATACTCATCATAGCTTCAAACATAGCCTCAAATCCTGACTCTAAGACAAAGACACTTATAACTGCCCCACCTGCTAGCCCCCATTCCCTGCCTGTCTATCTGTCCCTACCTGCCTACTGCTCCCCGTGTCTTTACCAGCCTGCTGGACACTAAGTCCTGTTGCTGTTCCTTTCTACTGGTGGGGGGGGGTCTGTCCATTCCTGGATATGTTTGTGTATCTACTTTAAGCTATTTTAAACCGAACTGTCTATGCCTCCTGGAATTTTACCTGCAATTGTGATTGTTATTTTACTGTATTGCTACTTCTCTTTGTAATCTTTAAGCTTATGGTCATTTGTTTATTTTGTGCCTTGTGGCCTGGGTCGTGCCTGAAGACGGTCCTCTGGATCAGTGCACCTACTCGGTTATCAAAGTCATAAATGATAAAATAAATTAGTACGCAAGGAGACCCTGTCTGTGGAAAATCCAATAATGCTGCTCACACATGAGAGCCTGTAGCTCTGAAATTCTTCAAGCAGAGAAGTAATAGTAACTTAAAATAATGCTGTCTACAACACAAAGCATAGCTCGCAAGACACGGATGGCTCAACAGGAGGCAGGGCCAGCTTTCCCAGCACAAAACTGAGGTCCCAAGTCGGGACCAGATTAAGGATAGCAGGCTTCCAAGTGAAGAATACCTCTCAGAAATGCATGGGTCACACCCAGCTGGGACACAGTACGGCCATCGATAGGTACATGAAAAGCTGATATAGCAGACTGGTGCACCTTAACAGAGGAGTATTGGAGTTTGGTGTCCGAAGTCAGGAGATACTCTAGAACTTGGTTGACGGGGGCAAGTAAAAGGATCCAAACGATGGGAAGCAGCCCATATAGCAAAGCACTTCCACTTCATCGAGTAAGTGGCCCTTGTGGAGGGTTTCCTGGCAGCCACCAGGAAGGACATCAACTACCTTCTGGGAGACCCTGGTGCAAGCAATGGCTACATCTCCAGGAGCCAGGCACGCAGCAAGAGGGACTCGAGATCTGGATGGACCAAGTAACATTTTGGTGGTTAACTGAGCAACGAAGCTTCCGAGGAGTCCAAGCATGAATAGTCAATGGCGGGAAACAACTGAGAAGGGAGTGGGGCCACCCATGCTCATATAAGGCTGTGACACCACAGCCTGACATCGGCGTGGACGGCCTCTGCTAGACTGCTGCACAAAAGTCTCTATGTGATCCTAGCACCTGACAGCTAAGCTCCATAGGAGTGACCTGATGACAGAGATATCCCCAAAGATCTTCTGTTTTTCAGGAGGCATTTCTTCACCTGGAGTAAAACCTGAAGTTAAGTATTAATGTACTGCTGCTTCTGTTTTTACCTTTAGTAATGGTACATTGATTTATTTGTACTATATGTTGCCCTAAGTGACCAGTCAGAAGCCTGCCTAATAAGTATTCATCCTTCCTTCCTCTATGCTTTTCAATGGCTAGAACCTACGTGGCTACTGCACGATACCTGCACAGTTTGTGAACACACCCTGCCATGCCTGATACAGGGGCCCACAGAGATGGGAATTTATTAATATAAAATCTGTCCCCAAATGCGTAACATTGTTTAACAATCGCAGTAAGGCATTGGGAAGGGGGTGGGTAATTGTCCAGTAATCCATCCCCCCCAATGCAACTGACACTGAGCTTCACCTCATGCCATCTGCTGTGAGGGAGTGCGATTTTATGGTAACCCCCCCAGTCGTGCCTTAAAACATGAGTAAATAGTGAGAGATGGTACTGTCATACGTTCTGTACAAAACTGGAATATAGAGAGAGTTCCTTAAAAAAAAATAAAAGGAAGCATCTGCTCACAAATCTGTTGGCGAATTTCTCTAAACTAGTCAGCTTTACAAGACGTATAAGCTGTTGCAGAATAACATTTTTTTTTTTTTTTTTAATTAGCAAGTTGCTAAGTAAAAAAAAAAAAAAATACTGGAGCTGGCAGTATAGCCTAAAGGTTAGAGTAACAAGCTGTGAATGAGGTTAATACATCCAGCAGACCTGGGTTTGATTCCCACAATGTCCACTTGCATACTATGTGGCCCTGAGCAAGTCACTTAACCGCCCCAGTGCTCCAGGGCTGCCCCCTGAAAACAGGCCTCGAGTCTAGACGGCCTTACCCAGTTACCAGACGACGCCAAAAGTATATAAAGATGCAATAAAATATTAAGCACATCGTTAAACTTGTTTTTCTAAGTGTTTCCTTTATTGTGTAAAAATTGCTCTTTTTTTTTTTAAATCCTGCTCTAAAATGTCAGTTGGGGTGGTACCTGGCTGCTTGGATACTCTAAACACTGAGTTAATATGGTAACTGACATCACACAGCTGAGAGGGCAACAGGACAGAAATAGAGGATAATGGATGGGCAACAGTGAACAACACCACTGTTGTTCACTTCGAGAGGTTGTCATGACAACCATGTAAACCTCGACAGCGCAGCTTGAGTGGTTTTCAGTTGTCATACAACCTTGAGAAGTGAACACAGTGTTGTTTACTGCTGCCCATCCATTGTCTTGTATAGTGTATTAGCAACAGTAAATAAATTGCTGGTCACTTTAATGGCAGTGGCACTGTGATATCAAGCCCCCCACAACAAAAAGCCTGAGAAAACATTCCAGTCTATCCTGGTCCCCTGGTCCCAACAGCCTCGGATTTTTTTTTTAAATGAAAATAGAAAAACTAGTTTTCTGCTGTGTTCTGGAGAGTGAACAAAAAAATAAAAATAGGCACTTACTTTCATTGCACTGCTCGATTACCACTTTCTGTATCATCACTCAACCACCGCGGCCATTTACCGAGGTTTGGTGCTCCGCAACTTGCGCATGCACAAAGACAATCAGTGCTGTTGTACCATTGCTGTGACGTATTAACGATGGTACAACAGCAGCATGACATCACAATGACAGTACAACAAGCTTGTCTTTCTGCTGATTTCAGTGTATAATTACGCGCTCCCATACACTATAAAGATAAGCAAACTAGTGATAATCCAAAATGTTGTTCTACGGTTGGGAAAGGGGGGATGAAAATCTAAATGCCTATATGTTGGAACGTTCCCATTTGTGTGGCTACTTTAGGGGAAACATCAACAATCTCAACCCCCCACACCTACTGTGTAAAGCCGCCCTAATTTGCACTTGAGTGGAAAAAAAAAAAAAGTCACCTACTCAGCCACTGTTATACTCTGATTGATCCACCCAGCTCCCCCCAATTGGCAAAAGGTAAGCACAGACACTCAGTGGCATTTACAATTCCCCGCGGTTGATGCCAACATCTGGGGTTAGCAGGAGGAGCTTCAACATGCTGCAATAAGTTCAGGAGCTTTCAAATACGTTGCTATGCTAGTTGCCAATCTCACAGTACTCCCCAGGTTATCTACAGGTCACGTCACCCTTCTGTGTGTGTGGCATTTACTTGTACCGTGCTTTCCCAATCATTCTGCTGTAGTAAATAAACAGTCCGCAATAATTTTGTGATTGACAGGCCACACATTTCTTGCAAGCTTCATGACCTGGCCAGGCAAAGTTGCAAGTGCTAATTCAGAACTTACCTTTTTCATGTCAAGCTTCCACAGCTTAATGTATCCATCATTCGATGCTGTCACAACAACATGGGAATTTTCTATTTCAAAGCTGTAGAGTGATTTTACTCTAAATATATAAAAAAAAAATCATATAAAAAAGAAAGAATAACTTTTTGTATGCAGTAAGGTAAAGCTAGCCTACTTAAAATGGGACCAGATCAGCCCTAACTATTAAAGTGGGACAAAGAAACCTAAAACTGAACTAAATATGTACCAGCATTACAAAAACTTTCTCTTGCCTGCATCACTGCTGCGCGGCATCTGTGTAAAGCAGAATTTAGATGCAACTAAAAATTATCTATTTAGAACCATGACCCAAACAACGAACAGTTTCGGAGCATCTGGACAGTGAAGGCTGCAGCAGGTCACTAAGTTCAGATCAGCCAGAGGTGTCTGGGATGTCAAATGCACCACACTACAGTTCTGTGCGCCCCCCCCCCCCCATCTGCCTTATGGGATTTTACTGGCATTGGCAGCTGCTCTCATGGTCAAGGTAAGGTGCTGGAAAAGTTAACTTTAGAGTAAAGTGTACTGGGCTCTGGTCCTCCTAAAAAAAAGTATATGACTGAAGGCTTAAGTGAGCCGTGCAACTAGCTAGGATCCCAGAGAGCAGCACCTGGGTCTGCATAATGTCAGCATAAGCACATCAGGATGTAGCAATGTTTCTGTGGGGGTGGAGGGGAGATGGTGGAAAACTTAGAAGAAAAAAAAAAAAAGAAAAGATTTATACAAAAGTATACGGGTACATTCAATGGTTTCATATGGTTGCTTTGCTTTATCAGAACAAGTGTCCTGGATGTATTCTCAATGGCAGGACTAAAGCTTTCAAGGGAACATAAAGAACAGTTACGTACTCACATTAACAGCAGATCTTCGAGATAATCCCTTTTATCAGACCACACCTTTTGAACAATACTCACGCCAGCACTAGAATCACACAAACTTTTACAAGCAGTCAGCCAGGGGTCGCCCATGATGACATCGTGTGACAGAGTCTACATAAACATGGGCGGCTCTTCCTCTCCTTAGTTCCCCACTGGAGACCACGCTCTGAGGACCTCCCTGTAGGGAACCAGGAGAGACCCCAGAAAATAGTTACACAAGAACTTACCGTAACAGTAGATCTTCGACAGGAGCTCTTGCAGCAGGTAACATCTTTAGGACTAAGCTGCCAGGACCCCATGGAAACTTTCTAGCTAGCAATACTCGGTGGGGGACCGGGTATAAAAGGGGCAGTCCCCAGCCCATCCCCAGTTCTACTGCTGGAGACCGGCTAAAGAGGAAGAAAAAAAAAAAGAAACGAGGAATGAAACTATGTGAGATGGAAAGGAACTCACCAGGGGGAAGGAGGGTGGGACAAATAGTACCTGCTGCAAGAGCGCCTCTAGAAGATCTACTGTTGCGGTAAGTTCTTACATAACCACTATCTTGCTTCGAGAATTGCTCTTGCAGCAGTTAACTTTAGGATAATGTCCCAAGCAGTAGAAGAGGAAGTCTCCTCAGGTGAGGTTAGGACAGGAGGACCTGAAGGACAGCAAGTCCAAACCCAGTCCTACGGCGAGAAGCAATGTCCAGACTGTAATGCTTCACAAAGGTGTGGACAGAGCTCCATGTGGCAGCCACACATATGTCCATGGCAGACACATTTTTAAGTGAGGCGAAAGAAGCCACCATGCCCCTGGTGAAGTGACCCTCTACCAAGCCCCGTAAGGGTTTGTCATATTGGTAGCAGAACACAATGCAGCTGACCAACCAGTTTGATAAACACTGCTTAGAAACTGGAGCTCCTAGAATTCAGGGGGCGAAAGACACAAACAACTGGTCAGATTTGCGAATAGAATAGCTATGCTCCAAATAAAAATGGAGTATGCTGTGGACATCCAGAGTTTGCAACCAAGCCTCCCCTCGGTTTGAGTTCTCTGGGTAGTATACCGGCAGGTGGATATCTTGATTCAAGGTAAACTCTGAGACCACCTTCGGCAGAAACTTAGGATTTGTTCTCAAGGACACCCTGATCTTGTGAAAAACCAAATAAGGCTCCTTACACATCATGGCCTGAAGCTCAGAAATTCTTCAAGCAGAAGTAATGTCAACTAAAAATAACGCTTTCCACAACAGAAAGCGCAGCTCGCGGCAGGCTCAGATAGAGGCATAGTGAGCTTCTCTAAAACAAACAAAAGGTCCCAAGGCAGGACGGGGTCCTGGATGGGAGACTTCAAGTGAAGCACGCCCCGCAGAAAAGTGCGGGAAAGGTCCAGCTGGGCAATATACTTGCCCTCAACAGGCAGATGATATACAGAAATGGCAGACAGGTACACCTCTAATGAAGAGTAGCAGAGTCCTGCATCTGAGAGAGGGAGAGAGAGAGAGAGAGAGAGAGAGAGAGAGAGAGAAGGTACTCCAGTACCAAATTGGCTGGGCAAGTACAAGGATCTAAACTCCTGGCAGTTGCCCAAACACATTACCTCTTCCATTTCACAGTGCAGGTCGCCCTAGTGGAGGGTCTCCTGGCTGCCACTAAGACCTTCGCTACCCTCGGGGAGACCCCGAACCTAGAGACAGCTAGGTCTGCAGGAGCCACGCATGGAGATGCAGAGCTCTGAGATCTGGATGTACCAGTGAGCTCTACTCCTGGGATGGAAAGCTGGACCTGAGGGGCAGGGACACCAGATGTTCCACAGCCAGTTGTTGCAACAGTGAGAACCAAATCTGCAAAGGCCAGAACGGCGCCACCAGAATAATTTCTGCTTCCTCCGACTGCAACTTGATGAGTGCCCGCTGCAGAAGGGGAAAGGGAGGGAATGCATAAAGAAACCTCCCTGCCCAAGAAAGGGACAACACGTCTTGCCACAAAGCACCAAACCCTAGATCTAGGGAGCAAAAACTGGGCAGTTCTGCATTGGATGGGGAGGCAAATAGGTCGACTTTAGGGTAACCTCATCTGGCAAGGAGACTTTCCACCACTGCGGAGAAGAGCTCCCACTCGTGTGCCCTGGACAGAGTCCGGCTGAGACCATCAGCCAGGAAATTGTGAATGCCTGGAACGTGAACTGCTGAGAGTTCCAGCTGATGATCTATTGCCCAAGACCAGACTTGCATGGCCTCTCTGCAAAGAGGGTTAAGAGTGTGTGGCTCCCCCCCCCCCTTTGTTGATACAGAATACCACCGACATGTTGTCTACCTGTATTAGCAGGGGGCCAGTCTGAAGTACTGTCTGGAAGGCTTGTATGACGCAGAGAACTGCCCTCATCTCCAAAATACTGATGTGGAGATGAAGCTCCTGCTATGCCCAGGACCCTTGAGTCTGGTGAGTGTCCAGATGCAAGCCCCAACCCTGGCCTGACGTGTCGGTGGTCAGGATCTGGGTGGGAGATTCTCTCCGGAAGTGAGCCCCTCTGGAGAGGTTGTGAGGATCTAGCCACCATGCCAGAGATTGCTTGGCCGGGGTTGATACCAGGACCAGCTGGTCCAGGTTGTTCGACCTCTGATCCCACAGGTTCCAAGGATCACCCTCATGTAAAGCCAGGCCACAAGGACTGTGGCGATAGCCGCTACCATATGGCCCAGTAACTGGAGAACTGTCCTTGCCTCTACTTGGCGAGCTGAGAGCAGCTGCCGTGAGTGGGACTTGAGGCGTTCCGCCCTGTCCTGGGGGAGGAAGGCTTTGCCTTGTGCCGTGTCCGGTACGGCCCCAATGCACTGAAGCCACTGACTTGGTCAAAGGCAAGACTTGGGGACGTTTAGAGTAACCCCCAGATACTGAAAGAGGAAGAATGCGTCTTGGAGGGGTTCTGTAAGCCGGTCCTGAGAGGGAGCGGTCAGAAGCCAGTCATCAAGTTAGGGGAAGACATAATGCTGCTGCCTCCTGAGAGTTGCAGCTGCCATGGCAAGAACTTTGTGAACACCCTCGGTGCCGAGGATAGGCCGAAGGGTAGGGCCTTGAACTGGTAATGGCAGCCCTGAAAGCAGAAGTGCAGGTGCCTTCTGTGTGGCTGGAAAATCGGAATGAGTAGACATGAGTCCTGAATGTTCAGGGAGCATAACCAGTCCCCTTGATGTAACAGGGGCAGGAGGCCTATTAGAGTGACCATCCTTAATATTTTGTACTGTATGTACTGGTTCAGATAGCTTAGATACAAGATGGGACGAAGATCCACTGTCTTTTTGGGCACAAGGAAGAAGTGGGAGTAGAATCCTGTTCCTCATTGCTCTGGGGGTACTGTCTCGATGGCCTTCTTCTGAAGGAGAGCCTGGATTTCTTGTGCTATGATGGCACTGTGGGCCTGAGAGAGTACTGGGACAATACTGGAGGGTTGTTTGGAGGGGTCTCTAAACGCGAGAGTATGCCCTCTCTCAATGAGCTGCAGGACCCAGCGGTCTGATGTTATCGGACACCACCCTTTGGTGTGCAAAGAGAATCGACCCCCCACCGCCTCTGCAGAAGGAGAAGGGTCAGGCTGTGAGTGAGGCAGATGAGCTGGGATGGGGGAGTGCAGGCTGAGAGGTTCTAGGGTCCCGAGGAGTAGAACCTCCGGTATCAGGGGTAGTGGCCTTGTGCTTGAAGTCAGTCCACTGCTGCTGGTGCTGATGTTGACCTCGAAATTGCTATCTTCCACGTCTATGAAAGGACTACTTGGGAGGCTGCTTAGGCTTGTACATGGTTTGTACCAACCTAATTGCTTTCCCAGTTTCCTGCAAACGGGTAATGATAGCTTCAGTATCTTCCCCAAACAAGACCGGCCCTCTGAAGGGGGCATCCATAATCTTGGACTGGACTTCCTGAGTGAACCCAGAGACCCGCAAACAAAATTAACGGCGGATACAGACTGCGGAAGCCGCGGCTCTACCTGCTGAATCCACAGTGTCACAAGAAGTGGTTTTTGACATCCAAACCGACCTTGCCACGAGCTCTGCCTGATTGGGTGAGTCTGGCATGGCCTGAATGAGTTCTAGTGCCTTGGCTCACAGCGCATTCTGGTATTGTAACATGTGGGCGAGGAAGTTTTGAGACAGGATGGCACAAGTTGTGGAGGAAGAGACTTTCCTAGCCAGATGGTTGAACTGCTTAGAGTCCTTATCTGGGGGTTGCTTGCTGAGATACCGCGGACGTCGGGATCCATCGTGGGTGGCTTTCAGCACCACACAGTCTGCCTCCAGTTGTTTTCCATAAAAGAGGTCATCCCAGGGGACGGTGTACAACTGGTCTGACTTTTTAGAAACTGCTGGGGTCGACAAAAGGGCGTTTCCATGCCAGTTTGTTGACGTCCTTGTATGAGTCAACCACTGCAGAGACGACCATGGAGAGGGCATCCTTTTTCAGAAAAAATTCCGCTAACCTCTTCCTTTCTGGGTCGAGGTCCTCAGAGTCCCAGCCATTCAATTGTTGAATGTAACACATTACATCCATGAAGGATGGGTTGTCTGGCTGGGAGTGTCCTTTCTGATGTCAAGTTTGGATGGAGGGTCTGAGTCTCCACCGCTGGGGGAGGAGTACGAATCAAGTTCCGAGTCATCCAAGTCAGGGGAAGGAGAAGGTGACCTTGGTGGTCTGCGGGGACGATCCCTTAGGGAGGGAAGGTTGCTGGCTAGCGTCGGCCTCCTAGGAGGTGGAGTAGGGGGATGACCCGAGGGCTCATTTGGGGAAGGCCCATGGGGTACTGGCGGAACTGGAGCCGAGGGGACCAGTTTATCTTTAAAGGAATTGTGTGATCTTGCACTTCACAGCCCACTACCCTGAGGCAGCGATAGCCCCGCTGTTTGAAAATATAGGTATTTTTTTTTTTTACTCACGCATCGAACTTTGGGAAGGGATCATAATTTGTTAAAACTGGGAGCTAGCTGATCCCTTCCCACTTCCTAGATTGTCTGCTCCGTCCCCACGCTCCCCCGTTTTGTGATGTAGTACCAGGGAGAGCTCGGGGACCCGCCCCATGCAAGCCTAAGGGGCTTATTTTCAGAACCTTTTTTAATACTTTATGCTACCTTTTGATAAAAAAAGAAAGACACCGCTCAACTAATAGGCCCAGCTCCAACCCGAAACAGATGGCCACTCCCCCACTGCGTTCTTTCCTCGGGCAGTGAACTATGGTTAACCTGGCCGGAACAGACGCCTCCAGCACAGTGTCTGAAATATACCCCAGCCAGGTCTCTGTAATGCATGCCAGGTCGACTGACTCAATCAGCTGTTCCATTACAGCAGTCTTACTGGCCATCAACCTGGCACTGCACAACACTGCCTGAAGAGGATGAATGACTGAGGCCAGTCCCTCAGCTACCCGTTCTCTCGGTACAGAGGGCTCCCTGGGCAGAGAGACCAGGCACGGAGGACCCCGTTCCAACTGCCTTCTCGACTCAGGGCATCTCCTGGTCCCCACCACCCAAATCAACCCCCCATCGGCCTCATCCCTCTTCACATCTCCCCCACCGCACTCCTCCTTACAATGCCCAACTCCCTTCCTACAAACTACAGAGGTAGCCATACCTCTAGTGGAATGACCACGAACCACACCAGGAAATTCCTTCCTGTACTTCCTGTAACAGAATGTAACACAGTGTGCCAGCCATTTGGATAAACACTATTTAGAAACTGGGGCACCCTCTTTCCCGTGGTGAAAGAAACAAAAAGCTGGGAGGACTTTCCACTGTCTTTTGTATGGTACATATAGTACCACAGTATTTTATGATTCACCTGGATTGGCATGCTCTGGATAACACACTGACAGATTAGCAGTATGACAAAGTAAACTCAGACACCACCTTTGGTAGAAATTTAGGATTAGCACCCAAAGTCTTTGTGAAAAATTAAATAAGGAGGCTCACACATTAGCACCTGCAACTCTAAAATCCTTTGAGCAGAAGCTACTGCAACTAAAAATAACACTTTTCAAGAAAGGAAGCATAAGCCACAACTTGCAGCTGGCTCAAAAGGAGCCACAGTCAGCTTTTTCAAAATGAAATTCAGAACCCAAGTCAGAACTGGATTTTGAATGGGAGGCTTTATGTGTAAAATGCCTCACATGAACGTCATAGGCTACCTCCAGCTAAGTAAATCCCCATTTTACTGGTCCAGAGGCACGTGGAAAGCTGATACAGCAGCCAAATGCACGCTGATGAGGAATACTGCAGGCCAGACTCCGATAATGACAGTAGGTACTCTAGAACCTGACTGACTGGGGAGGTAAACAGATCCGGGTTATGTGAAGCGGCCCGCAAAGTAAACCACTTCCATTTCGAGGAGTAAGTGTGTCTGGTGGATGGTTTTCTAGCAACTACTAGAACATCCACCGCGTTCTATGATACCCCAAAAGGGGCTATGTCTTCAGGAGCCATGAGTACAGATGTAGGGACTTCAGGTCTGGATGGACCAGGGATCCCTGTTCCTGTAACAGTAGACCCTTGCACAGGGGCAGAGGTTCTGGGGGTTGCACAGCCAGCTGTTGCAGCAGGGGATACCATATCTGCTGAGGCCACAGGAAAGCAATAAGTATCATAGTTGTTCCTTCCATCTTTAGCTTGAGTAGTATTTTCTGAATTAGTGGAAATGGAGGAGAGGGAAGGCACACAGAAACCTCCCTTTCCAGAAGAGGGGGGCAACATGTCTCCCCAGGAAACTCCAGGCCCTGGACAATAGGTTCATAGGTATAGACGAGTTCGAGGGACTAGCCCATAATGAACTCGCCATCCCTGACCTGGATGGAATTCATATTTTTTATTACCCATAAAAATGTCAAGTTTTTTTTGAATAACTGGAAGGAACTACTGTATACTACTTCAAGAGGCAGTGAATTCCAAGTCTGGACTATTCTCTGGGTAAAAAATTGATATCGACTAGTAGACCTATTTGTGACTGATTTTAATTGTAGTATATGGGATCTGGTGATATTTCTTTTCTTATACCATTCTAAGCATATGTTTCAGCCAGAGAATTATCCCTGGAAGCTTTATAGATTAGGCATAAGTCCCCTCTTAAAGAACGATATTCCTAGGAATAAAGTTCCAATTTTTGTAATCTACTGTTATATGATAAAGTTTTACAATTATTCACTTGTCTGGTAAATCTTCTCTGTATTTTTTCAACTAGTATCTTATCCTTTACCAAGGTTGGAGCAGAAAAAGAGGCGCAAAAGTCTAGATTTGATCTTACTATACTGCAATAAATAGGAAGTAAGACTTCCGGTTCTCTAGATTTAATATTTTTAAATAGGCAAGTTATTAATCTATGACATTTTTGGGAAGTTTTTGAATGTGTTCAGAAAATTTAAAATTATTAGTGATAAAATGCCCAGGTCTTTTTCAGAAGTTACTTTGTTCAGTAAAGGTTGTTCAGATAATAGTTAGCACATCTGTTGTTAAATCCAAAATGCATAACTTTACATTTGCAACATTAAAATTAAGTTTATGTTTACAGCCAATTGAATAAATCATTTAGGTTTTCTTGTAACATAGAAATAGATGTACAATCATTAATAATACACCCCAACTTAGTGTCGTCAGCGTATTTATTGACCCAAACCCGTTCTTGGTTTTCTACCTGAGATGAGAATATTGAACAAAGTAGGGCCAAGGACCGACCCCTGAGGCACACCACTAGTCACCTTGCTCCAGGTTGAAGTATAACCCCTAATATTTACCTGTTGTCGTCTATCGGTTAACCATGCAGAGATCCAACTGACAATATTATTATGCAAACCAATATTGACCAAGCTTTCTATTAGGATCTTATGAGAAACTGAGTCAAACGCCTTTTCATAATTGAGAAAAACAACATCCACAGGGAACCCTGCATCCAGGGCGGCACTAATAGGTTCAAAGAAATTAATCAGGTTGCTCTAACATGATCTACCAGCAACAAAACTGTACTGTGTAATGTCCTCTAGGCCATTCCTTGTGCTGTGTGTGTTAATTCTATACATTATAAGTTTTTCCAAAATTTTTCCTATGCAGGACGTTAAACTAATCGGTCTATATTGTTCCACCCTCTGTTTTGTTCCTCCCTTGTGAATAGGTATGACCCAGGCTTCTTTCCAGTCATCTATTACTATACCAGTGTAGAGTGATTTATTGAATAGTAGTGTTAGGGGACCAGCTACTTCATAAGAAATTTCTTTTAAAAACTGGGAAGGAAAACCATCAGTACCTGCAGATAAAGAAGACTTAAAAGGAGTTTATAGCAGAATATACTTCTGGAATTGTAATTACCTCCAGACTATCTTGAATTTTGGGGATTTTTAGAATCAATAATTTCGTTAGCTTTATAAATACTAGTAAAGTAGCTATTGAATTCATTAGCCATGCTCAGTTCAGATATTAATTTATTATTTATTAATAGTGGACCCACTTTAGAAGAGTTCTTTCTCATAGAGCCAATATAATTAAAGAACTGCTTTTTATTGTCTTTATTGGTAGTAGCTAGTCTGAGCTCCATTTCTTTTTTGCTTTTCTAATTGCTTGTTTAGTTTTATTTGCTTTTATTTTGAACCTGTTCCAGTTAATTACAGTTTTGTGCTTTTTGTAAGCGAGTAGAAACGCGACAGTTTTGCATTGCATGGGGACGCAAAAAAAGTCCAACACTGGATGACCCCACCTTTCGAACAGGTCAACAACCACTGAGGTCAGCAGTTCCCATTCATGCTTCCTGGACTGTGACCTGCTTAGTTTGTCTGCCAAGATGTTTTGGGCGTCTGAAATATGTACTACTAATAATTCCAGACTGTGTTCCAGAGTCCAATATCAAACTCCCATTGCTTTCCTACACAGTGGGCAGGAATCAGTCTCCCCCTTGTTTGCTTATGTAATGCATCTCACTGACATTGCCCATCTGTACTAACATAGGACCTAGGGACAAATTGTTCTGGAAGTCATTATGTCTGTACAGGATTGCTCTCATCTGCAGAACATTTATAGGTGAAGTGCACTCCACCTGGTTCCACATGCCTTGTGTCTGAAGAGGTCCCAGGTGGGCTTCCCAGCCCAATCCTGAAGCAGCTGTGGTGAGAATCTGATGTGGGGTAGGGATCAAGAATGGGACGCCCTTGAGCAGGTTGTTGCATTCCATCTACCACTTGCCGCTCGGCGCAAGGCAGAAGTTACTAGAACCATTTATTCTACATCGTCTGTCAGCTGGTCCCACTGGACTCTCACAGTCCACTGGAGGATCTGCATGTGCAGCCTGGCAAGCGGTACTGTGAGAATGGCTGCTGACATGAGTCCTAAAAGGCACAGAAAAGTCCTTTCTGGGACACAATGGCTGTGATGTACCAACTGCACTTGGGTGATCAGGCGGTCTGCCCTGTCCAGTGGCAGAAATGCAGAACCCTTGACCATATCCAGAACTGCCCCTATGTACTGTAGTCATTGGCAGGGAGTCAGTAGAGCCTTTTCTATGTTGACTGTCACCCCCAGAGCATCGAACATATGTCTGGGTCGAGCTAAGGTCCACAGCAGCTGAGCCCTGGAGTGGGCTTCTAATAGCCAGTCATCTAGGTAAGGAAAGACGTACAGCCTTCCCTGCAAAGGGCTGCAGCCACCACTGCCAAGCATTTGGTGAAGACTTATGGCACAGAAGATAAGTCAAAGAGAAACACACTGAACTGGTAATGCTCCCCCTGAAACAGGAACCTTGGATATTTCTTATGAGATTTTTGGATTCTGATATAAAGGTAGGCATCCTTCATAACAAGTTGGTCAGGATTGCAGATGCTCTTAATGCTCACTTCTCGGACCTCTCCGTGTACCTGGAAAATTCAGATCAGTTCCCTGTACTCACTGATTGTAACAATGTGCCTACCTGAACATCCTTTACCCTAACAACGGTCACTTCTGCAGAAGTGCTGTGACTTCTCAAAGCTATCCCCACCCATGGATCTGCAGGGCCTGATGGTTTACTACCCCAGTTCATCAAATCAGCAGCCCCTTCCCTTGCCGCCCCAACTGTAAGAATTTTCAGCTTATCCATTATAACCCAGATGGTGCCGACTTTATGGAAAATCGGGCAAGTGGTTCCTGTTCATAAGAAAGGGAACACAAATCACATGGACAATTACCGACTGATTGCCTTTCTCTCTACTCTTAAACTACTTGAGAAGGTTGTGGCCACCCAGGTCACAGAATATCTCCATATAAACAAGCTCCTATCCCCTGTTCAGCATATTTTCCAATCAGGGCACAGTACAACAACCGCGCAAATGCAACTCTCTAATGATGTCTTAATGGCAATGGACAAGGACATGTTCACAGGGGCAATTTTTATTGATCTCACAAAAGCGCTCGATCTTGTAGATCACCCACTACTGTTATCCAAGTTGTCCTCACTTGGATTCTCCCAGGATGCAATATTTTGGTTTGAGAGCTACCTCTCAAGAAATCAATTAATTCAACTGGAACTGCAATCTTTGACCTTGCCCCTACCCTTGTCAACGTCTATCCTTGGTCCCCTCCTTTTTACTCTTTTTATTAACAATCTGCCCACTCTGCCTTGTTCCTCTTCTAGGATCCTCTATCGGATGACATGGTACTTGACTCGAGTGCTAACGACCTTCCCTCCATAAATGCCAATCTTCAATCTGATCTTGACTGTCTATAAGCATGGCTGCTACTAAACAAGCTTCTTCTAAACTCTTAAGAAAACAGTGGTCATGCTTTCTGGCTCCTCACCTAGAATCAAATCCTGTACCTCTGCCCTCTCAATTCAGGGCCCGGAAGGCTCCCCCCTGGAGATGGTAAACTCATTCAGGTATCTCAAGGTCACACTAGACCCATCTCTTGATTTCACTCTTCACATTGAGGCCACGTGTAAGGTGGTTAACATAAAACTAGGGCTGGCCTATAAAAATTAGGTCCTTCCTCAATTCTGCTGTCAGGCTTGCTATAGCTCAAGGCATTCTCCATCCTTGTGTAACATATGACTCTTTGGCTATCTTGATGTAAGCAAAGGTGCTTTCCAAAAATGGAGCACATGCTACGATAGCATATGCAGACTGACACTATCTGCATCCAGACTAACTCATCGCTGCCAACTCTATTCCTGTCTAGGCTGAGTCTCCCCGTCCTCACATCGGCTCTATACTGCTGGCTGTCTGACTGATAACATACTCTGAACTGGAGCTCCGGAGTCCCTTTCCAATATGTTAAACTATCCCACTCTAGTTTACCCCCTGAAATCTTCTGTATAATCTCCTCTTGAAATTCCTAGGTGGTCTACAAAAAAGGGTGAACTTTCCTTTGCTATATCTGTGCCCAAATCTTGGAACTCCCTTCCTCTAAATGTCAAACTCTCCAAATCCCACAAAGCTTTTAAAAAAGATCTTCGACCCTTACTTAGGGACTCACACTTGCTCCTGCTCTGACATTCTTGTGCCTCCCAACTAGTTGCTATATCTGCTCCACTAAATGGCACTTACTCTCATATCTGCACTTGTATCACCTACCTGAGTAATGCCTCATCAATATTATATCAAAATGTTATTTGACCCACTGAATAGACTGCCTTGTGGACCCACTGCTGCATAAAACAGTCTATGACTTGGATACTGTACTACTGCCAGTACTGCCGTATGCCACTCTCCCTGGTTTTTGCCTGAAAATAGTTAGCATTCTTGTCTAGTGCACTTAATGTATTTTTCTGCTCTTCTTGCCATTCTAACTGTCTTTTCCAACTGTAAACACTGCTTTGTTGTTCAAATGTTGTTTAATTCCTGTTATGATATGCCCATTGTATTTCCTGTCTGTACAATGTTCCATTGTTTATACCTCTCCCGGGTCGTGCATGAAAATAGGCAACATTTCTTGTCTAGTGCACTTACCCGGTAAACAAAAAACGAAATAAATAAATATCCAGAGAGCAAATCCAGTCCCCTGTTTGCAACAGCGTAATGAGACCCTGCAGAGAGACCATCCAAAACTTCATGTACTCCATTAAGAAGTTAAGGTTGATTAGATCCAGAATAGGCCTCAGATCTCTTGTTCACTTTGGGATGAGGAAGTATCTGGAGTAAAGCCACTGTGCTGGAGGTACAGGTTCTATTGTCAGTTTTTAAGCAGGGTCTACACCTCCTCTAGCAATAGGGACAAGTGCCCTGTGTAGGCCTGTCAATCTGGGCACCTACTGATTCACACTCGCACATAAGGACTAATAAGGTATAATGATAATGTGATTTCTAACAGACCGTTACCAATAATGACACAGCTAATAATCTGATTAGTGTGTGTAGGGCAAGGAAGCTGCAGCTTATAGTAATAATCATGGACTGCGGGGATAGATTTCTAATTTATTTAGTTTTAATTGACCGGGTAAGTGCACTAGAAAAAATCCTGCCTATTTTCAGGCACGACCTGGGGGAGGGGGATACAGATAAAAGCCAACTAACATCGAACCAGATTAAGCTGTTGGTGGTATTTTTAGTTAATGAGAGGAAATTTGGCCAGGGAACTGCGGAAAATTCCCCTACTCTTTTCAAGAAGTGCCATGGGATCTTTAACATCTACCTGAACTACCACCAGAACAGGAAGATGGGACCTCGGTTTAACGCCTCATCCGAAAGACGGCACCTCAGGATGTACTAATCTACTGTAATTACTCTCCAAAGTCACCACAAGCCATAGTGAGATTCATGGTGTGGGGACCTCTTGTGACAGTAATGATTAGTGTTAGTGTAACCTGTTTTTCTAGAACAAATATAAGAATCTAATGTTTGGAAAACATCAAGAAATGTTTCACATAGGATTATAATGTATCCAGGCTGTAGTACCCCTATAACTAGCCAATAGGAAACGGTCTGCATTATCAAAATGCGTAATAAGTAAGAGTTACCATAGCAATTATTAGCACTATATAATGCAATGCTTTTGATGTATTTCTCAGAGTTCGTCTTCATCTGGAGTGAACAGGGTCTCTGAGCTCCCAGCCTGGAAAGCTGTATCACAACATATTTGGGATGGGTGTTAATAAGTCTTATTACCTGGTTCCTAAGTCTCCTGTGTCTGGTTTGCGTATTTGCCACTTGGTCTGGGGCACAGCACCTTGACAGTTTGGCAACCGTGGCAGGACCAAGTTGGACAGAACTGAACTAACAGGTGCTTAGGGAACGGGATTGGGAGAACATAAGAGTTCAAACCCAAGCCCACCCATTCTACCTACTCTGGACAATCTCTCAGGTTTTCCATGTATACAGGCAGGATAAGTATACCGGCCCCCCACCCTCAAAGCGAGACTTGACTTGTGGGACTTTGGAGTCCCCAATCCGTTCTGCCTAAACTGTCGAGTTCAAATTGGATCAATACGCTTTGTGCTCGCAATTAGTGCAGGTGATTGGAGACCCCATTTTAAGGAAGATCCTTAAAATATGGCCATTTGCTCTGAGCTGAGACTTGATGTCTCAAACTACAGAGTCTTTCACAGAGGCTGGAGTGATTTCACTCTGGATGTGAAATCAAAGGAGGATCCCATACAGCATGTATGCACCCTGTATGTGGACTCCAAAACTTATGTTAACTTATTGTCTCCTAGCAAACGCCTGTAGTTGGCGGTAAAATACACTGGTATGTCCTGAGGACAACCACAGAAGTCCGCTACCAAGTTCCAGTGTGCCCTTGCAACATCTGGAGAAGTCACATATATATTAATATATAACACAATAGAATATATATTTGATTGCATGCAACCGCTGGAAAGGTAATTTTGTGCTGAACAACTTTGCCACTGATATTTTGTGTACATCAGGTATACTTTAGGAGTTATTCGCATTTGTTTATGGTATGGTGTGTATGGCTTATGTTGCCTTTTTGTAGTGAAAAAATTGTTCTGTTTGCTGTTTCGAGCAGCATAGAAAAAAAACAAAAATTACTTATTATTACTTGAATACCACCATTGGAAAGGTAATGTACTCAACAACTCTGCCACTCATACTTTGTGTCTCGCACTTACGGTTCTGGAGCTATTAGGATTTGTTTGTGCCATGCTGACTGTGACTTGATTTTGCTTAGAAAGGCCCAGGATTCACTGTTAACAGTATAGAGGAGACAAGTGGTGCAACTTCAGAGGGCTCCTGTGGAGGCAATGAGTTAAGAAGCGTGATCAGAAGGGATTGTTGGTTGCTGCGATTTTCGCCGCCTTACAGGCAGTGAGAGTCAAATAAAGACAGCGAAATTGGAGGTTTCAGCTCTGAAAAAGGAGGTGAGACTCCAGTCTGCTGAGCTATCAGAGCAGCGGCAGCGATTGGAATCAGAAATCTAAAAACACTCCGTACTCTGACTGAAAATGATGTGCACTGTGCAGTTCAGGATACTGAAAGGGAATTGGGTAAGCAGCAGGAGGAATGTGGTAAGTTGCAGCAGAATAAGAGGCAAGTATTGCAGATGAATGACTTGTTGAGTGGAGCAAATGATGCATTGAAAGAGTTGTATGATGAGATAAAGAGCGTGCATGAGCAGTTAGACAAAGAGATGAGGGAAAATTGTGATCGAAATGCCGCATATAGAGTGTCACAGGAACATGTTAGGAAGGGACAGCACCAGCACAGAGAAAGCCATATTTCATGCACAGCCAAGATGGTGGAACTGCGCTATCAACGAGATGTGCTGGCTGGTCACGTCGGAGCGATGGGAGGAGTTTACGCCCCACCCATAGACCTTGCATCGTCGACAGAGGATGACAAAGGGGATGACATGCTCATCCAAGATGGTGACCACCGTAATGATGGAGGAGGGCAACAGCGCCCACCACTGATCGCAGTCCTCAAGGAGAAGGACAAGTAAGAGATTGATGGCATGATTAATGCAGCGATCAAAAAGGCTGGGATTTCCCAGCAACTTTTGGGCAATCAATCCGAGGTTTTTAAGAAAGCTATGAAAGAAATGTTATACGAGGAAGCGGAAAAACAACCCACTCTCAAAGGTGTGGTGACTGCTACAGCGGAAGCAGTCGTGAAGGATGTGAGGGCGGACAGAGAAATCAGCGCAACCAATCCCCTTCAGGCAGCCCAGGCCATCCAAGATAGTGTGGACAAAATAGGCCGCATGGGTGCAAGTGATAATTTGAGCTGTCACTTAGAAAAAGACAGGAGCCAATGTGAAATGCTCAGTCTCCCAGAGTCGAACTGAGTACAGGTTCTACGGCAAACCACTGAGCCTGCCCTATGGTGGAAACTGCCGGAAACTGTCCAAGCGGACACAAACCTACCATTCAATGACCTAGCTGCCGAGCTACTAGCCGCCCACAACCCTGGCCTCGCTGGCATCATGATGACCCATCCGGTCAAGCAATACGCCAGGGACAGCCCTGGTCAGTACCACAACTGCTTGTGGCTTGCATATGAAACAGTCAAGCACAGGTGCAAGGACGACGCCCTCATGAATTCCAATGAGTATAAAATCCTCTTCCTCAAAAATGTGCACCCAGCCCTCAGAGAAAAAGCAGAGCCATCAGTTTTTCTGGAAAGTGACACTTTTCAGGTGATCCTAAATAGAGCAAACTGAGTTTTCCTGTTCTACGCACAGGATCTTATAAGTGGTAAGGCCAAAGTCGCTGCAGTTCAAGGCCCCAGCGAGCCACCCACATAGTACGTAGTGGAAGGCAAGGCCAAGGATTCTCAGGCCCAGACCCAGAAGCAGAAATACAATCCCAATTAAAAAAAGGGTATTACCAGAATACCAAGAATCTGAACAGCAACCAGCCACAAAAGGCAGATCCCAAACCAAGGGACAGGCGTACCGGCCCTATGTACAAGGATCTCGTCACGGAAAACAACCAACTGAAGGAACTCTTAGGCCGAGTTCAACTGGTAGCGGACTTGATCCCCAAGAAGCCCATCACTTCAGTAGTGGCTGCAACCTCACCTATTGCCGTCCTGGAGGAGGACTCGGACCCCGACTGAAAACCCCCCTTTTAGCACCAACCACAATAGCTGCCACCCAGCCTCCACCTTCCCTTTATGCTGAAGCAAACACAAATGCTTCGAGCAGCGGAGGCCGACCTGGCTGGTGAAATGTACCAGTACAATTCAAGTGATCAACCGAATGATGATTCGGACGGACTGTTACAGGCCCCAGTTTGGATTGTTAGTACCATCTTCACCGAAGATACCGGACAGCCTTGGGCAAAGGCTACGGTCGGAGGCTGCCACATTACTGTTTTACTGGACACAGGTGCAGCAGTGTCTGTTTCGCACTAAGAATATCCAGAGATTTCTCTGTGGTCATCTGGACAGGCAACCTCTGCACAGCTGTTTGATGGAAATCTGCTGGTAACCTATCGACACCATCCAATATCAGTTACAATCAGATCCCTAAAAACGAACTACCGATTTGACTTAATGGTATTATGTCATCACCCCAACATTATCAGGACTGACATTCTGAGACAACACAGCTATGTTGTAGATCCAGCAAATCGCTTGATTTGGTACACACAGAACCATGACTGGGATGTAAACATACCAGGGTACACTATCTACAGGAGGGACAGGGAGGGTAAGAGGAGGAGTAGCTTTACATAAGGGAAGGAATCAAAGCAATTGAACAAAAGGGTAAATAGGGAGGAGTGGAAGCACTGTGGGTCAACTTGGAGACAGGCAATGGCGCCACAATCTGCGCAGGGGCTGTATACAGACCCCCCCATCTCAGGGGGAAGAAATGGACAAGGAAATAACAGAAGGTATACTTAGAATGGAAGAAAAAGGGGAGATATTGTTGATGGGGGATCTGAATATGCCAGATGTCAACTGGAGTGCATTTGCTGAAGCCACATCCAAGAGCGGGGTCATTCTAGATGACCTGCAGGGGGCATGCCTTAGACAACTAGTATTGGAACCCACTCGGGAGGGAGCAATCTTAGATCTGGTACTCTCAAACGGAGATGGAAAGAGGATCACAGATGTAGAAGTGGGTAGCCATCTGGGAACTAGCGACCATTGAACAGTATGGTTCACAATATACACAGCAGCAGAGTCAAGCCATACAAAGGCAAAGGTCCTAGACTTTAGGAGGACTGACTTTGCCAAAATGGGTGAGTGCCTAAGGAATGCACTAGCAAATGGGCAGGAAGGAGGGGTGGAAGAACAATGGGGAGTAATCAAAACTGCCATCACAGAGGTAACAAGCCTTTGTGTGAAGCAAATAAACAAAATAAAACAATGTAAAAAAAAAAACACTATAGTTCTCAAAAGAGGTGGCAGGGAAGGTTAGGGAGAAAAAGATGGCATTCAGGAAGTACAAGGAATCACAGAAGAAGCAGGACAGAGAACTGTATAAGTTAAAGCAGAAGAAAGCAGGGAATGCAGTCAGAACAGCAAAGGCCCAAACTGAGGAAAGATAGCCAACTCAGTTAAGAAGGGGGATAAAATCTTTTATAGGTAAATCAGGGAGCAATAGTGAGGCTTAATAAAGGGGAAGGGGTGGGCAGAGGGTGACTGTGAAAAGGCAGAAATACTAAACAAATATTTCTGCTCAGTATTCACAAATGAAGAAGGGGCCGTACCTAAACCAAACAATGGAAACACTCCGGATAGGGGGGTTGATACCAGCCCATTCACAGAAGAAAGAGTTCTGAAAGAACTCTTAAAACTGAAGGTGGACAAAGCAATGGGGCCTGATGGGATTCATCCCAGAATTCTAAAAGAACTAAGGGTAGAACTAGTGACACCAATGACTACCCTTTTTAACAAATCATGGGAGGGTGGGGTGGTACCTGAGGACTGGAGGGCAGATGTTATTCCACTTCACAAAAGTGGGAGCAGGGCAGAGGCAGGAAACTACAGACCTGTTAGTTTGACCTCAGTGATAGGGAAAATGATGGAATCACTTCTGAAGGAAAGAATTGTTGAGTACCTAGAGGCCAGAGGGGCACAGGACCCAAGGCAGCATGGATTCACAGCGAGAAGGTCATGTCAGATGAATCTAATAGATTTCTTTGACTGAGTGACCAAAGTAGTAGATCAGGGAGGGGCTGTGGACATGGCCTACGTAGACTTTTGCATGGCATTTGACACACTCCCACACAAGTTAATATACAAGTTAGCCAGTCTGGGAGTGGGCCCCAAGATGGTAGCCTGGGTAAAAAATTGGCAGGAGAAGAGGACACAGAGGAGAACATTAAACGGGGTCCACTCTGAAGAAAGGGGGATTACTAGTGGGGTACCACAGGGTTCAGTTCTAGGACCAGTCCTCTTCAATGTCTTTATAAGTGACATTGCAGAGGGACTGGAAGGAAAAGTATGTCTCTCTGCAGATGACACAAAGATCTGCAACAGGGTTGATACACAGGGTGGGGTGGAAAGGATGAGAAGGGACTTGGCAAGGTTGAAGGAATGGTCAGTCTCCAAGATTCAATTCTGAGAAGTGCAAAGTAATGCACTTGGGAAACGAAAACCCAGGGCAAGAGTACACAATGAGGGGTGAGATACAAAACAAAAATGGAAAGGGACCTGGGGTAGTCATATCAGATGATCCCAAGGTGGGCAAGCAATGCGAGAGGGCAGTAAGGAGGGCTGGGAGGATACTGGGATGTATAGGGAGAGGCATCACCAGTAGAAAACAGAAAGTTGTTATCCCTCTGTACAGACAGCTGGTGAGATCCCATCTGGAGTACTGTGTGCAGTTCTGGAGACCAGATCTCTGCAAGGACACAGACAGGATGGAGGCAGTCCAGAGGAGGGCAACTAAAATGGTGCAGGGTCTGCACCAGAAGACATATGAAGACAGACTTAAGGAGCTTAATAGGTATACCCTTGAGGAAAGGAGGGACAGGGGGGACATGACAGAAACTTTCAAGTACCTCAAGGGAATCAAAGTCCAAAAGGGTAGCATCTTTCAGAAAAAGAGGTGTGCAAGAACAAGGGGCACAATTTGAAGACAGAAGGGGACGCCCTAGGGGAATGTGAGAGTATTTTTCAATGGAGAGGGTTGTGATGCATGGAACGCCTTCCTGAGGAAGTTGTGGAGTCAAAAACAGTGGGGAATTCAAGAATACATAGGATAGACATAAGGCAATTCGGGGTAGGAGGAAGTAAGCTGTTGGTTAACTAGGATCTGCAGGTTATCCTTTAGGTAGGGAAATGGGCAGACTGGGTGGGCCAAGTGGTCCTTATCTGCCGTTAAATTCTATGTTTCTATTCAGGGCCAATACCACGCGCTTCTGATGTCTGATTCACATGTGGTTTCTGTTGTATCAGTGAACAACAAGGAGTATGATGTAATGACCATGCAAAGTGGACACCAGTTCTACTCCCGCCTTGAGCCCATTCTACAATGGTACTCAGAGGCCTTTGCCAAAAACAAGCATGACTGTGGGAGAATGGAAACACTCATTCTTGTGTGTGCTCTCTCTCTCGGGGAGAACAGCTCGACAAAGACAATCTCCATTTACTGCAGAAGCACTGCCTCTCTGAGGGCCACCACTGAATCGTTCCTAGCACAAGAGGTAATCAGGCCATATGTATCCACTGCCAACTAGGCCATCTGGCCAGTCAAGTAGCCAAACAATACTTGGAGACTCACCACTGACTACAGAAGACCATCAAGTCACCCCTAGTTGTGCACCTACTGTGGCATCAGCCCCAGATGTGCTCAAATTGCTAAAGCCAGACAACAAGTGGTTCAGCACCTTGGATATCTCCAATGGCTTCTGGTCACTCCCATTGACCCATGAACGCCAATACAAATTCACGTACACATGGAATTGCCTGACTCAAGGCTTCCATAACGGTCCATCACTATTCCACGTCCACATGAGGGATGCAATCCATGATTTTTCCACATCTGAATGTCTCTTACAGTACGTGGATGACTTGATTTTAGTAACTATCATCACTGAGGAGCACCGTGAGCTCCCAGACAAACTTCTGACACTCTTACAGACAGCAGGACTCAAGTGCAACCCTGCAAAGGTACAACTGTGCCAAAGAGGTGCCATCTTCCTGGGCCTGTGCATTACTGCAGAAGAAAGGAATCCTGTCCGGAACAAGGTCCAGGGCCTAAAAGACCTGCCACTACCCACCAGTGTGGCAACACTGAGATGTTTCCTGGGGATGGTCAACTACTCCAGGGACTTAATTTGCAACTTTAAACAAAAGGCTGCCCCTCTGTATGAGTTATTAAAGAAGGACGCTCTATGGAAATAGGGATCAGAACACATAAATGCTGTAACCACCCTCAAGAAATCACTGGCCTCTGCCCCAGCATAGGTCAATCCTGACCCAACTCGCCCTTTTCATCTGGAGACAGACACCTCAGAGGTAGCTATACTGTATGTCTGCAGTCTTAGCTCAAAAGGCTATTGGCAAACTCAGGCCTATTGCCTATGCATCACAAATGCTGACACCAGTAGAACTCAAAAACTTTCTTTGTGAGAGGACCTTTTGGCTACCTACTAGGCAGTTAAGCATTTCCTGTACATCACTGGATTCTCACCCATTGTGTTACACACCAACCACACCCCAACCAACTTTCTGCTCTCAGACAGAGTCAAAGATTGTAATGTAGGCCGACCCAGTGGCGCTGATGGTTGAGGCGCTGGACGCCACACCTCGCGCTATGCCGGCGACCCAGGTTCAGTAATGGACTTCGGTCAGAGGAGGATCGAGCCGCCCAATGGATGCTCTCCTCCTCTGGGGTGGGAACCAGGGTGCTTCTAGCACCCAACGCCCATGAAGCCGGTGGATGCTCGGGCTTTTGGGGGCACCGGCAGCTCTACAAGAGTCGGGGAAGGAGGGAAGCTGTTTCGCGCGTGGTTGTCGGCGTGCATGAGCACGTTGGCAAGCCTGGAAGTCAGTCCTAAGCGCAGGCGTCTCAGGGGAATGGGAGAAAAACAGGGGAAAAAAATTAAACACCCTTGGCCCTATGAGCGGATGAAAATAGGGGATGAGATGCTGTGGGGATCACCCTGGCGGACAAAGTACGAGGCCTCCTCTGAAAGCCGTGGGAGCCATGCTAATTACAAAAAAAAAAAAAAAAAAGATGGCAATGTATCGAACCCCGGACTCATGCACTGGTCTCTTTTTTAACAGGAGACACACATTAAGGTACTCTCAGGTAAACTACCTTCTGTTTTGGCCTATGGCATGTTGTTTTCAGGCCCTCCACACAAGTGCGGCCTACAGCCACCTGTCCTTCCTGACCTACGTCCATTTACACTGGCAACATATGAGGATCTGAAAGATCCCAACGCAGCATATCTTCACAGATGGCTCATCTCTACAATGGGGGAGGCAAATAGCAGGATTAGGTGTGCTTGTGGTCATCTCAGTATGCAGAGCTTGCAGCAGTGGCCTGTGCCTTAGAAATTGTGAGAGACAGGAAAATTGATTCCATCATTTTCACAGACTCCTCTTGGGTATTTAACTCCTTAACAGAGTTCCTATCCTTCTGGCAAAAGCATCTGTTTGCCTCTTCTGATGGCATTCCTATCAAGTACAAGGACCTCTCTATCTACATCAGTGCCACGTTAAGAAATTCAGGTACAAACTGTACATGCACAAAGTGAAGGGGCACTCCAAGGCCAAACCCTGTCATGAATTCAGTGACTGAGTAGACACCCTCACGAAGGATGGTGCTGGGAGGGTGGCATATGGTCGTTTCAACCCATACCAGTGATTGTGGTAGCTGCTGCCAACTGGAATCCTCCTCAATCAGCTCCATTGGACCTTGGGAGTGGTACAAAAAACAGATCCACAGGTCAAATAAGTATTTGACTTCCTGGCAAAGGACAAGGAGAAAGAGGTGTCACAAGGTAATCCTTTCAGGAGCTATGCAGATAATTTCTACTTGTCAGAGGACCAGAAACTGGTATGGTACCAGCCTACTGACCAGAACCAAAAGTTTTATGCGATTCCCAAGTCACTATGACCAGAATTTCATTTATCAGGTTCATGACACTCCTACAGGAGGACACCAAGGGGTGGATAACACCCTGCAGAGACTCAAGACTGTGGGACTGTTGTCTAGTATGACAACTGATGTACAACATTATATAGACAACTGTATAGTTTGTGTAAAGAATAACCCCATTCCAAGAAAGAAAAATGCAAAATTGTTACATAGATACATAGACACTGTCAGTAGATAAAGGCCTATGGCCCACCCAGTCTGCCCATTTGAACTTGTAAGTTCACTTTATATTTTTCTAGAAGTCTGTTGCCCCTAACCCCTCACCTCCAGAATTCCCTTATATCTATCCCATGCATTCTTAAATCCCATGATTGTTTCAGCCCCCAGCACTTCCTCTGACAGAGTGTTTCACTTGCCACTGCCCTTTCTGTGAAGAAATTCTTCCTCTCGTATCCTCTGAATCGCTCTCCCTCCAACTTCACCCAAGCCTTCTAGTCCTGGAACATCTTTTTCATTGGAAAATAGTGTATTCCTGTACCCTGTTCCTCCCTGTAAGGTACTTGTGTGTCTCCATCATATCCTCTCTCTCTCCCTCTCCTCCAGGGAGTACATATTCAGGTCCTTCAGCCTGTCCTCATAGGATCTGTGATGCAATCCCTGTACCACCTTTTGCTGCTCTCTTCTGAAGCTTCGCTATCCCGTCTACGTCCTTGCCTAGGTAAAGTCTCCAGAACTATACACTGTACTCCACATGGGGCCTCACTAGTGTCCTGTATAGTGGAATTGTGACCTCCCTTTTCCTACTGGTGATGCCCCGCCTATGCATCCCAGCATCCTAATTGCTTTACCTGCTGCCTTGTCGCACGGTTTCCCTACCTTGAGGTCATCAGAGATGATAACCCCAAGGTCCCTTTCCTGCTTGGTGCATGCTATACCCTCACCACCCAACTGATAGGTTGTTCCAGGGTTTTTGTGCTCCATATGCATTATCTTGCACTTCTTTGCATTGAATTTCAGCTGCTAAACCCTTGACCATTTTTTCAAGCTTCTGCAGGTCCCTCCTCATTCTGTCTACACCCTCTGGCGTGTCCACTCTGTTACAGAGCTTTGTGTCATCAGCTAACAGGGAAACTCTGCCTTCTAGGCCCTGCACAATGTCACTGATGAAGACATTGAATAGGATTGGTCCCAGCACAGATACCTGTGGTACCCCACTGGTCACTCTTACCCCCTGTGGAGTAACAGCCATTTTCCACCACCCTCTGTGTCCTGCTGCAAAGCCAATTACCTACCCACCACACTATTGTCCTGCCCACTCCCATATTCCCCAGTTTGTTTAATAGCCTATGTGGCACAGTGTCAAAGGCCTTGCTGAAGTCCAGACAGACTACGCCCACTGTTCTCCCCTGATCTACCTCCCTTGTCACCCTATTGAAAAATTCAATGAGGTTGGTCTGGCATGACCTTCCCCCCAGTGAAATCATGCTGCCTTGGGTCTTGTAGTCCGTTGGCAACTAGATGTTCCACCAACCTCTCCTTCAGCAGTGTTTCCATGATCTTCCCCACTACTGAGGTCAGGCTGACTGGTCTGTAGTTCCCCGCTTCCTCTTTGTTGCCACTTTTGTCTAAGGGGACTACATCTGCTGTCCTCCAGTCTTTGGGCACCTCCCGTTTCCAGTGATCGGCTAAACAGGATTGCCAGAGGTTCAGCCACCTCTCTTAGTTCCTCTAGGACTCCGGGGTACAGCCCATCTGTCCCCATTGTTTTATCGACCCTTATTCCTTCCAGTTCCTTTAGGACCCTTTCCCATGTAAAGGGACTTGTGTCCATTTCTGCACCGTTCCCACCTCTTGTAATCCCTTCAGGCCCATTACCTGCCTCTTCCTCAATAAAGACTGAGCAGAAATATCTGTTCAGTATGTCAGCTTTGTTGTCGTCATCCTCCACACGGCCCCCATCCTCCCCCTTCAGTCTCACTATCCCTCCCTTTGACCTTTTTTTTTTTTTTTAAACTTGTGTACCTGTAAAAGGGTTTGTCCCCTCTACACACTGATTCTATGATACGCTTTTCTGTCTGAGCTTTGGCTTCTCTTACTGACCTCCCTTTGCTTCTCCTGGTACTTCTCCCTATCCCCTTCTGCCGGCGTCTTTTTGTATTGCCTGACTGCAATCTTTTTGGCTTTCACTTTCTCCACTGCCTCCTTGGAAAACCATAATGGCCTCCTCTTCCTTTTCCCCTTGCTAACCTGCTTAATGCATAATTCTGTTGCTCTTGTAATCTCTGTTTTAAATATTGCCCACTGTTCCTCAACCAGATTCCCTACCCATTCCCATTAATGCCTCTTTCAAGCATCTCCCCATTTTCCCAAAGTCGGCCCCCCTAAAATCCAGGATGTGTGTTTTTGTGCAATTTCGTTCTGTTCCTTCTGTGATTTCAAACCACAGTGACTGGTGGTCACTGTTCCCCAGGTGCTCCCCCACTGTTACCCCCCATCACACTGTCCCAGTTTGTGAGCATGAGGTCCAGTTTTGCCTTCTGCCGAGTTGGTTCCATGATCAGTTGCTTGAGGAAGGCACCCTGAAGGAAGTCCAGGATAAATCTGCTTCTGGTTGATGCTGCTGCTAGGAGGCTCCAGTCCACGTCTGGAATATTGAAGTCTCCAACCAGCACCACCTCACCCTTGTCTGCCATCCTTTGGATAGCTAGCATCAGCTCCCTATCTGTTTCTTCCTCCTGGGCTGGTGGTCTGTAAACCACACCTGTGCGGATGGCTAACCCCATTTTCTTTTCCAGCTTAACCCACAGTATCTCTCCCCCATTTTGTCCCTCCTGGATCTCTGTGGCCTTTATGCCATCTTTCTCATAAAGTGCCACTCCTCCTCCCTTTCTACCCCAAAGACAATCTGGCCCCTGGCATGTCACCCAGACTGACTTCACTGGGCCTCTAACCAACACACCCAGAAACAAAAAGTTTCACTTGTAATCACTGACCTCTTCTTCAACTGGGTAGAGGTATTCCCAACAAAGGCTCTAAAAGTCACATGAACTGCAAAAATCCTGGTGGAACAAGTATTCATCAGGTGGGGCCTACCTCTCAAGGTGGACTCAGACCAAAGAACCAGCTTTACAGGTGAGACAATGCAGGAGTGCATGAAACTGCTGGGATACACCAAAAATTCCATATTGCTCATCACCCCCAATCTTCAGGCCAGGTAGAAAGAGCTAACTGCAGACTCAAACTCGTGTAAAATTTTAAAGGAAAATCCCAAGAACTGGGACACTTTATTGCCCTTACTCCTAATGGCAATCAGAGCCACCCCAGCTTCTGCCACACAGTGTACCCCATTCGAGGTAATGACTGGAAGACAAATGAGACTACCTAAGCATCTGCTGACTGACCTACACTTCCCTACTGCAGATAGGGTAACCACAGACAACGTAAGACAAACACACCTTTCTGCAGCTCAGAACATAGCACATGCCCAACAGCAATCCAAGATGTACTTTGACAGCAATGTTAAAGAAATGAATTGGCAAGTAGAAGACCAAGTCATGGTTCTAAAATATGCCAAACTCAGCCACCCATTTACAAACAAATGGGAAGGTCCATATGACATCGTAAATAAACAGAGTCCCGCTGTATATCAGGTGAGAATTGTCACAAACCCACTCAGCAGGTCAGCCCTCTACTCCCAAAGTGCCAACCTCTGAGCGTAGAATTGTGAACAGTTTAACAGAACAAGGTAACCCTCTTGTCTGTTTTGTGGGTTTGAGTCTCCTTAGTTCCAAGTTCTGGAGGGATTCAAACCGATAACCTCTTATTAGCTTACCCAATTGTCAGGCTCAGATAATTCTGTCTCCGGGGGTCCAGATATTTTTGCCTAAGGGCACCTAACCAGGTATAACAAAATGAACCCTTAGAACTCTATGCAAGACCTAGAAAACTCTGTTTCCCGGTTTGGTATCACAATAAGCTCATGCACAGTGTCCAACTATACCATCTAAGCTTCACTTATAAAAGAAAGAAGTTTCAAGGCACACCAGGCAGTTTCTGTTTTTAAAATACATATATTTACTTTAAAATAGGAAAAATATGAAAACAATAAAATTACAGAACAAAATACCTCAACACATACATCCTTAAAACAAACAGATTTAAAAGTGCAGATTCCTACAAATAACACTCAGACTAGTCTTGTCTAAGGTCCTTATTTGTTAATCTTTCAGTGCTTCATGGTCTCTCTTCTCTCAGTCATATAATGAAAATGAATGTCCTTGTGTAAGGTCTGCTCAGTATATTTTAAAGCAGTCTTGAGATGGCCTTCTCTCTGAGATCACCTAACTCCGCCTTGGTGTATTAAAATTGATATTTTATAACATAGGAAGTCCTAATAAGATATTTTAGCACAACATCCGACATTGATGAATCTCCTCTCTTCATGTGATTTCCCCAAAACCAGTCTTATCTGCTTCACAAGACAGCAAAGCATCTTTGATGTAAGTCACTGTACATTCCAAGCAAATGTTTATTGGACTCCTTAATTTAGTCTGGGACCTGGTACACCCAGACATCAAAGGTCTCTCTGATGAAATGAGCTGGCTTCCTGGGAGGATACCCGTAACACTGGCCTGTGTCCCTTTTCTCCTGACACCTAGTGCACATCAAAGGATTTCCCTAAGGGCATTATAAAATGGATATCTTGGTTCCTGGCTTCAACGCAAACTAACAAGATAATTGCACCTCAGATAGCTGCAGTTTAAGCTACCTCCTGTCCTTTGAACTTATCCCTGGGGGGGTTTGATGCGTCAGTTCCAGCAAGACAGCATTTTCTCTTGACACAGTCCATCATACATTTTTTTATATTTACAGAAAAAAAAATGATACAGGGATCAGAACCAGCTGTGCAAGTGTGACAAGAATCACCAACAGAAAGAAGCACTTTGACAAAAGGCTATACGTCAGTCAGGTCAAGCTGTATGAGGGTGATTAGGGAACTCCATCCCATTGCCCTCTCGCCAGACAAAGGTGAGGGCTTCCCCACTGCTAACACCTTTCCTCCTGTCTATAGGTAAATCTGATGACAATCCTCCAGATAAAAAGAAGAGGACCCTTATTACTAAAACCTTTCTATTTTTATTTGCAGGTAACCATGATGCTGCATCCCATTTTGCTCCTGACCATTCTGATTCTAGACACGCTGGCAGGTGGGCTTCCAAAGGATGCATTTCCAACCTCCCAAAAGGAATTAAATCCAAACACCAATCCAAATTAAAAAAAAAAAAAAAAGACTTTTCCATGCCCTGCACCCTGGAGATGATCGATACTTTTCCCCAGGTTATGTGCCACCAGAAAAAAACAGACAAAGGGGTCAGCATTTCTGTCCCATCCAGACTCATAACAGTGCAGGAAGGCAAAGACACATATTTAAATGCAATGGTGGCGGCACCAGACCAAGCTTCTGTCCAAACTGAATGGCAGACTGATAACCATGGCAAAAACATTCCAGTGGCTTGCCTTTCCAAAGGCACCTTCCAAGGGTGGCCATATACCAGAATTTCTCCTAACGGTACCCTATCCATATGTAAAACGGTGCCACAACACACTGGTTTATATAACCTCATTGCACTCACGAAGCCCAATTTTTATGTCGAGTTTGCTAATCTCACTAGACAATACTGTGCAGAACACTCCATAGCTAGTGCTGCCATGTTTTTAACTGTAGTCCCTCCTACTAAGGAAGAACCCATACAATGCCCAGTACAAGAACCAGGGCCACCAGGTGGTCTAGTAGCCTCACCACTCCCAGGGACCCTTGTAAGCAATGTGCAATTCATGTATGTCCCCGTAATTTTAAACCTAACTTGAGATATGACAGAATTTGGGTACTGCACCAACACTAACACTTCTAGGTTCCACAGTGTTCCTATTACTGGACCTCCTTGCAGCATACCAGACACACATGCAGGATCCAGTAGCAGGGCCACACACTACTGAGTACCTAGGGGTATTTCGCCCACCACTACAAAAACAACCATATCATGGAAAGAAGAAAAGGGATTTAGCAACTGTAGCAGTCGGCACAGGCGTAGTATCAGGTATTTTCGGTACAGGTATGTCCATCTGGAATCCAGCTGACCTGGCAGCCATTAAAAGCCAGATCTTAAAGTTCCTGACTGAAGTAGTACACGACGTCCTAACCCCTGTGCTACATGGCGTTTATCGTCTCTCCCAAGAAGAGAGGTTCACTGTCTACAACATCTGGGACACTGCCCATAGGTTTAATGAGTTAAAGAATAATATTAATGAACTTGTTTTTAAAGCAATAAAGAAGCTTCAGAGTATTCCATAGCCAAGGAACTTTTATGTTCGGCCTATGGCTCCTATGTAATAACCACTATGACAAATCTCTTCCGGGATTTGGAATCTGATAAGATTCCTGACCTCATCTATGACAAACGTATGGCCAAATGGTATTGTCCACATTGTCGTTGTATATCATGTACTATGAAATGCATGCAGAAAACAGTTTCTTTCCCTCGAGCAACAGAATGCAATTTAGGATATATTACCAGACACCCTAAATCAAGGTTCTTGCTATGACACAAACCAATGCACCATCAAGGACACTATACATACGACTATTACTGTGTCTTTACCATGCTTCGATCCAAAGACTGCAATTTTCGACAAGCTGGCTGTAATCCATTCTGTAGGTCCTCTGGAAGGAAGCATATACAGGAAGCGCACTGACTTGCTACCTCTACTGGTCTTTCATCATGAACCTGAGGCTTGGGTTGCACCACACACTGACTGCTGTGACAAGAGAGGTTATTATTATCTGTGTAGATGTAATGTCTTATTTAGTCAAACCCGTTTGGAAACATCTGCTTGGTCATTCTCTATGGACTCAGACTTATTCTCTAATGATACTATGAACTTTGGTACAGCCAACACTTCAGCCTCGGCACCCAAGCCTACTCTGAATTTTCTCTAGAAGGAAGATGTTCAATGCTTTGCAAGCTGCCTTACCAGCTCATCGTTTACCTGCTCGATCCAGCTTAAATGGAGGATACCATAGTTGCCATGTGTCATACAATTCTGATGGATAATATTGTGTTGTTACTAATCATAAATCTTTTGCATATGGTGACAATGTACAACGTTTCACAGCCTAACTTTTGTTTTGTTCCTCATGAAAGTACAGTTATTGGCCAAACTATGATCACACCTGTTCCCATCCCGGAACCAGATTACATAGACAGTGATCCTGACTATCTGAATGCTCTGTCCCAGTATTTACCAATCTTCAATGTCCACATTGACCCATTAACCCTAAACCTACGCTCCTTACCAGAATGTAAGTATTCACATCTCATACATATTAGCAATAATGTTACTAAAGCAGGACATTCATTGAATAATCTATTCCGTGATGGAGATTTAGAAACCGCCTTATCTAGCGCATGGCTGGAATTTTCTTTTAAAGGTTTTATTATTGTGCAAGCTTTTCTAACTGTATTTCTAATTTTAACCTTGTGTTGCCTTAGATGCACTTTAGCATAACACCGTGCTCAGCTCAAGTTTCTGCTTGAGTCTTGTGCAGCTGGTCTGCAAGGGAATAACAGGTGCTCTTTACTGACCTTACTACCCATCTTCTGTTGTCTCTTTATTCAGGCAATGGGGGGGAGGTGGGGATAACGTAGGCATACCAACCTGGGCACCTATTGATACACACACACATACACACACACACACACACACACACATATATATATTATATAGACTAATAAGGTACAATGAATAATGTGATTTATTTCTAACAGACTGTTACTGATAATGATACAGAATCTGATTAGTGTGTGTAGGGCAAGAAAGCCACAGTTCATAGTAATAATCAAGGACTGCAGGGATAGATTTCTAATGTACTGTAATTTATTTATTATTTATTGAATTTTGCTGACCCGGTAGGCCCACTGGGACTAGAAGTCCCTTTTTCAGGGGCGACCGGGGGGAGGGGGGATACAGATGGTAAGCAACTGAAATTGAACCAGATTAAGCTGTTGGTGGTATTTTTAGTGAATTACTCTCCAAAGGCACCACAAGCCATAGTGAGATTCATGGTGTGGGGACCTCTTGTGACAATAATGATTAGTGCAAGTGTAACCTGTTTTTCTAAAGAAATATAAGCATCTACTGTTTAGAAAACTGCAAACGCAAACAAGATATGTTTCATAGAGAATTATTATTTATTTATTTAGCTTTTGTTGACGGGGTAAGTGCACTAGACAAATCCTGCCTATTTTCAGGCACGACCCGGGGGAGGGGGGGGACACAGATGCATGCCAACTGACCTTGAACCAGACTAAGCTGTTGGTGGTATTTTTTTTTTTTTAGTGAATGAGGGAATTTCCCAGACACCGGGGAAATTCCCCTACTCTTTTCGATAAGTGCCATGGGATCTTTAACATCCACCTGAACTACCACCAATCCAGGCAGATGGGACTCGGGTTTAACTGCCCTCATCCTAAAGACGGCACCTCAGAAATGCAGCACCCCCCTCTCATGCTGCATTACAGTGTCAGTACTGGGATATTAACCCAAGTGCCAGATGTGGGAACTGAACCCACAGCCCTCTGATCTCCCGGCCTCAGAGGCGAGTGTGCTACCTACTGAGCCACTGACACTGCACGCTGGAGCGCCCCTATAACTAGCCAATAAGAAACTGTCTGTATTACCAAAATGTGTAATAAGTAAGAGTTACCAGCATATCAGTTATCAGCACTATATAATGCAATGCTTATGATACATTTCTCTGTTTGTCTTCATCTGGAATGAACAGGGGTCTCTCAGCTCCCAGCCTGGTAAGCTATATCACAATGTATTTGGGGTTGGTGTAATAAAAGACTTATTACATGGTTCCTAAGTCTCCTTGTCTCTGGTTTGTGTATTTGCCACCTGGTCTAGAGCACTGCAGGGGCACAGCACCCCAAAACCTGGTGGGTATGTTGTCACAACAGTGGATGATATGGAGGGTTGTCCAAAAGTTCCAGAGCATGACCCTTCTCTATAATCTTCAGAACCCATTAATCTGTAGTCACCACCCTCCAGTGCTCCAAGTGGACAGACAGGTGACCCCTACAACCACCCCTGGAGGTAATGGTGGTTGGGGAGTGTACAAGGACTCATGCTGAGCTGGTGGGGGAGGGCAAAGTCATCAGCTCCGCTACCCTTAGGTGCTTTTGTATGGGCACTTGGGGTTGGGACGAGGATCGGCAAGGCCCCTGCACCTCTGCCTCTACCATACTGTCGGTAGGCCTAAAATTGTCCTCTGACAGCAGAGGGACGAAAGTTGCCCCTGCTCCTACTCCTGTTCTGGGTATAGTACAGGGATTTCTCTGCCTTAAGAGTCTTGCCAGATGTTTGGCCATGATGTAGAAGAAGCCTTGACAAATCTTCAAACAGTTTCTAACCACTAAAAGGGGAACCGAGAACGGTCTGCTGCACGTCAGTGGAAAATCTGCTACCACGAGCCAAGAATACTGCCTGAGACAAAAGCCAGAAATTGCAGCCCCACCAGAGGCATCCAAAATAGCATATACAGTATTGTGTGGATTAAATGTTTCCCCACATCAGCACCAGCATTAAGAGTTTTGACTAACTCCTATTCAGCAGAACCCTCAGATAAGCTCTGTTCTGCAGTCTTGGCCTTTCTCTAGAGGGTGTTCTGCTATTTTATCATACAGGCCTGGTAACTGGCAATACACAGGCCAGACGAAGCAGAGGCATAAGTACGTTTGCCTAGGACAGCCAGCCTCCTGGATTCTCTGCTAGGAGGAAGGGAGCTCAGGTGCCTAGACCTATCATGGGCAGCTGTAATTACCACTTAAGTCTCAGAGTGGGCAGCACAATAGGGTTTTCCAGAAGGGGCAGAACACATTTTGTCTGTCTTTCTAGGTACAGCTGGTATATTGTTAGGCATATACCAGGCTGCATAAATGGCATCCTCCAAAACTGGAAACACTGGAGGAACTACAGCAGAGGAAGACTATTTCCAGAAACTCTAGCAGGTTGTCCTTGGTAGAATCCTGCTCCTCTAAGGTGAAGCTCATGGTAGCCTGCAATTTGCTGCATCATGGTAAAAAAAATGAGGGATCCTGTGAATGTGATTTTAGTGTATTCACTAGAGTCCTCACTGTGAGAGGAGACTGTAGAACTGGTGCCATATCCATATTGGCTCTCCTCTGCATAGCCTTCCTTCTCTTTCTCCTTTTCTTCATCCTCAACCATTAAAAGGTCAGAATTATATGCATATTTGTCAATCCTTTCACTGACAGGAATGAAAGGCCATGCTGGCGACATTGCTGGCAGCAGCGGAGGTCTAGTCTGCAAGGTATGAACTTGCGATGTCGATGGGATGATTGCAGGAGATCCCTGGCAGTAGTCACCGTATCATGTCAGAAAATGATAGGAGTACTGCTTGTGCACTGGCGCTGCTTTAGGTAGTGGGCATGACTGCAGGAGTCGATGGCAGAGGTTGAGACTCCATTGACAATGTACAGGCTGTAATAGGCCTGATAGTGCCTACGCCAAGCCCTGGTCTGGTCGACGGTCTGGCGGGTGGGAGGTGGCCAGTCGGAACCACCTGCAGAGTGGATGGCATTGCAGCACAGGTCATACCCGATGTCCACAGGGGCAACCTGGATCTGGCCAGGGAGGCCTTGTCCTTGTCTTGGTACTTGTCTAATGAGGATTTTTCCTGGTACTTCGACAACTGCAAGTTGGTCACTGGGGCCGAGGACGTGGATTTTGCCTGTAGTCGATTCTCCATGGCTTCTATGGTTTCCTGAAGGAAGAATTTCTCCAAAGACCCCTTCCTGCGTCACCTGGTAGTGCAGTTGAACTCCCACAGAGCTTACAGGCTTTCACATTGCGAGAAAGGCCTAGGCAGCAGATACACACATTATGAGTGGTCTTCCTTGTGGATTTTCTCTCCGCACCTACAGTACCGGAAAAGTTTGGACAGTTCTTTTGGTGGCATACAGGTCACCAAAATTCACTCTAAAAGTGATTACTTAGTTTAGAAGAAAAAAAAAAAATGGTTTTGTGCAGTGATGTTTCCGATAGCGGGAAAAGAACTGAAGAGAGGAGGGGCCGCCCACGTTTATGCAGACACCGACACATGACATCATCAGGCGCGGCCCCGGCTGACTGCTTGCAAAGGTTTCCATGTGGTCCTAGCACTGACGTGGGTACAGTTCGAAAGGTGTGGTCTGATGAAGGAGACATCCTAGAAGAAGATACCTTTACATAATTATATATTTTAGGCATGTGTGAAAGTCTGTTTACTTACCCCAATGTATTGCTTTGTGTGTTTGTTTTGTAATAGTCCCATTTATTACTTATTCAAAGCCCTATGTTAATGTAGTTTTTCCCCCACCACAGCGCCCTATATTCATTTTATAACTACTCAGCAGGTCCAGAACCCAGTGACATCAGTAACGCTGAAGACTACAGCGTAGCAGAACGCAAGACATCAACTCAGCTAAACTCACTAAATTCCGCTGACTGTAGTCTTCAGCTCAACTGATGTCACTGGATTACGGAACTGCTAAATAATTTAAAAATGAATATTGGGCAGGGAAAAAGGCTGCTTCGATATGGGTCCCTAAATAAGGAAAAGGACTATTTAAAAACAAACACATAAATCAATGCTCTGGGTGGTTAAACAGACTTCGCAGGTGCCCCCACACACAGTTGAATTAAAACATTTAAACAACTGGGTTTATGGTCTCTTTAAAGCATGACCAGGGGTTGAGTTAATGTTTTTCTTTACCCTTGCTTCACCAATCCTCCCCCAAAGTATTCCCTATTTCAAACCAGTTTTATGATTTTTTTAAATTGGGACAAGTAGTAGTATGAATCATACCTATTTAGGTGTGCTTTAAATTCACAAAGCCATTCTTGTGAGTCACAATCATAAAGCCTCACAACTTCTTCATCCCCAGCTACAGCAAGAATAGATTCCTGAAAGGAAAATAAAATTACTGTTTGCTAAAACCAATATAACAACCATCTCACAAAAACAAACACTGTCTTACTTTGACTGACGAGGCACAGACCAGAGGTGTGTGTAGAGTCAGTGAAAGGGGAGGAGAGATCCTCACAAAGCTAGGGCCTGAGGGCATGCCCATCCCCCCCGAAATGTTTTTAAAACATTATTATAAATGGCGCATTTTCCTCTATTTTAGAGCTAAGAAAGATATGTTACAGCCCACCAGGATGAAACATTCTGTGATAAGCATGTTACTGTTTCCTGTAAGAATGTTTTAAAAATGAAACTTATGAAAATGCATTCTTTGCTTCTTTTGCAAATTGGATTGTTTCTCACTCTCAGTTTCTCCCACACACTCTGAGAAACAAAGTCCCCTGCTCCCTTCTTCCACCACCACCAATCCCCTACGAGTTTTTGCCAGCCCACTGCCTGCAAGCACGCACCATTCCACATTCGCAAGACGTGGATAAGCAAGGCAGTTTAGGAAAAGGATTATTATACGAGCTGCCATTCTAATCTGAGCAGAGGCAAAAAAGGGACACAGCAGCACTGCACTTGAGCAGCAGTCAATAAAAACAGAGGGAGGGGACCTGGTCTGCTACTGCTGAGGGACAAATTAAAAACACAAGTTGCACCCATATAAAAACACAAAGTCTGAGTGGACTGGGTCCCCTCTATTTTCATTGCTTGCTGCTCTGAGTTTAAAAGGTCACAATGCTAAATTAAATACAACAGGGACAATGAATAAAACTGAATGCATGCAACACAAATACCCCATGCCATCTACTTGCCCAGTGAGTAACAGAAAGTGTCTGCCACTGGTGTTGAGAGTCAGTCTAGCGTGCGGCATGGATTGAATGCTCTGTGTTAGGAGGATGATCAAATTATTGCAGTTTTTGCAACTGCCAGTGTCACCACAGGTCTACTCTTTGCAGGACTGCTCTGCTCATCCATAATGATCACCTTATCACTCTCACACCTTACCCTCACGGTGAGTGTGTGTGCGCGTGCGACTGACCAGCAATATCCTCCACGTGCTGCGTGTCAGGTCACCTGACCCAGAGCACACTGATAAAACAGAACGCCCTCCTGTCCAAACCCCAGTCCTGGATGATTCCAGCCAATTCCCCGCGCCCCAAAAAAAAACCAATAATTATTAAAATTTGGTTGGAGGATTACTTATCTGGGGGGCAGGGTTGCCTCCATGCATGCTTATGGTACAGACTGACAGTATTATCCATCAAGAGGGGATTATACTTTCCCTTCACACCAACAACTTTGACCTAACTAGTTATTCTGCCCTACTTGGCACACCAGACTGCAAGGCTAAATACCATTTCCATGACACTGGTATACCACTTGATTGTACTGCCACCATGCAGTTTCAATTTCAGCACTGCTTAACACCAATTCATCAGGCCCTTAGAATATTGGCTTTTTGGTATTCCTTTTTGCCTCATACATTTGGGGTGGGGGTGGGGGCTGCAATCTGGACACTACCTACAGCGGAAGCTGTCTTTGGTACATACAGCCATGAGAGAAGTGTGACTTCGACCTACCAAAATCCTGTCAGCCCTAAATAGCTTGTACTGTATTACTGACCAGTCAGCTGGCCTTGTAGCTGAGTTGCAAAGGACATCTGGAGGGAATTAATGGGGCCCATCATTAAATTCCTTCCAGGTCACGTTATTTCTTGCTCAAAAATGAATAAAAGATGTACTTCCCGTGTATCTGACAGTAGGCTCACACACAAATGAAAAAAAATCTGTATTGTGACTGGCAAAAGGCATGCTTTCCATTTTGTAAGTATGTTATTGTACACAGGGGCCCGATTTTCAAAGCCCTGCTTAGACTGGTATAACCTGTAGCGAACAGTAGTGTGTGCTGATCAATGGTGCACCAGGGACCCTACACCCAATTCCAGTGCAGGGTGGGTCCCAGCACCAAAGGCAGGGAATCTGCTGCATCAGCCCCTGTGCAATGAACAAATGACGCTCAGGAGGGGTGTGATGGAGGCAACGGTGCAAGGAAGAGTGGGTGCCAGCAACGTGGAGGGATCATGTGGAGGTTGCCAACCATGCTGTCCCACCAAAAGGGACAGTCTACATGTTGCTGCCATGTACCTGTCCTCTCCGGGTGGTGCTGGCTGCATCACTGATAGCGCAGACGATGCAGGTGTGGGACGGTGGCATCTGCTGTCCTGCAGGTGCACTGCCCCAGCTGGTACAGCAGTTGGGCAACTATTTTGGTGGGGGGTGAGGACAGCTATTTGCACTGGGGCACCGGCCAGGACAGTGTACCTGGGCAGACGTTGCAGGGGTGCGTGGCACGTGGCGCTGCGAACCGCACCAATGGACAAAGGACACCCAGGACAGGCCCACCATGGTGCCCAGAGTGTGCACGTTGGGCGCACCACTTGGCCTAGCAGGTAGCATCTCCCATGTCCCCCCTGCCCCCAATGGTCATGAGCCGCAGCTCTCCATGCTGTGCCCAGTACTACCTGCCATGGCAGGATCCTTAGACAGGCACCGGTGTGAGTGCCAGGTGGAGGTCCAAGCACCACCCATCTCCCTCCTCTATGTGTGCAGACAGTGGTGGCCTGTTGTGGCACGGGAGAGGCACGATGGGGGCCCTACTTTTCACTACAGACAGAAGCATACTGAGCTGGGCATACCATTTTACTCTAATAGCTATGGCATTCAAAAAATTCATCCTATGACACTGGCTTGATCACGGCATTCCAATATTGATGGAATGGCATCACGAAATGTTGCAAGTGCTTAGAATGGAACATAGAATAGCCTGTATGAGACACAGATCCAAGGCTTATTATAGAAGATGGGAACCTTTGTATGCTCTGCTAACCATGATCAACCTGTCAACTGATGAGATTAACACAGTATGATGAAAACTGCTCGTTTCTTGCTTGCACATGTATTCCATGAGCACATGAATGAGGGGTGGGGTTGGGTGTTGAGGTTGTCTGTAATCATGTTTGTCAGTTGTATGGGTTTGTGTGTTTATAAATGAAATAAAGTTCACTGGTTTAAAAAAAAAAAAAACGCATCAAGAGCCCCACACTGGTCCGTCCCAATCTGCACTTTGTGTGCAAAAAATGAAAATTACGTACCTACCATAATTCTTCATCTTCTCTTGTATCTTCACCATTTATTACTGCTTGGGTAGTGCCGGAGGTGCGCACCCGCTATGGGAGAGTTTTTTTTTTTTTTTGGAGCCGGCTCCAACGGCACTGCCCATGAGAGCGACGCACTTCGTCATATGCGAGGGGTGAACATTAAGTGTCACAGACTCCTCCTCCATCTCAGTTCTAGTAGACGGAGAGGCAAGAAAAAGGGTAAAGGAAAAAAGGGAAGAGCAAGGCAAGAGAGCCGAGGGATAGAAAAAGGAAAGGATATAAACTGGTAGAGGACAGATGGAAGAGGGAGAATACCTACCCTAAGGGACCGCAGGGCCTCTCATCTGGGGCTGCTCTAAGGGAGGAACAGACAAAGAGAAAAGGAGGAAGAAGAAGAAGAAGGAAGGGATGTTGAGAGGGGAGAACACTGCCCATGGATAGACTGGTTGAGAGTGTTATAAGTTCGGAACCAAAAACCAAGGGAGCAAGAATCCCTCCTAATAGGAGTGAGAAAAGGTTCAACTGAACCGCTTGTATAGATTGGACACAAAGGGCAGGTTCTCTATAATCTCATCATCCCAACTCCCTATACTCTAGCTGAGAGCTTACAGACTGCCCGGACAGAAAACTGTTCCGGAAAGAGAGCGCCCAATTATGAGGGGAGGGTAAGCCCCTTAGCACCTTGTTAAGTGCCAACATTGAAGTGTGTGGGTAGGGGTTAGGTCCTACAAAAGGCAGCTTTGTACGAAGGATAGAGTGGGAACTCAATCAGAATGCCTGAAGGCAAGGCAAGGGCAGCAGTTCAAGGTTAGGAAGTGCAGAAGCACCAACCAGAAGAAGCCGACAAATAATGCCTGCCGGGGGAACCTTAATTTTGAGGCCGAGCCGAGAGGGACGGTCTCTTCAGCTGTGAACTGAACATCGTGGCTAAGGAGCCCAGAAATCACCCCTAGGGGCAGTCAGAAACAGTTCCCTCAGGATAGGAGAAAAGTCCTACTCGTTTCCCTTTACCTTGAGGAAAAAAGATCCATCCAAGAAGGACGGAAACCAGGATAGTTTTTTTTTTTTTTGGCATAAAGGCCAAAGGAAAGGAGAGGAACAAGAAGGGAGGGGGAGATGCCACAGTAGGAGGCCACTGAGGGGAAGGTGGGTGGGTATCAGTAATTAATGGTGAAGATACAAAAGAAGATCAATAATTACAGTAGGTACGTAATTTTCATATCTTCCCTTGTCAATCTTCACCATTCATTACTGCTTGGGTGAGTACCAAGCTCCCTCCCCCCGGGGGGGGGGGGGAGAGATAAAGAAACCCTAAGGGAGCAAGACCCCCAGCCTCCTATTGGTGGGAAACAGAAGGGGAAGACCCTAGGCTAATCAAGTGAGAAGCCTATGGTGGAGAGCTAGGAGGTGTCCCCAGAGGACGGGGAGATGGAGGAAGCCCCTGTAGAAGTCTCCTAGTTCTGGAGGAAGAGAGATGGGTCCCCCAGAAAGCGAAGCAAATCACCCTACGCCAGGCCAGGGGTGACAATCTTGACAGATGAAGCCATGCCATCCGTCTAATACAGACTGCTGTCCCTGCAAGCCTGGAAGCCACCTCAGTGGCGTCATAAAATGCCCTTGCTTGGTGTCTTGCCAGCTCCAGGCCTATAGCAGAGAGGGCAACAGCTTGTCTGGTTTGCTCTGTATCAGGCATTGATGCTAAGATTTGGGAAAGCATCAACCACAAATGCCTACTGTAGGCAGCATGGTGAGTCTGACGTGATGCAATGCATAACAGCGCACAAGAGGAAGAGAACACTCTTTGCCCCCACCGATCAAATTGTAGGGAATCGGAGTCCGGCGGATGGTCGTGTGCCAGGCAGTGGTGCCCGGAGGGAGCTTCTCGGTATGCCAATCCCGAAGGTGGGTTGGTGAGAGTACCTAGAGATTCTGATGGGGCACAATACCTTCTTTTGCAGCCTGCCGGGGCTGGATAAAGGGCGGCTGGCGACTGCCAGGAACGGACAGACGCCTCCTGGAAGGGAATAGGCCAGGATAGTACCACCAAATGCTGGGCACTGAATTCACCGAGGAATTCACGTGTCTCCCATTTGGTACTGTCTCGCCTAACAAAGGAGATACAAAGATCCCTCACCATCCTCAAAAGGAATCGCTGATATTCAGTGAAATAGCATTGGAGGAGAGATGAGCAGTGGGTTCCTCTCCCTCCGAGGAGGGAAACGAGGAAGATGGAGAGCTCGAATGTCCAGAGGACTCCTGCGGTGGTGGGGATAGGCGAAACACCTGCTCATGCATGTAACATACGAGGGGAAGGCTGCCGCAGAGCCTCTGAATGTCTCCCAGGATAACGGGCCCGTACGACCGACATGGCCGGGGGGGGTGGTTGCAGAGGAATGGGAGGGGGCACCTACGGCGAGGCAACTGTCCTCTGCTGAGGCTCTCAAATTGGGGAACGGAGCCTGAGCTGGCGGGATCCCAGACAACAAACCAGGTCGCTGAACGGAACCCTGGGGATGCGAAGCCTGGAAGAGCCTAGTAGGGGATCCTCCCCTGTGACGAACCTGGGGCTGCATGGGTCCAGAAGGGCAGCCCACAGCAACGCCACCAGAGGGGTCCCTGGGGCTCGAGAGGGAAAGACGGGGCCCGGCGCTACGGCTCCTACCCACCCCCGAGGGGTGGCAGGTGAAGACCAAGGCGCCTGAACCCTGTCTCTTGACCCCCCCGGACTCCGAGAACTCCCTCCTCCTTGACCCCAGTGACCTCCCCGCCCAGTGGAGGTGCAGCAGCACCAGGATCGGCAGCTGCCGCAAACCCACCCCCAGGAGGGCTAGCCCCTTCCTCCACCTCCGCTCCATCCCCCTCCAGGGACCCCAGACCACCCCCAGCCTGGGAGACCTCGGGAGGACAGCAGCGGAGACAGATGAATAGGCGAGCTGGGCCGCCTAGCACCTTGTCCTACTGGAGACCCTGACTCCGAAGAGTCAGGGTGCCAGGACGGGTCCACATCTGAATCCTCCTCCTCCGAGGAGGAAGAGATCAGCTGGACCACAATACTGGCCACCCCAGGGGTTTCCAGTGAAACGTCACCACGAATGGCGCCGGTGCCAGTGGTGGCGCCGGACGACCCCGGACCCCCCTCAATGCCAAGACCCGCCCTGACTCCCCAACGGCGCCGGCCAGACCCACGGCACTGCCCTCGGCGCCGGGACCCGACTCAGCACCGCTAGAAAAACCATCCAGGCCCACAGGATCATCCACGCCTTGTCCTTCCCGACCCTGACCGGTACACTGTATCTAAGGGAAGGGAGGAAAGGCATACATGAGGCCTGGGGTTCCAGGATCTCATGAAGGCACCCACCATCAGTGTACCGGACTGTAGGGGGCAGGCACAAAACAGCCTCAGTTTGGCATTCTCCCAGGAGGCAAACAGGTCCACCCAGGGCGAGTCCCACTGGGAGAACAGGTGGTTCACCACCTACTGATTCACAGCCCACTCGTGTGACATCTTTCCTACCTGACAGAGCAACTGCCAGCCGACTGTTCTCCCCTAGACATAAACTGCCAGGAGATCAGTGCTCAGGCTACGCACGAGGGTCCAGATGCAGAGTGCCTCCCAACACAAGGGAAGGGAGTGTATGCCACTTTATCTGTTCAGGTAAAATATGGGCATGGTATTGTTCATCTGGACTCGAGTGACCTGACCCCCTGACTAGCAGAGCAAATTCTGTCACAGCAAAGTGCACTGCACAGAGCTCCAGCAGGTTTATTTGGTGACAGGACTCCATGGGGGGAGACCATCTCAAACTGGGTATTTAAGAATGGCACGCATCTTAATCCCGATAAATGTAAAATTATACATATTTTGCTAATCAGGTATCTAAGTAAGCACAATCTATTACACTCGTATTTTGGGGGGGGGTCAACCATTATTAATATCTTCTGATGAAAATGATTTAAGCATTATTATTTTGGAAGACTTTGAAAATGATAAAACATATTAATGAGATCATGAAAACTACAAATAAGGTTATTTGGTCCATTAAACATAACATACAATCCCGTAATTCCAAAGTTTTAATGCCGTTTATTCCATTCCTATGTTAAAACCCGTGGACCATGTGGTCTCCCAGGTCTGCTCCCCACCCTACCAGACACATCAGTTGACAGCATGACAGTTGGCTTTGGGAGGACATACAGGATTCCTTCTTCCAGATATTCTGGGGCCACCCACCACTGGATGGAGTCACACATCGGCTGGGTCACTGTGACCAGCTGGTCCAAGTGGCCTAGGTGCTGGGACCACTAACAGCCCAGCTCCCACTGAAGGTGGCCCATCCCCCAACCAACCATGGTGGTGCAAGATGCCATGTACCCCAGCAGCTGTAGGAAATCGCTGGCAGGGCACAAGAGCCCAACCTCAAATAATCAGGCAAAGAAGGCAAGATCCAGTGCCCAGTCGCTGGGAGGCGGACCTTGGCCTGCAGGAATTCTAGTTCTGCCACGATGAACCTGCTCGGATTTGGTCAGGTTGAACAACAGGACAAAGTCTCAGCAGGTCTGGAAAACTAAGTCTGCAGATCTCGCCACGACCTCTATGTACAGACCGGCTATCAGCCAGTTGTCCAGGCAGGGGTACAACCTGACCCCTAGGTGCCACAGGTTGGCCGCTACCATGTTCATGCACTTGGTGAAGACCCTTGGAGCTGAGGAGAGGCTGAACGGCATGACATGGAACTGGGACAGGATCCCTTCCACTCAGAACCAGAGGTACTGGCGGTGGGACTTGCAGATGGGAATGTGGAAGAACGCATCCTGGAGGTCCAGGGAGCAAAACCACATTTTCTGTTCGAGGGATGGTATAGTCTGACTCAGAGTGATCATCCGGAACTGCTTCCACACATACTGGTTGCGACTGTGATGATCCAGTATGGGGCGCCAGCCACCCCCAGTCGGTTTTAGGAGCAGGACATACCTGGACACATAACCCTGACTGATCAGGGTGTCCGGGACACAGGCTATAGTTCCTTTTTGCCAGGAGCTGAGCTATGTCCTCCCTGAGGGCGGACATCATGTCCTGAGAACCCTAGACTCTTGAGGCATGTGGAGGTGGTAGGGCAGGAGTGCCTCGAGATCGAGAGACAATCCTCTGCCCAATCTACATTCAACACCCACTTGTCCGCTGTGACAGTGTACCAACTTGGTAAGAAGAGATGCAACCGGCCTTCGACGAGGACACCAGTCAGGGACAGGATACGTGGAGGGATGACACCCCCCCAACATGTTACTGGGCAGCTTTTGCTGGAGGGGCACCATTACCTCAGTCCTCTCCCCTTTTCTGGACCTTGACCTTTTGCCCCTTCTGGGCCTTCTGCCGCGGGGAGGCTGTGACTAGAAGGACCTGTACTGAAAGGTCAGTTTACTAGGCTTGTTCTCCTGGTCCTTCTGGGATGAAGTCACAGAATCAAGGCTGGCATTGGACTTCTCAATTTTCTTGAGATGCCCTTCCACTCCAGGGAAAGAGAGGTTGGTGCCCAGAAAGAAGACATCTGCCAACCTCTGTTGTACATCTGCTGTGAAGGAGGACAAGTACAGCCAAGCTCTGAGACACATGTAGACAGTCGTTGCCACCACGTTGGCATAAGAATCGCCCATGTCAAAGCTTGTCTGGAGCTGGTATTTAGCCAGCAACTGACTGTGATCTCTGATGAGCTCTAAAGCCACATGCTGCTCTGAGTGGAGGTGGGAGAGGATGATATTCAACATTCCAGTCATGAAATGCCCATAATTTGCCATCGCAGTGACAAAGCTACCCTGCTGGAGACCCAGTACAGCCACAGCATATACTTTTTTTGCAGCGTGGTCAATCTTACGGGACTCCTTGTTCAAAGGCCCGTCCATGTTCCCCATGTATCCCGAGTTATGAGCACTGAATCCATAACCAGACCTCTGGCCCAAGGGTGGTCAGAAAACCCAGAATAGGAACCCGTAGGGACCGTGCACTTGCAGGCCACGTGAGCCGAGAGTACCAGGCAGGATGCTGGATGCTGCCAAGACTCTAGGGTCAGTCTCAAGATGGCCTAAGCCACAGGGAAGACAAACCCCAGGGATTCAACCCAGTTCAAAATGTCTATAAGAGGGTCCTTGGCCGTCCCTCTGGACTGGCTTCAACAGGATGGACATGGATTCCGCAATCAATCGAAGCAGCACACCGAATGAGACAGATGCTTGGTTAGTGGAAAGCTCCTCAACAGAGCCATGGCGAAGCCCCAGAGGAGGCCATGGACTCTTGATCAGAGTCGTCCCACAACTCCTGAAAGCCAGCCCTCTGCAGTAGTTCACCACGGACTTCCCAGGACTCACTGCATGGGGTAATCCTCTCTGACAACCAGCCTGGCAAGCCGGGAGCCGAACGGCCAGCCTCCTTGTTTGGAGTGGCATCTCCTTCATTATCAGTGAAGAAGCAGGTGTGGGAAGCACTTGCGGAACCTGGGCCAGCGGTGGAAATGCTGGTGGCTGCCAGGGGACCATAGGTCCTTGGGGAAGAGCCCTACCCTGCCCTGAGATGGCCCATTGCTGCCACAGGTACTTCTTGTAGTATCGATCCATTTTCTGTCAGTGCGTCTTCTCACTTGGAGAATAAAGAGGACAAGAAACTCCGAAAGCAGTCCCTCCCAGCCAAATGGGATCGAGAGTGCAAACGACCATCGATAGTAGTGAGATCTCTTGGTTTTGGTCTTGGACCAAGAGCCACGGTGGGCAGGGCTCTTCCACATGGTACGGAGGGACCTGCACATAAAACAGAACTGGTCTGTGAGGTCATTCTAATGCTGTCCTGGGGGGCAGTGTCTAGGCAGAGGAGGCACCTGCCACGGCTGCTTCCACCTCAAGGGCCACAAGGTAGGCTGCAGATCCAGCAGCTGATGAGGCCTTTCTGCTACCCTCAGGGCAATCCTTCAGTTCTTGTTACAAAGGCCGACCCAGCGTGAGCTACAGCTTCCCATCCTCGGGGGGACTCAGGAACCATAGAAAGACAAAGGCCATATTCGGCCATGTTGCCTGTCCATGCAGTACACGTACGCGTTTCGCAGATCCGAGACTGACATCTTTTGGCACCAAGTGCAAAATTTGAATCCTGGTTTCTTGTGATCCATCATTGGTCCAGAGACAGTCGAAAGAACCATGAGATAACAATTTACCTTTGAAAACGTTGAAAGTAATGGTTCACCTATGGTGCAGAAAAAATCCTAAATGGAGTGCGAAGGAGGCGATTTGTTCTTCCAGCGGAAAGAAAGATCCGATGTCATGGGCTGGATGTGGAGGACATGCCCATACAGATGGTGGAATGAGCTTAGCTTAAAGACATTATTTTATTTAAGAGTTTTACCAGAAAACATATTGAGCACAAAGGCTCATTTCCAGTTATATCCGGGGATATTAGCTTAAGACCCCCCATCCCCCCGAGGATCAGCCCTGCTCTGCCCACCATGACCCCATGCCCAACCTTACCCTCTGGGGCGCACAGGCCCTCCTGCAGACAGTGGGTAGGCTGGACCCAGCTTGCCCCCGGTTGGAACCATGGGAGCGGGCCCCCCAGCGTAAACAAGTAGGCAGCGGGGAGCCAGCCCCATGCTAGGGCCAGCTTTTCTTTTGCTGCAGAAACCCCTGGGCAGGGACAACCAGCCCACCCCTTCGACGTGGCGCCACACGGCGGTACCCCCAGCCTCTACAAGAGGTCCTCAATGTGCCGGAGACTCAACCCCTCCCCGAGAAGGAGAGCAGTCCCTGGATGCTCAATACTCCCTCCTGGCCAGCTCCTCCCGACGGTGGCGCTGGCCACGGGCACCCCAGCCTCTACAAGAGGTCCTCAATGTGCCGGAGACTCAACCCCCTTCCCCCCGAGAAGGAGAGCAGTCCCTGGGATGCTCAATACTCCCTCCCCTGGCCAGCCCTCCGACTCCGTCCCTGAACCTGGGATGTTGGTGCTGCAAGCGGATGCCTTGCTGCTGAGCCGGTGGGCAAGCCAGTTTAAGAAAAATTCTAAAATAGATATAAACATTTATACATTTGTAAATACAGATGGTCAAGGAGTAAGAAGTTTAATACAATAAAACGATTTGCAACAGATAGGAAGGTATATACAATATAGGCAAATAAAGATTAACAACACATCCGGCCAGTCATCGCATTCCAGTGGAACTGCCAGAGTGTAGATAAATGAACCAGATCTACTGTATGCTCCTAGAAACTGGAAGTAGAACTATTGTTATAAGCAACAACTCATTACAATTTAACATCTCTCAGGTTTTGATAATATTCTTTACTTGTGCATTTATTAAAGTGTTCAAGAACAGTGCATAAACATAATTCTGTTGTGAGCTGAATGGTGGAAACATGGGGGTGGTGATGACTGATTATGTTACTAGATAACCCTCACAACACTACACTATTTTTGAATAGCATGTTGCATACAAATTGTATTGCAAAACCACTTCATTCCATGTTTAATTGAAGACTGTAAGTTTATTCTTCAGAAATGGTTAGCACTTACTGTAACAAAACAGACAGATGAGATCCTCTTTTCATTTGTAATGCTGCCTCCAACAGATGCGGTCTCGAGTCGATAAACATCCACTTTGTTATTCACAACCACAACGTACTTTTCTCCACTTGGAGACCACTTAACAATGTCAGCATCTAAATAAACAACATGATCAAGGTAAAGAAGCAGGTTTTTATGAGTTAGTCTCAAAGGAGTACAATTTTTCAAAACAGATATCAAAGCTTCCTAGTTTCTTGGAGTTTGCAAAAGGTACATACAGCGGTGTCCGTCAGGATCAGATGCAGAGTTGCACTGCGTCTCAGTTTCCTGCATGTGAACCATCACTGACCTGCACCAGTTTGTAAAATCCTGCAGGATCAGACATCTGATCACCATGGGCACCACTGTTGATTCATAGATGGTTAAAGACAGAACAATACTATGAGTCCAAAGAGTCTGCCACGTTGTTCCTACATGGTTTTACGCTTCCCTTTTGCAGCTCTATCAACTCTTGCCCATCTCCCTTTTGCTCCTAATTTCCCCCTTAAAAATATCCCATTGGTGTTTTGTACTCAGACAGTCTCACTGTATTACAGAGCAGAGTAAACTGTTCCATCTCTCTGCCACCCCCTCCAAGAAAAAATAATTTCTGTTGTCCTTTTTGAATCCCCATTTTCCAGTCAGAAGTTGTGCCTCCTGATGGTTGGGCTGTTCATTAACTTAATCAGCTCTGTGTAGTCCACCCTATTATATCCCATGCACGCATCTGTATGTTCCCATTATATCACCCTTTCCCTCCTGTCCTCCAGCGAGTACATGTTACTACTGAATAATCTTTCCTAGTAGGTCTTACCCTGGATTATTTTTTTAGCCCTTGTCTGGATAGTATCCAACCTCTTTCTGCCTTTCTTCTGATGCTAGTTCCACAACTGCATGCAATACTCAAGGTATAGTGTGACAAATCGTCTGCACAGCAGCAACAACACTCCTTTGCTGTGACCAGTGACATCCTGCCCGATATATCTCAGCATCCTCTTGGCTTTCCCATATACCATACTGCATTGCGAAGAGGCGTTTAAAAACAGGTTATTCGCCTGTAACAGTAGTTCTAGGAGTGGTATATGATGTTCATCAACACTTCTGGCAGTGTCCTTTCCCTTAAAGTGCTTGTCGGAAAGTCTTCAAGCTGGCTCCTCCCACCCACCTGGGTGGTAACTCCCTCAGCTCCTCCCCATGATGCCAGATCTTGCCACTGGAAGCAGAAGTGTGTGCCCAAGCCAGGGGAGGTTGGGTGGGTTCATGTGGATGAACATCATATACCACTCCTAGTACTGTTACAGGTGAGCAACCTGTTTTTTTAGGGATGTGGATATGATGTTCTATCCACAATTCTGGCAGACTCCTAGCAGTTCTCTTGGAGAAGGAAGGCAAGGCGCACACCCTCTTCTTAGGGAACAGAGACTGGAGAACTGAGGCCCCCAAACCAGCATCCTGGCGTGACTCTAGGTCAATGTGGTAATGGGAAATGAAGGTGCGTGCTGACCTCAAGGTGGCAGCCCTGCAGACTTCTTGGATAGGGACGTCCCTGGAAGTAGCCACCAACGCAGCGGTACGCAGGGTGGAATGAGCCCTCAGCCCTCCAGGAGACTCCCTACCCACCAACCTATAGCAGAGATCAATGCAGGATACGATCCACCTGCCAATCATCCGCTTGGCTACAGGTTTGCCAGGTGCAGTTCAGCGTAGGTGACAAAACAGCTGGTAAACCTCTCCCTGAACTCGAGCCGTGCACTCTCTATAATAAGTGAGCACTCACCTCAGGTCCAGATTATGGAGCCTGTACTTGGCCTACGAGGTGTGACTGGTGAAGTACACCGGTTGACTAATTTATTTATACGAGTTTTGGTAACCGGGCAAGTCCACTGAGAAAACTGCAGTCCCTTTTTCAGGGGAGACCCAGAATTAATCACCTAATAAAGGTGAATATCCGACACAACCTTCAGGAGGAACTTCGGGTTGGGGCACAGGACAGCAAGTGACCTGTCAACACCCCTGCTAAATACCTTC